>JAXCMG010000018.1:1383951-1464363 GCA_034642415.1 Podarcis siculus | reverse complement strand
TACGGGCAGGGGTACCTTTACCTTTACCTTTACCAGAACAGTTATTATAGAGGCTTTAGCGAGCCTGAGCAAACGCATCCGCTGTGAGTTTAAAAAGGGGAATGTTACTCTGCTAAATTGTGAACTTGTTAACACAAGTTGGAAAGGCTATAACCAAACAATATATCCTCTCCTGCATCCCTGAACATTCCCACAGTGTGTCTACTCTAGGCAACAGGAAAATGTGGTACTTGTTTGCTCTAGTAACAATACATTCCACGCTCCCCTCTGTGATGGCCTGGGAATCCGATTCAGAGGCTGAACCGGAGGAATCCCAGCCTGCAGAGGAGTCCCCGCCTCCAGGGCCGGTTGAACTGGGGCAGGGCCTTGATTCTGAAGCGCCTGCACCTGTGCCGGATCCTCAGGAGCAGGCACCAGGTGAATCCACTCTGGCTCCGGAGGTGGTTGAGGACTCACTGCCTACAGGTGAGTCTCCCCCTGGGTCCAGTAACCCTTCAGCTTCTCCTGAGCTGCAGAGGCTTAGGGCAGAGAGGCGGAGGGAACTGGTTTCTCCCAGGAGGAGTGCTTGCCTTAAGGCCAGGAGAGGCGGGTCTCCTGGGGGCCGGGGCCGCCCCTGGCCTCAGAGAAGATAAAGGCCAGTCAGCCTGGTCCCAGGTTGCGGGAGCAACATCGTTGAAGAGCTGTTTCGGCCAGCACCCAGACCTGTTCCTCCAGAGTTCCCGTCCTTGCCCGGCTCCTCGCTTCGGACCCCGCCTTGCCCGTGGAGGACAGTCTACAGACCTGCGACCCAGGTCCTGGACCTCGCCCCATGGTAATCTCCCCCTGGGACCAGCACACCCTCCTGCAATTGCCAGCAAGTGGCGTCCAGAGCTCTTGCTGTCTCCAACAGAGGAGGTGGAGCAATCACCATCCTGGTTAGCAGCCCCTGATAGCATTTTCCCCCAAGAATTTGTCTAATGCTCTTTTTAAACATGAGAGGCCTTGATGGCTACCCATTTGGATGGCTTTCGAAGAGGAGGAGATGCATTCAGGGGGGAGGAGAGGACTATGTCTCCATAGTTGGAGGCAGCCATCTGAACGCCAGTTGCTGGAAACCGCAGGATGGGAGAGCTGCTCTTGTGATCGCCTCCTGCTTGTGGACTTGCCATTGGGGTTGGCCAACGTGAGAGCCGGATCCTGGACTCATTCTGATGTTCCGAAAGCCGTTCCAAGCTGGCAGCCATCGCTGGACCTTGTGGGCAAACCATGCCCTGCTTTCCAATCTGGCTTTCCCCCTCTTTCCCCTCCCTTCTCTGCTCCTCTGCTGCCAGCAATGGGGGCCATTACAATTGCAAATCCAGAGTCCGAGGATCTGCCTGAAGCCTCTTCTCTCAGCTCCACTTTGCTCTTTCTCCATCTGTCTCCCGTCACACCAATGTTTTCCTTCCAGATTTCTGGGTATTTTTAGCACCGCTGCAGGACCCCTGGGGGACTCCGCTGCAGCAGCAGCCACCCCACAAGTGTGGGGCAGTGGCAGAAGGGGGAGGCTGGAGCAGCGTCAAGGATGCATCTCTGGCTGGAAAACCAGACCTTGGGGGGGCAAATGGTTGTGTCCCCTTTAGAACGGGGATGGGGAATTTCCCTTCCGAGAGACTTCCTGGGGGCCGTGTGCCAGGGTGGGCGGGGCAGAGGCAAAAGTTGGCAGAACAGCAAATGCATATTTTACCTCTGAACGGTGTGCTCGTTTTTACACTCACATCCCTCTCTCTAGCCCTCATCCAGGCAAGGCAAGAGGCATTGTCAGAGTTCAAGGCCAGGGAGGGCTGTAGCCTGGGAAAAGTAAGACATCTTGGGAGCCTAGAGAAAGAGGGTGTGGCCAGGGAGGTGTGGTCTGAGGAGAGGGTGTGGCCTGGAGGGAGAGGGTGTGGCCAGGGAGGAGGTGTGGACTGGGGAGAGTTCCAAGGGCCAGGCAGAACTGTCTAGAGGGCCACCATGGCCTGAGATTGACAATGACCTCATCCAAAAACCAGCTTTCCCCAACTCAGTGCCCTCCAGCTCTTGCCAGGTTCCAGCTCCCACCATCCTTGACCACGGCACATTGCCTAAGACTGTTCCCCCAGTTGAGGAAACCTGCCCTCCCCCCCGACACAGTAGCAGTTGCCTTAGACTAAAATCAGACTAGAGAGCCACCCAGCACAGGCTGGCAGCCACCCGTCTCAGATTCCGGCTTTCCACAGCTGTGCTGCTTCACCCTCCTCGTAAACCTGAGATTGGATTGGGGGTCTTCTGTATGCTGAGTGTGTCCTCGGCGCCTGAGAGCCCCATTCAGCCGCCTTCCTGGCTCTGAGAATGCCTCCCTCCGCCCGTCTTCCTTTCTCCCTCAAAAGAGGCCCCTTCTTCTTCTCTGGACCTCCTCTGCGCCTTCGCTGGATCTTTTCATTTCAGAGGACGCAACGGGACCTGTGTGAAATATTAATGGATTGGTGCGCTGCCATTATAAATTCATGTATCCCCTCACTTTCCCTAGAGGGATAGTATCCTAGCAATTATATATATATGTATCCCTCATCATTGCAGGTATGGAATTGGGCAAACAGGTTTTTTCTCACCAGCTTGGCAAAGCCTCTTGGCATCCTTGCCAGCTTCTGAGAATCTGTGCTTAAAAGGGGAGGGAGGGTGAACTCTCTCTCTCTCTCTCTCTCTCTCTCTCTCTCTCTCTCTCACACACACACACACACACACACACACACACATGCAAGCTTGAATCCTTTCCATCGCCCTGAAAGGGTGCCAGGCTCCACTGCTTTAGAAAATAAGGAAGAAGGGAAGAGCAGAGCATCAGGAATGTAGGAAGCTGCCTTGTACCAAACCAGGCCATTGCTCCATCTAGCCCAGCGCTGTCTACACTGACAGGCAGCTGCTCACCTGGATTTCAGGCAGGGGGGGTCTCTCCTGACAATACCTGGAGATGCCTTCAGGAATTAACCCAGGCCCTTCCACTTGCCTAGTGGGCACTGTGCCACAGAGCTGGGGCCCTGAACCTAAAGACACACTAAGATTCTAGTCCTCATGTTTCTGAAGACGCTGTTGAAATAGAAGCTCGGGAACCTGCTTTTTATACAGTCTGTTGGTCCCTTGAGTTCAGTGTTGTCTACACTGACTGGCAGCAGTGGCTCTCCAGGATTTCAAACTGGGGTTTCTCCCAGTCCCACCTGGAGGGGCCACTGGGGATTGGACCAGGGACCTTCTGCATGCCAAGCAGGTGCTCTGTACTGCTTTGCCCAAGGCCCAGCATCCAAAGAAAGGATCACAGGCGACGTGAGGAAGTCGGTGTGGCTGGATGGGGGAAATTGCTTCCAATATATTTGCCTTTCCTCCCTGGCGCTTTGTCTTGTCTGCGCTCGTTACAGACCTTATGAGGGGTCGTTTGTAACCCTCACATTTTTATCTCCAGAAGCACATTTGTCTGTAGATTGGAAAAGCCGGCCGTTTGTTTCAAGGGAAGCATTTCTCCCCCCCCCCCCGGCCCCCCTTTTGACGGCAATTTATTATGTCCATAAAGCATTTTCCTGTCGTTTCCGATCTCCCCCTCCGCCCAACGTCAGACGGGAGTGATGATTTGAAGCCTCCAAGATCTGAAACTCATGCGACGTGTTTATCTACAGCCCCCTCCACCCGTGCAAAAAAAGGGAGAAGACGACGACACACGGTTTAATTTTATAGACACACTGCTAATCCCCTGGAAATGCAGCATGCTTTTGTGGCAGCGAGATCTGTGCCTGTGTGTTTGTCCTCTTTTTGATTTCTTAAAATTTAAAAAGGAAAAGAAAGGGGGGGGGAGGAGGAGGAGGAGGAGGAGAAGCGCCATAGATTGCATCTCATTGGCGGGATGAATAATACATTTAAAACATTTCGCAAACTGTGTTTGATCCCCAGTATGCCTCTACCCGTGGCGCGAGGCCTTTCGCTCCCTTCTCCTGCGCGGAGCTGTCAGACGGTTCCCTTGGAAAAGGCCCTGATTGATTAGCTGCCTCTCCTTTTCATATACAGCTCGGAAATTTCACCAAGGGAGCCATTCACACATTAGAACATGAGAAGAGCTTGCTGGATAGGCCTGTGGCCCTTCTAGTCCAGCATCCTGTTCTCACAGGGGCCGACCAGACCTGAGAGCAACAGTGGCTCTCCTCTCCTGTGGCTTCCAGGGACTGGCATTCAGAAGCATCGCTGCCTCTGACCGGGGAGGCAGAACACAAACCATTGCTTCTAGCAGCCAATAGCATTCTCCTCCATAAGAGAGGCTTGCTGGATCAGGCCTATGGCCCTTCTAGTCCAGCACCATGATCTCATGGGCTGGCCAGATGTCCGTGGGAGACCAGGAAGCAGGATGTGAGCACATGATCGCTCTCCCCTCCTGTCATTTCCAGCAATTTTTATTCAGAAGCCTAACTGCCTCCAGTGTGGCAAAAGAGCACAGCCAGCAGCTCCATCTGGTACGCAGGATGAGACCCTCCCTGCCCGCGGACTGTCTTGCCAGAGTGGTGCATGCTCTGGTTATCTCCCACTTGGACTACTGCAATGCGCTCTATGTGGGGCTACCTTTGAAGGTGACCCAGAAACTGCAACTAATCCAGAATGCGGCAGCTAGACTGGTGACTGGGGGTGGCTGCCAAGACCACATAACACCGGCCTTGAAAGACCTACACTGGCTCCCAGTACGTTTCCGAGCACAATTCAAAGTGTTGGTGCTGACCTTTAAAGCCCTAAATGGCCTCAGTCCAGTATATCTGAAGGAGCGTCTCCACCTCTATCGTTCTGCCTGGACGCTGAGGTCCAGCGCCAAGGGCCTTCTGGCAGTTCCGTCATTGCGAGAAGCAAAGCTACAGGGAACCAGGCAGAGGGCCTTCTCAGTAGTGGCACCTGCCCTGTGGAATGCCCTCCCATCAGATGTCAAGGAAATAAACAACTACCTGACTTTTAGAAGACATCTGAAGGCAGCCCTGTTCAGGAAAGTTTTTAACGTGTGACATTTTAGTGTATTTTTAATCTTTGTTGGAAGCCGCCCAGAGTGGCTGGGGAAACCCAGCCAGATGGGCGGGGTACAAATAAATTGCAGTTGCTGCTGCTGCTGCTGTTGCTTGCCCCTCCTCCATGAATTTGTCCAAGCCATCCATAGCTTAGCTGGTTAGGGGGTGGTGCTGATCATGCCTCGGTTGCAGGTTCGATCCCTGTAGGGGATATTCCAGCATTGCAGGGGGTTGGATCAGATGATCCTCAGTGTGATGGCCTGGGAATCCTATTCAGAGGCCGAACCGGAGGAACTCCAGCCTGCACAGGAGTCCCCGCCTCCAGGGCCGGCTGAGCTGGGGCAGGGCCTTGGATCTGAAGCACCTGCACCGGTGCCGGATCCTCAGGAGCAGGCACCAGGTGGATCCACTCTGGCTCCGGAGGGGGTTGAGGACACAGTGCCTGCAGGTGCGCCTCTCCCAGCCCTGTCAGGGGAAGGTGAGTCTCCCCCTGGGTCCAGTAACCCTCCAGCTTCTCCTGAGCTGCAGAGGCTTAGGGCAGAGAGGCGGAGGGAACTCCCAAGAGGTTTCTCCCAGGAGGAGTGCTCGCCTTAAGGCCAGGAGAGGCGGGTCTCCTGGGGGCCGGGACTGCCCCTGGCCGCAGAGAAGATAAAGGCCAGTCAGCCCGGTCCCAGGTTGCGGGAGCAACGTCGTTGGATACCTGCTTCTGCCCGGACCCAGACCTGTCCTTCCAGAGTTTCCCGTCCCCGCCCGGCTTCCTGCTTCGGACCCCGCTTCGCTCTTTGTGAACTGTTTCCAGACACTTGACCCAGGACCTGGCTTTGACCATGCCAACGGTAACCTACCCCCCGGGACCAGCACACTCAGGGTCCTTTCCAACTCTACAAGGCTATGATATGATATGAAGTTGGTGGTCAATCATTGCCTCCTGTGGGAGTGAGTTCCACAGGTTAACTGTGCGCCGCATCCAATGAATCTGAATGTTGAAAGATGGCTATTGATGGCTGCTGGCCCAGGTGACTCTGCACTGCCTCCATTTCCATGATGGGCAACTGTTGGCTGCTGCCAGACTAGATGGGACATTGGCCTGATCAAGGAGGCTCTTTTTATCTTCTTATGGTGGACTAAATGGGACCCCTTTGTCATCTTACGTTCTCACAGTTTGTCTGAAGTTGGGTCCTTTGCTGCAGCCGCCGCTTTGCCCCGAAGCGTCTTCCGAGTGCCAGTCCCTCGCCTCTGCGCACGTCCTCCTTGCCCCCCGGCTCATTTCATTACAGCTCGGCATCTGTGAACATCACGCTCCGTGTCACCAGCATTAAACATAATGAGCCCTCTTGAAGGCTGCTCGGATTTTCTTCCATCTCTCCAGAAAGGCCACCCATGTCAAATGGGATGATGGGCCCACTTGTCAGACGCGAGACCTCCGGCCTTGATTAAAGTCCCCGAGAGCCACAAATGCGTCTCCCGCACCTTTCACAGACCCTTCTCGTTCCGTCGAGAATGATATCTCCATTCGGAATAAGATCTTCATTTCGCCACCTGATTCCACGTCTCTCTCCGCGCCCCCTCTAATCTTGCTTTTTAAAAATTCAAATCCAGAGCTCTTGATCTGAGGGTGACCCCTGTGGGCTTTGTCAATTCCTCAATAAGCCTGGGTCCATTAAAAAAATAATAATAATTTGATTGCAAAAAGGGACACCGAACCCTAAATTCATGGCCTCTCAGTCGAAATATAGGGTGTCTTTCTCCTCCAGATAGGATAAAATTGGGCAATTGTTCCCTGCCTTCAGGTGGGGTTCAGGTGGGGACATACAATAGAGGTCTACCTGCTTACTCAGGTGGTCACTTATTCTGCTCCAGTTACCTTCTCAGGACAACCAAGTTTGGAAGTGCCCCGGCGGCATCAAACACCTTCCTCAGGATGGACAAACCCTGTCCATTCCGGGTTTTTAAAAATTCCTTCCCCAGACAGGGGGCCCATCTAGTCCAGACTCCTGTTCTCACAGTGGCCAACCAGATTCCCCAAAGGGAAACCTACAAGCAGGATTCGAACTCAAGACCCCTCTCCCCTCCTAGGGTTTCCAGCAACTGGTGTTCAGAAGCATTGCTGTCTCTGACCGTGGATGCAAAGCACAGCCAGCATGGCTAGTAGCCATGGATAGGCAAACTAAGGCCTGGGGGCCGGATCCGGCCCAATCACTTTCTAAATCCGGCCCGCAGATGGTCCGGGAATCAGCGTGTTTTTACATGAGTAGAATGTGTGCTTTTATTTAAAACGCATCTCTGGGTTATTTGTGGGGCATGGGAATTCATTCTCCTCTCCCCCCAAAAATATATCCGCCCCCCACAAGGTCTGAGGGACAGGGGACCAGTTTGCTGACCCCTGCTAGTACCCATCGACAGCCCTCTCCTTCTTAGATTTGTGCAGTCCTCTTTTAAAGCCATCCCAGTTGGTGGCCATCACTATGCGTTGCATGAAACACATTCACCATGTTCTTCATCAGTTTGTGAATTACTGTTTTCTAAATCCCATGGGAGGGGGGGACTGTCAACAATTTAGGGAAGATTTCCCCTAATAGCTTTTGTATGCAATTTTGCATGAGATATGTGCATATATTAGGCAAGTGAGTTCCCCTAATGCTTTTCTGTATGTTACTTTCACCCATATATGCATTTTAATGCATACCTACTTTCCCCTGATGCATCCATTGTGGGATAAATCAGCCCCATATAATGAAAATGCTTAAATTCTAATTAATGCATGAAGGGGTTAAGAACATAGAGTAAACTGTCCTGCCACGCTTAGCTAGGTCACACCCCCTCACCTTGGGAGGAAGGGCTACCAAACTCTTCATTCTCCTATTTCCTACCTTCATACCACCATGTGAACTTTTCCCATAAGGATGTCTTAGCTAGAGGCTCCAAGCTGTATGACTTTAGCAAGCCATCTTTATGTTTCTATACAAATAGTTTAGACACTCTTACCATTTCCGAAACTAAGCTATACTGCCTGTGTTTTTTTGCTGCTGTATGGAAAAGCACATGAATATGACCTTTGAAGAGTTTGTAAGTAAACCATTGTTAACCAAAGCGTAGTCTCTTTCTATGTTAAGAGGGAGCGGGAAACTTTGGAATTGGAACGTAGAATTGGGAATTTTAAAGGTCTAACTGCTTACATTTCTACGGCTTACTTTGCTGCATGTTTTTGTGATTTTAAATCTCTGCTGGGGCTGTCTCACCAAAGAGTACTTCCCCCAAACTTGGATCTAGGAATCCAGGGAGTTCTCTTTTTATTCTTCACTCGGGAGCTGTAAGGAACAGAAGAAGAATATTGGCAGATAGAAAACCAGTTTTAGACTGGGAGAGCTGGGCTGTAGTCAACCTTCCTTGCAAGATTAAATAGTGTGCTAGAGAGAAGACAAATGAAGAGAGGGGGAGAGATGCTGTTTTTGTTTGTTGCTATGGTATGTCTTCTGCATATTTATATGCCTTGTGATCCTTGGGTGAAGGGCAGTATAGAAATGTACCGTATTTAATTAACAACAACAATTTACAAAAACCAACAGGCTGCAGGTGCAAATTCCGGGGGCAGGCATGAGAAAGTCAACCCAGAGTCTTGCTAGGCTCTCTCGCCCTTTAACTGTGTGTTTTATTTCCCCGCTATTATGCTTTTAAACCTTCATTTCCCCACTATTCCCAGATTCCTTCAGGCAACCCAAAGCAGCTTGCAGGTGTGACGGGAAGCGGAACGGTCATTGCAGAAAAGCGACGCTGCCGCTCAAGCCGTGATCTTAACGGAAGGTTGTGCTTGTGTCCCTGTCTTTTTCCCGGAGCTTGTGGGACTCTCCCTGCCTTTGCTGGATGCGCCACTGCCGTCGCGCCATAACTCTTTGGTGTCTTAAACGGCTGCTGGATTTAAGGCCTTTCATTACTCACCGGGGATAAGCCCCATCTGAGCTCGCCTGTGGATGTGGGATATTTATGCCTCTCTCCTGACTCGCTCCCATAAAAAAGCAAGCGGTACTCTGTAGCAAATAAAGCAGCCATTTCTCTCTTCTCTCCACCCCCCCCCAAACGCACATCACCCAGCTCTCGCCTCGAGGTTCCTGCGCCAATTTCAGGAGGTCAAGCAGGGTGCCATTACGCACTTAAAGGGTCCCCAGAGCGTGCTGCGGCCGACGAGCGAGGCTGCTGGGCAGGCCAGCTTCGACGCCAACTCTGCGGGCGAGTGGACTGGGGTGGGCTTGCCTCACTGGGGGTGGGGGGGGCTTTGCGGTGTTGAAGCGAAGTGGAGCACTGGCACACCGCCACCCCGGTGTGGCAGAAAAGCCCCTGGGGCCCACCAATGTTATTCACGTCAACTGAGGGGCTCTCCCATGCCCAGGTGGAGAACAGCTTGCATCCTGGCACAGGAAAGAATTTATTTATTCACTGCATTTATAACCCATCTTTTCCTCCAAGGAGCTCAAGTTGGCATGCATGGCTCTCGCGTTCCTTGTTTAATCATTGGCTCCCAGTACGTTTCTGAGCACAATTCAAAGTGTTGGTGCTGACCTTGAAAGCCCTAAACGGCCTCGGCCCAGTATACCTGAAGGAGCGTCTCCACCCCCATCATTCTGCCCAGAAACTGAGGTCCAGCACCAAGGGCCTTCTGGCGGTTCCCTCCCTGCGAGAAGTGAGGTTACAGGGAACCAGGCAGAGGGCCTTCTCAGTGGTGGCACCTGCCCTGTGAAATGCCCTCCCATCAGATGTGAAGGAAATAAACAACTATCTGACATCTGAAGGCAGCCCTGTTTAGGGAAGTTTTTAATGTGTGATGTTTTAATCTGTTGGCAGCCGCAACAGAGTGGCTAGGGAAACCCAGCCAGATGGGCGGGGTACAAATAATAAATTGTTGTTGTTGTTGTTAATCCCACACAACAACCCTGCAAAATAGGTTGAGGTGAGAGGTCACACCCAGTGAGTTTCATGGTTGAGTTGGGGGATTCGAACCCTGGTCTTGGCACTTTATCTGCTACATCGCTGTCCTGCTCACTCACAGGGGCAGAAGATCCCAATGCCTATCTTTCTTTCCTCTCTTGTTCCTGATGTGGTTCTTCCCTCACCCCTTCTTCCCTGGTGGAGAGGAGGGTGCCATCTTGGGGTCCTCCTCAGGTGCCCAAATGTCTTGGACCAGCCCCAGCCACAACTACAGCCCCACAGCTAGAGCCCCTATGTCACTGCTATTCCAAAGCCTGACCCCCCACTTCAGCAGCTTATATAGAATACATTAAAACGAGACAGGCTTACAATCCAAAAGACGCAGCATGTGAGGAAAGAGGAACAGGGAGGGAAGAGGAAAAAAGCAAACCCAGACACCAGTTCTTAAATAGCAATTCTTATATAAGCCCTTCCTTGTGTCGCAATGCTCTCACCAAGTAAATAAATGCAGCAACTTCGCTTTTAGTCCTCCCTTTCTGTATCCGTGCCAGAAACAACATTTTATTTATGTTATTGCAAACCACCCTGGGCCATTTTTGGGGGGAGTTGCAGGGCAGTGCAGAATTGCTTTAAACGGAATAAATCTGCTCCGTCCTGAATCTCCCCTCAGCTGACTTCAACCGTCTGACCCCGAGAGAACTTAGGAGTTGCGAGACTCAGCCGTCTCCTGGCCTCCAGGCTCCCCCTCCAATGCCAGGCCTGCGAGAAAATGCCCCCTGCAAGATCCCCCGCTTGCCTTGATCTCGGCCAATGCAGCCTCAAGACGCTACTGAAAATGCAGCCCACACACACACACCCCGCCAACGCCGTCAGGTGATGGAGCGTTTATGAGAGCGGTGCTTGTCGGGGAGACCTCTAAAAGCTGGATTTATTGAGAAGTGCTTTTTTTTTTTTTTTTTAGGAGGAGAAAAAACCCAACCCCAAAGCATCAAACCTTGAAGCTCTTGGAGCTGTAATTAAAAGTGTTAGAGGGAAGGTAAGGAGCAATGTCTCTGGCCTGCCAACTGGTTAATTTATGTACTTAAACCTGTGCTTGGCTTGTGCCAAAATGTGCTCTTTCTGGCTGCTGGGTCTATATATTTCCTGAAACGCTGTAGCACAGCAGCTCCCTCCTCTCTCCCTCTCTCTGAGAATGTGCGTGCGCATGATTCTCCACCACTGAGATCTTCCAATGGGGTCCTTTTTTAGTGCCCAACTCCCCTGAGGTCCGGTCTGCCATTGCTAGGGACCAAGGATGTTGAAGACTTTCAGTGAAAACAGGAGCAGAAATCACCAATCTGTGCTTATTCGTACCGTCTCCAGAAAAGAAATCAGTCCACCAAACCTCTCGTTCTCTGGAGGTTTCTCAACAGAGGTTGGGCAGCCATCTGTCAAGAGATCCTTGGGCTGTGATTCCTGCATTTCAGAAGGCTGGACCAGATAACCGTTGGAGTCCCTTCCAACTTGAGAATCCTATGATTCTGTCATTGCATACTGTGGGAATGTTCAGGGATGCAGGAGAGGATAAATTGTCTGATAATAGCCTTTCCAACTTGTGCTAACAAATTCACAATTTAGCAGAGTAACATTCCCCTTTTTAAACTCACAGCGGATGCGTTTGCTCAGGCTCGCTAAAGCCTCTATAATAACTGTTCTGGTATTTTCCCCTTATTCCCTCATAAAAGGTAAGACAGGACACAGTCTTCTATAAAAGTATAAAAAAGGTTTACTTACACATCATTCTGTTCGCAATTGGATCCCAGAAGGCAGACTTAGCTTAGAAAAGTAACATATACCTGGAAACTATCTCATAAGGAGACAGTCCCTTTGTCCTCTCTTGGCTGGAGCCAAGAGAGCATTTTTGGCTAAGCAGATGTTGCTTCTTTGATGCATGTAGTCAGAAGGGGGAAAGATGGCTGCCCTGCCCTGTGCTTTTGTCATTACCTGCACAGGTGAGGCCACGCCCACCTCTAGTCACATGCAGAGGAAGTCTGTCCCAGCCCAGAAGGAAACAGGAAGTTTACCTGCTGGCTGGACAAACATTCATCTCCATGTGAAAACATGTTCACTCTAGGAATATTGTACTTGACTGCTCTTGTGTTTCACATCCCACATATACGACAGATTGTTTGATTGTTTATGTGTGCAATGACAGCAGCAAGGATGCTTCTTGCCCAGAGATGGAAAGAAGCCTCCGTCCTGAGTTCCTGCATCCTGTTGGCTGGAGCCCAGGGGGCAACTGGAATACGCATCAGAGTTGACCCAGAAGTGCTGAAAGAAGGAGGTCGTGTCACCTTAACACCAGAAGGTGTCGTAACTGCAAATGGTACCCAGGGGCAATTGAAGAAAGAAGCTTTGTCCTAACTCCAGTTAATGGTCAGGACAATGGACCTGCCTACACTGGCAAGGAGACCGTGAACCTAAATTGCTCCCTTACCATCACAGATTTAAAGCCAGAAGACATGGGAATCTTTTCATTTAAACCAGAAGGGGTTAACAACACAGGGGCTATAATCATCAGCATTGCTGAACCTCTACAAGATCTGGGTCTCCGTCCAGGACAAATTGCTGGCATTGCCATAGGTTGTGTGCTTGGAGTAGCACTCATTGGAGGTCTGGGGTATTTCCTCAGCACCAAGACTGCCATGGGACCAGGGTGTCACTCACGCCAAACCAACACCGGGTGAAGAGGACATACAATATTCAAGGTCAACCACCCTCCTCAGCCAGAGCCAGCGGCATCTGGCCTTTGGAAAGCAACATAATATACTCGGAAATCAAGAAGAAATGATGAGGGATGAATCTCCCCCAATGGGCTCCTCCGGTGCAAATATCCCCTATGACTCACCTCTGCTTCCTTTGCCTGGATTTTATTTTGATTGGGAGGTGGGACTTGAAAAAACTGTGGCCTCTTCTGAAGTTAAGGCTATCGGTCCCTCCCTTACACACACACACACACACACACACACACACACACACACACATCCCTCAAGTGCTTCTCCTCCACCAACTGAGCTGAAACAAAAAAACCAGAAGTTTCTCTCAATGTCCTGCCACCTGGTGTAATTGAGGGTAGGGTTTGGAATGGAACCAACCCGTTCGAAAGCAGGCTTCCCACCCACCCTCTGATCTGGGTGGGGAGAAACTAGAAACATTTGAGAGATCTCTTTTCCCTTCCTCTCTCTCTTCCCATCCTGCTATTGTTTCGCTTCCTGGCTGTGCCAAACCTCCCCTCTTTCTCCTGACCCTCAGGTCTTGGTGTCACTAGGCAGTGGTGTGGCTGCTGCTCCCTTTGGCCTGCCCCAGCAGCCACCACAAGCCCTCCCTGGGGGAGCTGGATTCCAGGCACCAGTGAAGAAAGCGCCCAATATCTGAGAAAGTGTGCCCTCGGAAACAGGCTGGCCTGGCAGCTGCATCCAGGGCCGGACAGGAGAGAAGCTTTGCTCCTGGTGCCTCCATCAGTTGCTTCTGACCTTATTCTTTTTTGAGGAGGCATAAAAACTTGCTTGGGGGTCAGACCAGGCCCATGGACTAGCAGTTCACCCCTCTTGCTGTCCAGAATGGACTGGCAACATCTCAGCAGGACAGCAGACCCCTTTGCCCTCCAGTCTGGCTTTTGGCTTCATCTACTCTTTTGCTCATGTGAATTTGAAACTGCCCTATGCGTGGAAATGGACATGTGGGCTTGTGCGCAGTGGAGGGGCTTTGTGGTGGCAATTATTTCCCCTATCCTCTCTCCAGCACCACCCTATTTCTCACGATTAACCCGCCAAATCCAGTCTATAATGGAAGCAGCAATCTGCAGAGCAGATTGGTTAAGCAAGCCAGGACAAACACAGCAGGTTATATAGCTCATGGGGTGAGTTGAGGCATCTTGAATAGATTCCCTTCTGTGTTTCTCCAGCTATGTGGTGTCAAGAAAGGGAAGAGCTGTGCCAAATGTCTGGAGGCTTAGAGCACTGGATTGGGGTTAGGAACCCACCACCCGCGGAAGAGGAAGGGATCCGGTTGTCCCCATGTCCCCTGGGCGACCACAGAGCCATTGGGCAAAGCACTAGGGTCGGTTGCAAGAACCATGGTGCTCACTGAGCAGCCTGGAGCAAGTTAACTACCCCTCAGACTAACCTCCTTTGCAGGATTGTCATGGGGCTACAGTGAGATAAGGCTTTTGTGGGATGTGACCCATGAGAGGCAGTCAAGTACAACATTCCTTGTTTTCCTAGTGAAGACATGCAAGGGAATGCTTGGTCCAGCCAGTCGAAACTTCCTGTTCCTCCTGTCTAGAGCATCCTTCCTTTTGCATGTGATAGAAAGTGGGCGTGACCTTACCTGTCCAGGTAACAAAAGGATGAGTCACGCAGCACCTTTCCTCCTTTTTGACTTCCTTCTTCGTTTGACCAGCTTTTAGGGCTGCTCTGCTAGCTCTCAGCTAGCAGAAGCACTGGGATTATTCCCCCAAATGGGGTAGATCCACATGTTCATATTTGTAACTAAGTCTGCCTTCAGGAATCCAGCTGTGAACTGATGTGAGTAAACTTCTTTTATTGACTCCGAATAAGATTGTGGCGTATTTATTCTTTTAAGAGGGATTCAAGGGAATTTACCAGGAACGTACAATTCAATCTGAGACAGACTGAATTGTATAATAGTGAGAGGCTCACACGAGCCTGCGACCAGCTATCTGCTGTGCATGTAATAAAGGGGAATGCAAACTCTGCTAAGTAAAGAAATTTGTTAGCGCAAGTTTGGAAGGATATTAACAAACAATATATCCTCTCCTGCCACCCTGAACATTCCCACAGCTTTAACAATAACAATGCCTGGAGCCTTGAGCAACAGGGGAGGGTTGGTGGGGGGGGAGGGTCTCGGGAGATTAATTTATTTTAATTGCAGGTGTATAATCAGGGGCAGCGGGGTCCACATTCTAGATTAGCTCAACTCCCATGCTGCAAAGAAATGTCTCAGAATGGGCAGGCGAAGTGGGCTGCTTTGCAAAATTCAACCAAGTGTGGTGAGGGAGAAAGGACGAGGGCCCTTGGCAGTGAGCAGTTGTCTCTTTTGCTTTGAACATCAGCACCGATTTCGCAGCTAGCCAGCTTCTAGCTAATGGGGCAGACATGCCGAGCACCGTCGATGTTAGTCTGAGCCAAAGGCAGACCTCTCTGGTAGGAACGAGAGGGAAATCCCCTGCCTTCTGTTCCCTCGGCGTGTTGTTTGGGTATATGTTTTCTTCCGCCACTACCCAGCGCGGAAAGTTTGTCATCTTCGACTGAGAGTCGGAGTGCCCCTCTGCTGCCATAGTATCTCATACACTCTGGGCCTCGCTAATCGTTGGGTGTGGCTGGAAGACTGGCATGTATTCACGTTAAGCTTCAGGGCGCAAGGGCAATGGAGCAGTTGTTTGGAACAAGCGGTGCCCAAGTTAAAAGGTAAAGGACCCCTGGACGGTTAAGTCCAGTCAAAGGTGACTCTGGGGTTGTGGCGCTCATCTCACTTTCAGGCCGAGGGAGCCGGCGTTTGTCCACAGACAGCTTTCCGGGTCATGTGGCCAGCAGGACTAAGCTGCTTCTGGCACAACAGGACATGATGATGGAAACCAGAGTGCACGGAAATGCCATTTACCTTCCCCCCCACAGTGGTACCTATTTATCTACTTGTGCTGGTGTGCTTTTGAACTGCTAGGTTGGCAGGAGCTGGGACAGAGCAACGGGAGCTCACCCCGTCACGGGGATTCAAACCGCCGACCTTCTGATCAGCAAGCCCAAGAGACTCAGTTATTTAGACCACAGCGCCACCTGTGCCCAAGTTAACCCGTGCATCGTCCTCCCATCTTGAGGAGGCCTGGCACAGTCATCTGCAACGAAGAAACCCCACAGAGGAAACTTGTCTCCCTCTTGCATTCGGTTGGCATCGGGCCTTTGAAATAATTACTCAGGAGTCCTGCAGGACAGGTGCAGAGAAGGCAGCTCAGATCTGAGGGAGGCTGTTAAGAGTGCAAAATTGGAGACGGAACGCAAAGCTGATGGTTGTGAAAATGTGGGCTGTTGTTCTGGTTGTGAAATGATGAATAATTTTGTTTTTTAATAATAATAACGAGTTGAGAATGGAAAAAAATATTACTGCCCCATTTCCTGATCATGCTTCCTTTTTAAATTTTATCCAATCTTCCATCTCATGTTCACCTCCTGAAGCATTGCCACAAATGACTATATTGCGCCCTCCCTCCGCAAGCTCCCTTCCGTCATTCCCCCACACACACCTTTTGTGCCATTCCGCTCTACCAAGCGGCCTTTAAAAATTAAATCGCTGCCAGTTTCCCCTTCATGCTGCTTGGCTTTTCCATATTATTATTTTTTTTAAGGGTGGGGGTGGGGAAGAAAGATGTGATTAAGGTGCTGCTTGCTACTTAATAAATTACTGGGAGATTCGCCGTTCAGGGGAAGGGAAATAAATTATGATATTTAACATTTTGTAATAACAACAATTAGTTGCTAAATAATGCCGTCTTCTTCCCTTTTTTGTAAAGGAAAAGGCAAAAGTAAATTAATTCTCCTAATTAGCTGTCAAGCATCAAGGGGAGAAAATGAGCACAGATAGGGGCATAGGCAGAAGTTTTCTGTCAAATTGGATGCGCATGTGCAAATTGTACGCTCGAGAAAGTGAGGATGCCACGGGTGCTGGATCTGGACCTGGAGGCTCCATGAGAATCTAAGAAGAGCACACAGGATCAGGCCAAAGGGGGCCCATCTAGGCTGGCCTCTTCTTTCCACAGTGGCCAAATACCTCTAGGAATCAAGATACACTGCCTGTGGAGCTGGAGGCTCCATAAGGGCATAAGAAGAATCTGCTGGATCAGGCCGATCTTGTCCAGCATCCTCTTCTCACATTGTCCAACCAGATGCGCCACCGGGAAGTTGGCAGACCTTTGCCCTGATCCAGCAGGCGCTCTCTTGCGTCCTCCGTTATGGAATCTGTACCTGGGAAGGGTCCTCATCTCTCTCGATATCCATCTGAGCAGGAACCGAAGGCGTTAATTCTTCTTGCGGGGCTGAGAAGTGATTCAATTTCCTCTGTGACAACGAGCCCCCTGGGCTGATGGCCGCCTCCAGCAGTTTTAATTAAGTTGCCACTTAAGGAGACAATGGATTCTTTCTTCCTTTGCAGCCGGTATATGCTGGAGTATTTGTGCCCTGGGAGGCGGTAGTGGAGAGAGTGTCATAAGAACTGCCTTGGTGACTCAGGCTTGAGGACTGTTATGGTTTAAAACAGACCCTTCATTCGGCAAGCAGCTAGTCTGAAGAGCCTTGCAAACTTCGGACACAGCGGCCCTCCCTTCTCTCTTTGTTCCCAGTGAGCGGCGGTAGACTGCCACTGAGTGTGGAGGCTCCGCTTGCACGGACTGCCTTCCCTGGTGGAGACCAAGCCAGACTTTTAAGATCTCCTGAAGAGTCCTTGCTGGCCACAGAAGAAACAGTATACAGTCTCAGTATTGTCTGCACTGACTGGCAGCAGTGGTTCTCCAGGGTTTCAGGGGGGAAACACCCTTAGTCTTATCTGAGACGCCATTTGAACCCGGGACCTTCTGCTCTAACCCCTGGGCTGTAGCCCTCCACTTGGTGCCAGTGCAGAAGCAACCATGCTTGAGGGCACCTCATCACCCCAGCCCTGGGAATACCCACCCTGTGAGGCAGAGAAACTAGCAACATTTAACCTTAAATCCTTATGGCAAAAGGAATGGATTATTCACACTGGGTGTGCATAACAACCTAGGAAGAGTCTGCTGGATTAGACCACGGCCCACTAAGTCCGGCATCCTGTTCCCACAGAATCATAAGGACTAGGAACTTAGAATCAAAGAAGTGTATGGTTGGAATGCAACTCTAAAAATGTGATGGCCTGGGACTCGGGCTCGGACTCGGAACCGGAGGAGACTCAGTCTGCACCGGATCCTCTGCCTCAGGGGGCATCTGAACTGAGTCTGGGGCCTGATTCTGAAGAGCCCCAGTCTGCACAGGTTCCCCTGCAACAAGCACCAGCTGGGCCGAGTCAGGGGCCTGAGCCTGCCCTGGCTCCAGATGCGGGGATTACCTCATTGCCTTCAGCTGGGCCATCACGTACAGCTGCTCCACGACCAGTTGGGTCAGGAGAGGCTGAGGCGGCCTCTGGGTCTAGTAACCCACTGACATCTTTCGAGCTGCAGAGACTGAGGTCTGAGAGAAGGAGAGACCTGAGTACTTGCAGGAGGAGTGCTCGCCTTCGGGCGAGACAGGGAGGTGAGTCACCGGGGGATCAGGACCGGCCTAGCCCGACAAAGATAAAAGGCTGTCGGACCCCGCCCCAGGTTGCAGAAGCAACATTGCTGCTACCTGCCTGAGACCTTGTGCCTGACCTTGCCTGGTTTCCTGCCTTGTCCCTGTTGGACTGACTCCTCACGGTATCCTTGGATTTGGGACTGGACCTGGACCGCATTGCTCGGGTTAACCCCTGGGTCCAGCACAATAAAAAGAACGCTATTCTAGGCTGCATCGTCAGAAGTCTAGTGTCCAGATCAAGGGAAGTCATAGTCCCACTCTATTCTGCCCTTGGTCAGACTCAGACCACACCTGGAAGACTGTGTCCAGTTCTGGATGCCACAATTTAAGAAGGATGTTGACAAGCTGGAAGGTGGGCAGAGGAGGGCAGCCAAGGTGATCAAGGACCTGGAAACCAAGCCTTATGAGGAACGGTTGAAGGAGCTGGGGATGTTGAGCCTGGAAAAGAGGAGACAGAGGAGATAGAAGAGCCACCTTCAAATATCTCAAGGACTTGGGAGATGGAGAAAACTCTGGAAGGTAGGGCATTAGCGCTTACCTCTTGCAACCTTTTGAATTATCCAAGTGCCAACACCCTCTGTCCCCGCAAAAAAACCAGCAGCCAGGAGCCTCCTGAGAATGCAATCTCTACTGGAAATAAACCAAGGGCGTTGGAGGGGGGGCGCCAGCCATGGAGGTGTGTGTGTTTGGGGGGGGGGGGGGAGAGAGCTTCCAATTACCAGAGGCTGCAGTTCCTTTTGCACCATCTCACTATGTCATTTGCAGCTCCTTCGCCTCCAGGCTGAGCCAGTTCTTTTCTCATTCCCTTTTGTGAGAGAGAGAGGACAGGAGAGGGGGAGCGTGGGGGGGGGGCGACAACTTCCGAGGTTGCTCTTGGAGGTGGCAGAGGATCTGCTTTGCATGCATGAGGTTGTGGGGTTCAATCCCCACCGGCAGCGTCTCCTGGGAGGGCTGGGGGCATCCCTTGCCTGAGACCCTGGAGAACAGTTGCTGCCAGTCAGTGTAGACAGTGCTGAGGTTGTTGTTTAGTCATTTAGTTGTGTCAGACTCTTTGTGACCCCTGGACCAGAGCACGCCAGGCACTCCTGTCTTCCACTGCCTCCCACAGTTTGGTCAAACACATGTTGGTAGCTTCGAGAACACTGTCCCACCATCTCGTCCTCTGTCATCCCCTTCTCCTTGTGCCCTCCATCTTTCCAGTGAGCACTCAGGGCTGGACCATAAAGAAGGCTGATCGCTGAAGAATTGATGCTTTTGAATTATGGTGCTGGAGGAGACTCTTGAGAGTCCCATGGACTGTAAGAAGATCAAACCTCTCCATTCTGAAGGAAATCAGCCCTGAGTGCTCACTGGAAGGACAGATCCTGAAACTGAGGCTCCAATACTTTGGCCACCTCATGAGAAGAGAAGACTCCCTGGAAAAGACCCTGATGTTGGGAAAGATGGAGGGTAGAAGGAGAAGGGGACGACAGAGGACGAGATGGTTGGACAGTGTTCTCGAAGCTACCAGTATGAGTTTGACCAAACTGCGGGAGGCAGTAGAAGACAGGAGTGCCTGGCGTGCTCTGGTCCAGGGGGTCACAAAGAGTCAGACACGACTAAACAACAAATCACACTCTATTGGGAGTTGGACATCCCTGTTGTACACCATTTCATCATTTTGTAAATTTCTGTCACGTTTAGTAGAGCCAGATCGGGGTGGGGGGGGCTCATTGGTCTGTGGCTCCACCAGCAAGGAAGGGGATTTGTCCTCCTCCCTCACACGCAGCCCTCTGCCCCGGGGATCAGGGATTGCAGTAAACCTCCACTAGATTAACTTTGCATTTCGCTATTTGATTCCCACCAATTGGCCATTATGTAGAGCGGGATAATGCCTCCCCTGAGTCCTCTTTAATTTGCTTGTAGCATCTAACTAGTGTAATGTATCTTTGCGTGTTGCGCCTGCCCGGTCCTTTCATTTTTAATTTCCTCGCAGCGTGAGGACGGGGGACACCCACTGGGCCTCTGGGCCCTGACAGATCTCTGAGAGGGAGAGAGAGAGAGAGTGGTCGGGGGCTCTGAATTGGGTCTCCCCCACCCTGACACGGAGGTTCCGCCTCCAAACCCCAGACCTGCAATTTCTCAAGGGCTATTGAAGGCGAGGCTGTTGCCTGCAACAGCCATGCATCTCTTGACCCAGGCAGAGCGGGCCTGCTGCCCTTCAGAACACAGAATCACAGCACAGTAGAGTTGGCAGGGCACCCAAGGGCCTAGTCCAATCCCTGCAATGCTTCTGAAACCCAGTTGCTAGAAGAAGCCACAGGCAGGGAGCGTGATCTTGGGCTTACGTCCTGCTTGTGGGCTCCCCAGAAAAGGCTGGTCTGGCCACTATGAGAACAGGAATCTGGACTAGGTTGGCCATGGGCTTGACCCAGCAATTCAGGAGCGGGAGTCCAGCAAAGGTGATGGACTCTCTTTCACTTGAAGTTTTCAAAGAAGCTACTGAATGGCCCTCTGTCAGGGTTTATTTAGCTGTGATTCCTGTGTTGCCGGAGGAATTGAACTAGACTACTCTTCCCACTCTATGGCGCTGTGGTCTAAACCACTGAGCCTCTTGAGCTTGTCGATCAGAAGGTCGGCGGTTCGAATCCCCACGACGGAGTGAGCTCCTGTTGCTCGGTCCCAGCTCCTGCCAACCTAGCAGTTCAAAAGCACGCAGTGCAAGTAGATAAATAGGTACCCCTGTGGCAGGAAGGTAAACAGCGTTTCTGTGTGCTATGGTTTCCATCATCATGTCCCATTGCACCAGAAGTGGTTTAGTCATGCTGGCCACATGACCTGGAAAGCTGTCTGTGGACAAACGCCGGCTCCCTCGGCCTGAAAGCAAGATGAGCGCCGCAATCCCATAGTCGCCTTTGACTGGACTCAACCATCCAGGGGTCCTTTACCTTTTTTTACCAATGATTCTACAGTTCTATGAAGCTTGTAAAATGATGTCTTTGATGTTGATTTGCCAATGATGCAATTGCTCTGAATTTTTTTAAAGATTTATTTATGATATTTTTATTAAACAATTTCAGCATAACAAATTATCAAACCATATAATCACATATGTTATTCCCCCCCTTCCACCACCCCCCTCTCCCCCCCCAGACCAAGGACTTCCCTTAGCTCCTCTCTCTGATTTCTTTGCACATATTATTCTCTGCATGTTATAAAATTATACATATCCTTGCCTTATCTATCATGTAATCAACCAACGAATTTGTGTATGTTTATTCAAAACCTGCCAAGGAGTCCAATTCATTTTGTTGTCTTTTTAGATAATTTGTAAAAAAAAAGCTCCCATTCTTCCTTAAAGTCACAGTTGTCCTTATCCCGCAGTTTGTATGTCAGTTTAGCCAACTCTGCGTAGCCCATCAATTTTTCTTGCCGCTGTTCTTTCATTGGGATTTCCTCATTCTTCCATCCTTGTGCTATCAAGACTCTTGCCGCTGTTGTTGCATACATGAATATTTTTTTTTTCTTGGCAGGTCTTGTCCTGAATTTTTATTTATTTATTTATTGCATTTATATTTCACCTTTCCTCTGAGGAACTCAAGTAGCATATACACACACACACACACACACACACACACACATATATACATACCCCGTTTTTTTTGCTCTATAAGACTCACTTTTTCCCTCCTAAAATGTAAGGGGAAATGTGTGTGCGTCTTATGGAGCGAATGCAGGCTGCGCAGCTATCCCAGAAGCCAGAACTGCAAGAGGGATTGCTGCTTTCACTGTGCAGCGATCCCTCTTGCTGTTCTGGCTTCTGAGATTCAGAATTCCCCCCCCCCCCTTGTTTTCCTCTTCCAAAAACTAGGTGCGTCTTGTGGTCTGGTGCGTCTTATAGAGCGAAAAATACAATAGTTCCTCACAACAGCTGTGTGAGCGGTCGGTCAGGCTGAGAGACTGTGACCAAGGTTGCCCATTGAGCTTCATTGCTGAGCGGGGGATTGGAACCCAGAACTCACAGATCTTAGTCTGACACTCTAGTCATGCTGAATTTCTCCCTGATCCCCATTTCTTCCCCCCCCCCCGCCCCCACCAGAAAAATAATCACTGGAAAGGAAGAGATGGTGTTCTTTCCTCGGTTGCCCAAGATACCCTGCTGCCTCCATTAAGGCAGGGAACAAATGTCCTGCCACTTTCCGCCTGGTGAATATTCCACCCGCCTCTGCCGTGTTTTTCTCATCGCGCTGCTCGCGGGTGCCTTTGAAGCACCGCTACCTGCCTCTGCTTTTAACTCCGAGCTGCGGAGAGAATTATTAATTATCCATGAAACATTAAATGGCCAAATGAACTTAGCTGCCACTCAGCGTGCATAATGGATGGGGCCAGGGAACAGCTCAGGCCGGTGAGAGGGGAATCGTTCGCGGGGGGGCCTGATGCTCGGAGTTCACCGGGAAAGCGACGCAGAGCTCACCTCAAAGGGCTTTTCCCTGGTACCTTTCTGCCTCCTGGGTCAAGCCAGGCTGCCCCCTTGTTGCTGTGGCATAGCAGTTAGAGTGCTGGACTAGGGGCAGGGAGAGATCAGGGTTCGAATCCTCGCTCGGCCATGAAGTTTGTCGGGTGAACTTGGGGGGCTGTCTTTCAGCCTAACCTACCTCGCTGGGGTTCATGGGACGCGGGTGGCGCTGTGGGTTAAACCACTGAGTCTAGGAATTGCTGATCGGAAGGTCGGCGGTTCGAATCCCCGTGACGGGGTGAGCTCCCGTTGCTCAGTCCCTGCTCCTGCCCACCTAGCAGTTCAAAAGCACATCAAAGTGCAAGTAGATAAATAGGTACCGCTGGAGTTATTGGGCTGCTGTCCCCTGTCGGAGACAGGAGACTGGGCAGGGACAACCCTCCGCTCCCTCCTTTGCTTCCCGATCTGGCGGCGTCGGTGGTGTTTTCTGGGTTCCCTACCAATCCTCTGCAGCCCAACGCTTTTTAGGATCACGCATGGGAGCGGAAGCCTCACCCCCCCCTTTATTCCTCGTCTGGAGCCTCCAGGAGTAACTAAAGCAGGAGCAGATGGGAAGCAGCTGCTCCTGTGAGCGCAGCTCATTTGTTAGTGTCGGCCTCCGGCAGCGAGGAGCTGCTTTGCAGGCACAGTTTCCTTCTGAGGAGCGTGGCGGGCGTGAGGACTCCAGGCGCCCGCTGGCAGCTCCTCCCTGGCCCCCTTCCTTGGCTGCCCACCGTGCCCTCAGGACCCGGCTGATGCGGGAGGCTGGGTGATCCACACTCACTGTGCCCTGCCCTTCACAATCACCATGTTCCAGTTTGTGGGGAAAGGGTTGGGGGGGGGGAGGACAGACAAGGGCTCTCCATCTTAGGGTCCTCCATACTTGTCGAACTCCCATTGCTTTTAATTTACTATTAGAGGCAGGAAAATACTAAAGGGAAAGGGAGGAGGGCAGGGGGAGGGCTGTGGAAAGGGTTGAAATTTGTCCCTTTCCTCCTCTTCCCTCCTTTCTTTTCCTCCTATCTTCTTCTTCCTCCTTCTCCCTCTTCCAGCTTCCTCGTCCTACTTTTTCTCCCTCTTCCACCCTCCCTCCTCCCTCCTCGCTTTATATGGAAAAAAGCCTCAAAGCAACTTAATATCGCAATAAGATGCAAACAAGTCAAATGAACAAAAAGCCAAAATGTCGCCATAATCCTTACATTTTAAATAAATTTATAAACGGCCAAAGTTTCGTTATTTGCAGGAATAAACACGTTTCAAGCTTTGCACCCATGTAATTTACAAGCAAAACTGCACTCCTCTCTCTGCAAATAACGTTTCCAGCTGCCTTTTCTTCCATTAACAAAGGCCGGCAAACTTTATCCATTTCTACCAATTCCAGGGCCGTCTGTTCTGACTGGCAGCAGCTCTCCAAGATTTTGGATGGAGACAGGCCTTTCCTCTCGTTTTCTACCTTTTACAAATGGAGACACTGGGGACTGAACCTGCGACCTTTTATATGCAGAGCAGGGGCTCTTTCTCCATATCTCTCCAAATTCTCAGTTTGAATGGCCTGGTGTTTCTCGGTCACCTGCAAAATAAGCCTCTGAGCCCCTGCCTTGCATGCAGAGGGTTCAGTCCCTAATGGCATCTCCAGGTAATGTTGGGAGACACTTCAGTCTGACTCCCTGGGGAGCCATTGCTGCCAGTCAGTGTAGACGATACAGAGCCACATGGACTCTGTGGTTTGACTCAGTATGAGTTGACTTCTCCCTTCATTTCTGAGAGTCCCCTGAAAATCAGCGCTGGACCCATTTGGTGGGCCCCAAATGTAGACCTCTTGATCTCCATCTCCAGCCCCAGGGATCTTGCGTTGGGGCTGCTCCCACGGGGGCCTTGCCTTCACCTGTTCTTTGCCATCTCATTCTGCATTCCACAGAGAAGCCTGGGTAGAGCAATAAGGCTGCATTATGCAAACGAAGTCAAATGTATGCAAACGAGGATAAATTGCTCTCCGCACAGAATTGGGCGCTGATGGACGGGGATCCTGAGGAATGTTTTTCTTCTGTTAATTGCGGAGTGAGGCATCATAGTATTGTTGAGTGGGAAGGGAGGCCCAAAGGCCATCTAGCCCAACCCCCGACAATGCAGGAATCGTAACTAAAGAATCTCTGACTGGTGGCCACCCAACCTCAAAAACTTCCAGTGAAGGAGAATCTGCCACCTTCTGAGGTTGGCCGTTCCATAGTCAGACAGCTCTTATTGGCAGAAAGTACCTGGAATCTCCTTAAATCCATCAGTTCAGGTCCTATCCCAGGCATGGCCAAACTCAGCCCTCCAGATGTTTTGGGACTACAACACCCACCATCCCTAGCTAACAGGACCAGTGGTCAGACATGATGGGAATTGTAGTCCCAAAACAGCTAGAGGGCCAAGTTTGGCCATGCCTGTCCTACCCTCTAGAGCCAACAGAAACAAACTGCCTATATCACCCACACAACAGCCCTTCAGATATTTGAAGATGGCTATGATGCCACCTCTGTATCCTCTTTTCCAGGCTAATAATAATAATAATAATAATTTATTACTTATACCCCACCCATCTGGCTGGGCCTCCCCAGCCACTCTGGGCTGGGCGGTTCCCAACAGAATATTAAAAACACGATAAAACATCAAACATTAAAAACTACCCTAAACAGGGCTGCCTTCAGATGTCTTCTAAAAGTCAGATAGTTGTTTATTTCCTTGACATCTGACAGGACGTTCCACAGGAAGGGCGCCACCACCGAGAAGGCCCTCTGCCTGGTTCCCTGTAACCTCACTTCTCGCAGGGAGGGAACCGCCCGAAGGAGCTGGCTCTCAATTCAAAGAAATTAACTTTGTTAGCTTTGCTAACTCTGAGGGTTGCGAGCCGAGACCTTCTGAAGTCCCTCTGCCCTCCTCCTCGCTCTCCCCTCGCTCAGTGACTGGTCCCCTCCCACATGACACATTTTTTTGACAATGGACTCTCGGGTGTCAGGAGTGATGGAATTTGCTGGACTCTCAGGTGTCAAAAGTGACGGAATTCGCGGCCGACAGATGAGGCCTGTTCCAGCATGCTACCTATCGATCCGTCCCCCCGCAGAAAGGGAGAAAATGTCAGGCTAGTGTGCTGTCATAATTGGATAGCTGCTGGGGAGCCAGCAGAGAGACTGTGGGCAATTAATCTCCCTGTTCGATGCCCACCCAGCGACCCACATGGGCAGAGGACTCGGGAGTGACGCCACCAGCCTCTGACAGCCTCCGTCTCTCGGCCTGCCTGCCTCCCCCTCCACGGGCCCCAATTGCCCCGTCTCAAAGCCTCTCCGAGAAATTAGTGGAGATTTGTTATCTAGGGCTGCCTTCAACCGTGGAGCTGAGCAAATTGTTCCACCAAGATTTCTCCTTGTGTGATGGAACAGCATCCCTGCAGGTCCTGTTCCGAGGGTTCCCCAAGCTTCCGCAGCAGATCTGGGGGTGGTGTGGGGCCACGTGATCCTTATGCCAGCTCATTTATTTCGTAGAATTAGACCTGGAGGGTTGGAAGGGACGCCAGGCTTCTGTTTAACCTGGAAAAGAGGAGACTGAGAGGAGAAAGGAGAGCCATCTTCAGATATCTAGAGGGCTGTCACATGGAAGATGGAGCAAGCTTGTTTTCTCCTGCTCTGCAGGGGAGGACCCGAACCAGTGGATTGAAGTTACAAGAAGATTCCAACTCACCATTAGGAAGAGCTTTCTGACAGTGTGAGCTGTTCAACAGTGGAATGGGCTCCCTCAGGAGTTGGTGGTCTCCCTTTCCTTGGAGGTTTTTAAGCAGAGGTTGGATGGTCATTAATCGGGGGTGCTTTAGTTGAGATTCCTGCATTGCAGGGGGTTGAATTAATTGACCCTTGGGGACCCTTCCGACTTTGTGATTCTGTGATCTAGTGCAATCCTCTGCAATGCAGGAATCGTGGCTCAAGCATCCCTGACAGATGGCCATCCAGCCTCCGCTTAAAAACTTCCAATGAATCATATAATCCTAGAACTGTAGAGTTGGACTGGCCAACTAGTCCAACCCCCTGCAATATTTAGTTGAATACTAATATTTACACTGGGACATGTGTAAACCACAGAGCCTAGGACTTGCCAATCAGAAGGTCGGCGGTTCGAATCCCCGCAATGGGGTGAGCTCCCATTGCTCGGTCCCAGCTCCTTAGTAGTTCAAAAAGCATGTCAAAGTGCAAGTAGATCAATAGGTACCGCTCCAGCAGGAAGGTAAACAGTGTTTCCGTGCGCTGCTCTGGTTCGCCAGAAGCGGCTTAGTCATGCTGGCCACATGACCCGGAAGCTGTACGCCGGCTCCCTCAGCCAGTAAAGCGAGATGAGCACCGCAACCCCAGAGTCAGCCACGACTGGACCTAATGGTCAGGGGTCCCTTTACCTTTAATATTTACACTAATACTTAGTTGAATACTAATATTACACCAGTGTGTAATAACGGGGCTCTGCTCGCTCAGCTATCTTGCAAGGCACTAGGGTCTCACAAGTAAGTGTGACTAGACCAGCCCCCGAAAGCTGGGTGGGTGGGTGTGCCCACTTATTGGGAAAATTCTGTGAAAACCATTGCCTGATCTTGGACTCCTTTGATGCAGCCTACTCATGCTTTAGGATCATCAGAACATGCTGTCAAAAGGCAGGGAGTTCCAAAGATTTCTTACTAAAGATTTCTTACAGGGATCATATTACATCCAGGACAGGGTCAGTTCTGGAGATTGGAGCAGTTGAGCAGGTATGTGTGGGGTAAAGGTAGGGGACCCCTGACCGTTAGGTCCAGTTTTGGCAGACTCTGGGGTTGCGGTGCTCATTTGGCTCTATAGGCCGAGGGAGCCAGCGTTTGTCCGCAGACATCTTCCGGGTCATGTGGCCAGCATGACTAAGCTGCTTCTGGCAAACCAGAGCAGCGCATGGAAACGCCGTTTACCTTCCCGCCGGAGCGGTACCTATTTATCTACTTGCACTTTGACGTGCTTTCGAACTGCTAGGTTGGCAGGAGCAGGGAAAGAACAATGGGAGCTCACCCCGTCGTGGGGATTTGAACCGCCGACCTTCTGATCAGCAAGCCCTAGGCTCTGTGGTTTAACCCACAGCGCCACCCGCGTCCCTCATGTGTGGGGTAACATGCTTTAAAAAGATGGTGCATTGAGAGCCACAGATTCACAGAGAAGGGTTGCTGCAAAGAAGCATCTATTGTCCTGGAGAGCTGGTGGCCCTCATGGACGTTGCCGCTTTTGTCGCCGCTTTCTTAGAGGGAGCGTGACTGCAGGGACTCAGGCAAATATCCCAGGCCCTGGGTAGATTCCCAACGCCGTCTCCACTGACACTCTTGTGCCTGAGGTTAGAAGCCATCTTTATTCGACAGCCCCGCTGCAGCCGAGACATCCGACTGCGGAGGCCGCTTTCATCGCCATCTCCCTCTTTTCTCCCAGACAGGAAAAGAGCCCCCACCCCCAGTGCCCGACTCGCCTGCCGCTTGAAGATCAAGGGCGCCTGCAAAGCAGTCATCCCTTGAAGAAGGAACTGGGGAAAATAAACAAACTCTGGGGCTGTCTGAGTCCCTGTTCAGAGAGAAAGCAAGAAGGCGAGAAACCCACAAGCCGTTTGTTGGTTTTAGAGGAGCCGAGACGCCTTGCTCGCTTTTCCAGTCTTTTTTTTAAAGACGTCTTTGAGTTTATATGTCGCACCATCACCAGCCTTTATCAGTGCCCAAGCAGACAAGGAAAAAAACAATGGTTCCATCTCCCCCGCTTCTGATATTCCAAGGTAGACTGCCTCTGTCCAGGGAGGTTCCATTTAGGTAATAGCCATAGATCGACCCGCTGATCAGAGGGCCTGACTGAGCCGCTGGATCACATTTTGGGCCCAGACTGATTCTTTCTTTTTTTAAAATATTTTTTTATTTTTAAACATATTAATTATCATACATACCACAAAGCTTCACATCTTATACAATCTTTTTGGACTTCCATCAGCACCTCTGATGATCCCCCATGTTTATCATTTCTTCTGCATTTCTTAAATTCATATTGCCTTTAATTATCTTAACTAACAATCCCCCTCTTTATCCAATTATGCAATAATTCAAATTATTCACCTCACAAAAATTCTTGCAAACCTACAAACGTAATCTGATCATCACAATTACTTTTCAAGTAGTCCATAATTTTACACCAGTCTTCTGTGAATCTCTGGTCCCGCCAGTTTCGAATTCTTCCTGTTAGGTTGTCTATTTCTGCATAGTCCATCAATTTCATCCTCCAATCTTCTTTCGTCGGTAATTCTTCTTGCTTCCATTTTTGCGCCAATAATATTCTTGCTGCTGTCATTGCATATGAAAACAACTTACAATCCTTTCTATTTATATCATCTCCTACAATGCCCAGTAAAAATGCTTCTGGTTTCTTAATAAATGTATATTTCAACTGATTCACCAGGCTTGCCCTCGGTTTCATTTTGACTGTGTTTGAACCTGCAACCCCAACCTTGCTGGGGAGTATTTTGGGAAGAGGCTCACGCCTCCTGGGATTGGGACCTCAGCCCTTTAGATAGCAGGTGATGCTGTTCAGCCCTGGCTCCCAGCCCAGCCCAATCCTCGCGTATAATGAGAGCTGGAATCTGACAATATGGAGAGTCGGCGTGGTGTAGTGGTTAGAGTGTCAGACTAGGACCTGGGAGACCAGGGTTCGAATCCCCACTCAGCCATGAAACTCACTGGGTGATTTTGGGTGACCTTGAGCCAACCTCACAGGGTGGTTGTGAGGATTAGATGCGGAGGAGAGAGCCATGTACACACCACCTTGCGTTCCTTGGAGGAAAAGGTGGGATATAAAAGCAATAAGGAAATAAATAGCTGTGATTCTTGCCTTGTAGGGGGTTGGGCTGGAATTCAGTGGTGCCCAAACTTTTTTCAAAGAGGGCCAGATTTGATGAAGTGAAGGGTCATAGGGCCCGACTAAAGGGCCAACCAAAGTTGGTGAGTTTTTTAAAATTGATTTTTGATTGGTGATTGAAGTTTTTGAGCTTTTTTTAGGGTTGGAGTTGTTGTGCTTTTTTTCTTTTTTTAGGATTGAAGTTCTTGAGGTTTTCTTAGGATTTTACCCCAGGAAATAAACTGCCACAGGAGCCGGATTAAACCAACCGGCAGGCCAGAATAGGCCCCCGAAACGGACTTTGGACATGCCTGGACTAGATGACCATTTGGATCCTTTCCAACTCTAAAATTCTATGTTTCTTTGAAATAAATAAATATAAATGAACACTGGGATGGCCTTATTATTATTATTTAATAAATTTGTTAGACGTCTTATCTTACCCAAGGCAACCCAAAGCGATGTTCTACCAACCAACCAACCAAAAAGTGTTTCTGGCAGAGGGTGAGCTGCAGCCATCAAATCCTGGGTGGAAAGGAAAATGATGCCTTCTTACATCCCTACTCAAGAGGAGGAGAAATTATGTATAAACCAGGGCCGGATTTAGGTTTGATGAGGCCCTAAGCTACAGAAGGGAATGGGGCCCTTTATATGTCCAGCTGTCCTTTGTCAACAACAAATTGTCGTTGTTTTTGTGTTGAATATATGCTATATGGTAATTTATGGACCTAATTGGTATCTAAAGCCACTTGCACATAACAAAATACGTATTTTATCAAAGTAATTGTTGAACTTCTCTTATATTTTGGAAATGTACATCCAGGGTTTTTTTCCTTTAATTTTGGGGGGGGGCTCAAAGAGAGTGGGGCCCTACGCTATAGCTTGTTTAGCTTATACAGTGGTACCTCGGGTTACATACGCTTCAGGTTACATACGCTTCAGGTTACAGACTCCGCTAACCCAGAAATATTACCTCGGGTTAAGAACTTTGCTTCAGGATGAGAACAGAAATCGTGCTCCGGCGGTGCAGCAGCAGCAGGAGGCCCCATTAGCTAAAGTGGTGCTTCAGGTTAAGAACAGTTTCAGGTTAAGAACGGACCTCCGGAATGAATTAAGTACTTAACTCGAGGTACCACTGTACGTAAATCCGGCACTGGTATAAACCCAGAACAGGACCTGGTGGAGATCCAGACAGGAATGTGGAGTCTCTTGTTCCTGCAACAGCTTTCGGGCTGCTCCAGTGATGAAGCAACAGCATCTCCATAGCTCTGGTGCAAAACCTTTCCTGAACTGGTGGAAATGGGTGCTTTTCCCCAAAGCCTCCTCGCTGCTCTCCTCCTCTTCTGCTTCCTAGCCAGCCGCCCATAAATCCCGAGCGAGCGAGATCCAGACTCAGGAGATGGCAGACAAATTTCCTGGCCTGCCTCACCCCTGCCATGTTACCACCGACCCAGGTTTAAATTAACGCCCGGCGGCTCCGTGGCAGTGAGAAATCAGTTTCCTAAGGAAGCCTGCGAGGGTCAGGAGTCCTGCCACGGTGCCCCGGTAAAAATGAAATACAGCCACACTCGGTGTCGGCAAGATTGATGAGGCTGCAGCTGGCTGAGCGAGGCGGAGGTATGTGTGCTAAGCTTAGGAGTCCGTGGCTGGTTCTGCGAGAGGGACGGTGCAGAGCACAGGGGGGTGTTTTTTGCAAGGGTGGTGGGTGAGGTTCATCTGCTAAGGCTTCAGCCGGCTGATCAAGAGGTGCAAATACTAAGAAGAGACCATATAACACCGGATCTGAAAGACCAACATTGGCTCCCAGGACGTTTCCAAGCACAATTCAAAGTGTTGGTGCTGACCTTGAAAGCCCTAAACGGCCTCGGTCCAGTATACCTGAAGGAGCGTCTCCATTCCCATCGTTGTACCCGGACACTGAGATCCAGTGCCAAGGGCCCTCTGGTGGTTCCCTCACTGTGAGAAGCCAAGTTACAGGGAACCAGGCGGAGGGCCTTCTTGGTGGTGGCACCCGCCGTGTGGAACGTCCTCCCATTAGATGTCAAGGAAATAAACAACTATCTGACTTTTAGAAGACATCTGAAGGCAGCCCTGTTTAGGGACGTTTTTAATGACTGATGTTTTAATGTATTTTTAATCTTTTGTTGGAAGCCGCTCAGAGTGGCTGGGGAAACCCAGTGTGATGGCCTGGGACTTGGAACCAGAGGAGTCTCAGTCCGCACCAGAGCCTTTGCCTCAGGTGGCATCTGAACTGAGTCTGGGGCCTGATTCTGAAGAGCCCCAGTCTGCACAGGTTCCCCTGCAACAAGCACCAGCTGGGCCGAGTCAGGGGCCTGAGCCTGCCCTGGCTCCAGATGTGGGGATTACTTCATTGCCTTCAGCTGGGCAATCACGTACAGCTGCTCCATGACCAGTTGGGTCAGGAGAGGCTGAGGCGGCCCCTGGGTCTAGTAACCCACCGACGTTTCCCGAGCTGCAGAGACTGAGGTCTGAGAGAAGGAGAGACCTGAGTACTTGCAGGAGGAGTGCTTGCCTTCGGGAGAGACAGGGAGGTGAGTCGCCGGGGGATCAGGACCAGTCGTTACCTGACAAAGATAAAAGGCTGTCAGACCCCGCCCCAGGTTGCAGGAGAAACATTGCTGCTTACTGACCCTGTGCCTGACCTTGCCTGGTTTTCTGCCTTAACCCTGTCGGACTGACTCCTCACTGTATCCTTGGATTTGGGACCGGACCTGGACCGCATTGCTCGGGTTAACCCCCGGGCCCAGAACACCCAGCCAGATGGGTGGGGTATAAATAATAAATTATTATTATTACTGGGGACCTTTGGATGAAGGGAGTGATGGTGATGATGAATAGCCCTCATGATGGAGACCCATTAATAAAGGTAAAGGGACCCCTGTCCATTAGGTCCAGTCGCGGCCGACTCTGGGGTTGCGGCGCTCATCTTGCTTTACTGGCCGAGGGAGCCGGCGTACAGCTTCCGGGTCATGTGGCCAGCATGACTAAGCCGCTGCTGGCGAACCAGAGCAGCGCACGGAAACGCCGTTTACCTTCCCGCCGGAGCAGTACCTATTTATCTACTTGAGCTGGTGTGCTTTCGAACTGCTAGGTTGGCAGGAGCAGGGACTGAGCAACAGGAGCTCACCCCGTCATGGGGATTCGAACCGCCAACCTTCTGATCGGCAAGTCCTAGGCTCTGTGGTTTAACCCACAGCGCCACCCGTGTCCCATGAATAGCCCTCATGATGGAGACCCATTGATAACCCACCACCAATTTGTGGAAGCCCCTTTTCCTGCTGCACAACACTCTCTTCCGTGTCGTTATCTCTTTTCCTTAATGTGGGCGGCTTAGGAATCTTTGCAAATGATAAAACACACATGTATTCACGCGCATCTGAGACGAAGTCTTGTAATGCAAACAGAGGGAGATGGGTCTTTCTTCTTCTCTCCTCCTGCCAAGGATTTAAAGAAGCCGGAAAGAGCGTTTGAGAGATGAAACTGTGTACTACACAGACTAGAGAACACGCAGGCAGGAAGGCAGAGGCACAGCACAGATTCTCAGTAAATTGAGGCAGGAAGATATTTGCCCCTAGACAGGCGGTCTTGATTTCGAGTGATGGAGAGAATGCCTCCCTGGGGGGCCCAGGCCGGTGGGCAATTATACTCACTGTCAAAGATCAGCATTCTTTCCTTCGGCTTTAAAATTCTTCTAGAGTGGAGAAAAGCGTTAGTTTGCTGATAGACACTCTCTGCAAAAAATAAGCAGGGTTTGCTCCCTGGACGGCAGGTGAGCGAAGGTTTAAATGGGTCAGACCCTCTCCCAGTCCCTGCAGTCCCTGTGCAAATAAGTGCTGGTTTCAGTCAGAGATCGGGGCCCACTTGATGGTGACTTGTGGGGGGACGACCCTACACTTGGGGGCACAAACTCATGGCTGGTGCAGAATGTAGCTTGACGCTAAGAGTGTGGTGGAAAGGCTGCAATGGAGAAATACTCTGCACATGCTCAGATGCTCTGTATTGTTGCATCAGGCTGCAGCAGAGGGAGAGGTGGGAAGCAGGGCTACTCCACTCAGCTCTTCTGGAAGACCAGCTCCGCCCGGGGGCTCCCACAACAGTAATACTGTTCCAAGAGACTTCAATAGAGGGAAAGTTGAGAGAGAGGGTCCATTTGGCTCCTCATCTCCCAGGACGGCTTCCATTCCAACTGGTCAGTATAAGAACAGCCACATACCTTGAAGAACTGGACCCCAAACCTGGCTGTTTTCCTCCTCCCTCCTCCTCCTCTTTTCTTTTGATGCTATTTGATTGATTTTGCCTTTTAGATTGTAAGCCTGCAGTCACGTCTTCTCTTTCTCGATACATGTGCACACATCCCTGTACATCCAGACGAGGAAGCAACATTATCACAGCTCAAGGACACCTAAATTCCAGTTACTGGAAACCACCGGAGGGGAGAGCTGCTCTTGGGCTCAAATCCTGCTTGTGGATTTCCCACAATGGGCACCTGGTCAGCCACTGAGAGCACAGGGTGCTGGAATAGAGGGGTCCTCTTTGGCCAAATCCATCTGGCCCTTCTTAGATTCTAATGTTCTTATCAGAAAAAAATGCTCAATAAAGGCTGGCTATAATCTGCCCTCCATGCAAGCTTTCGGCAAGCAAGATGAGGATGAATGCTTAATAAATAGTTGTTATTATTAAATTTATATACCACCCTATACCTGCAGGTCTCAGGGTGGTCCACAAGATAAAACTGCAAAATTAAAAACACAAAATACATAATCGAAATAAACAGAAATAGCCAAATAACCCCCAGAACACATAAAAACAGCTACAAACAATTTTTTTTAAATAAAAAACCCACAATTAAAAATCAGTTTAAAAGAATGTAAATAGGCTGTCTGGAGGAGTTCTTTGTCAGGTGAGATGCTACACAAAGCAGGGTGTGTGAGAGGGGGAAATAAGTCCGTCTGCTGCAGCAGAGAGGTCAGCCTGTAGATTTTGTTGCAAGTTATCAGGTTGAATGCCAAGGACTCCGGGAGGAAGAAGCCATGGCTGCCCCCCTTTCAAGGAACATAGGATGCCCTGTGCTGCTGAACTCCTTAAAAAGAAGAAGAAAGATTCTAGTCCTCATGGAACATAGACAGCTTATGCTGTGTCAGTCCGTTGGCCCACCTAGACCAGTATTGTCTGCACTGACTGGCAGCAATGGTTCTCCAGGGTTTCAGGCAGGAAGCTGCTCTCAACCTTACCTGGAGATGCTGTCGGAATTTGAACCCGAGACCTTCTGCATGCAAAGCAGACACTCTGCCACTGAGGTATGACTCTTCCCTGTGAGTTATTTTGTTTCCTGCCCCTTCCCTATTTTCAGAGGAATTAAAGCCTGGTTTATGACCCAAGCCGGCGTACAGCTTCTGGCGAACCAGAGCAGTGCACGGAAACGCCGTTTACCTTCCCGCCGGAGCGGTACCTATTTATCTACTTACACTTTGACGTGCTTTCGAACTGCTAGGTGGGCAGGAGCAGGGACTGAGTAACGGGAGCTCACCCCGTCACGGGGATTCGAACCCCCGACCTTCTGATCTGCAAGCCCAAGAGGCTCAGTAGTTTAACCCACAGCACCACCTGTGTCCTATTGCTATAGGTTGTGTATTCTTCAAGGCCCATGTAACCCCAAAGTCCCTTTGCCTTCCTTAGGAAAATGCAAATCTAGTTCAATGGCAGCTTAAGGAACCGAGAGGCGAACGGGAGGAAGACTTTGCTGACATGTAAGTAGGTCACGCGTTTTAATTGCTGGGTTGTTCTTAATGAGATTGTTTTAATTGCACGTTTTAATTAAGGATGTTTATGTTTGGATGGGATTGTTTTAATTCTTGGGGTTTTTAATTACGGATGTTTACAGCTTAATGTTTGTGCCCCTGGTTTTTATACTGTGCAAATCCTGTTTTGGCACAAATCAAACAACGTGTAGGTAAACCATGGAACCGATTTCCACAGGAAGAATTGATGGCCGTCAACTTGGAATGCCTTTAAAAGGTTAGACAAATTCAAGGGGGAGAGGGCAGCAATGCTGCTGAAAACCCCAGCAAGGGAAAAGATGCTCTTGTGCTTGGATCCTGCCTGCAGGTTTCCTATTTGAGGCATCCGGTCAGCCACTGTGAAGACAGGATGCTGCACTAGATGGGCCATTGGCCTGATCCAGCACACTCAGTTTTTGAGACCAGCAATTGTCAAGGCCTGGCTGGAAGCAGAGGAATGGTGGGAGGTATCAGCTGGGGAACCCCCCAAGGGGAGAAGGCTCAGGGCCAGGGGAGGGGTGGTGGGAGGAGGATGACTGGTCAGAGTGAGAAGAGGGAGCGGATGGGGAAGAGGAGGTGTCAGAAGCTGAAGAGGCAACAGGGTTTGGTGAGCAGGAAGAACCGGGGCAGAGAGCAGTGCAGAAGCAGAGGCAGAAGTGGAGGCTGGAGAGGAGGGGGAGTCAAGAGGCAGAGGGGAAGCTGGGTGCTGAAGAAACTAGGGGGTCTCCCCTGTGGGGTGTGAAACACAGAGCAGTCAAATACAACATTCCTAGAGTGGACATGTTTAGACATAAAGAGGGATGTTTGTCCAGCCAGTAGATAAACTTCCTGTTTCCTCCTGTGCTGGGACAAACTTCCTCTACAGGTGACCAGAGGTGGACATGACTTTACCTGTGCAGGTAACAAAAGCACAGGACTGGCCACCACATCTTTTTCTTCTCCATTTTGCTTTCGTCGAAGAAGCATCAGCCTGAGATGATCTCTTGGCTTCCAGCCAAGAGAAGACAAAGGGACTATCTTCTTCTGGGATAGATTCCAGGTGTATATATTTTGTAACTTAAATCTGCCTTCAGGGATCCTTTTGTGAACTGAATGTACCTGTGAGTAAACTATTTTATACTTTTTATACTAGACTGTGTTGTGTCTATTCTTTTTAAGAGGGAATAAAGGGGATTTACCAGGAAACTTGTTTTAGAGGCTTAAGCAAGCCTGGCAAGTTCAAAAGGGGATGCTACTCTGCTAAACTGTAGAACTTGTTAATACAAGTTGGGAAGGATATACAATGGTACCTCTGGATGTGAACAGGATCCTTTCCGGAGCCCCGTTCACATCCTGAGCAGAACGCAACCCGTGTCTGCGCGTGCACGGGTTGCGATTTGCCGCTTCTGCGCATGCGCATGACATCATTTTGAGCGTCTGCGCATGCGCAAGCGGTGAAACCCGGAAGTAACCCATTCCGTTACTTCTGGGTCACCGCAGAACACAACCTGAAAACACTCAACCTGAAGCTACTTTAACCCGCGGTATGACTGTAATTAAACAATATATCCTCTCCTGCCTCCCTGAACATTCCCACATCCCCCTCCTGCTGTGACAAGCTCCCCTCTTTGCTGGTCTCCCAGTGAAGAGGACAGAGCAGAGACAGGCAAGACGAAGGAGCCTCCGATTGCTTGGGAAGGAACTGGGGGAGACTTGGAGAGGGAAGCAAGTCCTCTCAGCTGCCTCCTTGGGGCAAGATCCGCTGGGAGCAGTGCTCACTCGACCTGCGCTGTTTTCTTTCTTTGACTAAAGAGCTAATTTCACCGACACCTTGTGAGTTATTGCTGAGCTGCTCCCGGCCCCTGCCCCACAAGTGCAGGTAGATCTGGACGGTTGGCATCCTTGCCCTGGTGGCCTCTTGGTTACCCCATCACCTGTCCTCTTGTGGGGACTTCTGCAGCACTCAGCACTTGGTCTTGGAGTTAGTTCAGCTGCTGTTGCTGATTCTTGATTTCTTGCTCCCTCCTCCTGCCACTCACTGGGGATCTGGCCCCGTTAATTTCCAAACGGCTCAGTGTTTGTTTATGCCAGCCTGGGCAATTTTAGCTCTTGTTTTTCCCTGAGCTGTTTACCAATGTGGCATACGTTAAGCCCAGGTTAATCACGCTCCTTCCTCCACCTTTCTCTTCTCCTCTCCACCCCCCCCTTCCCCTCGCAATCAAAGCAAACTCTTCTGCTCATTTCCGAAATTAAAAGCAGATTGTTGCCCTCTGTGCTGGGGTGTCACTCTAAACAAGATTGATTTCACTCTGCCGTCAGTAGATTTAAACGGATTGGTCTGGATTGCCGGCAGCGGGGTAGGGCCTGTCTGTCTGGGGTCCAAGTTGATCTCTCTCTGTCTCTGCTTATTGATCCCTGCATGAGACCTTTAATTCACCAAAGGCCCATTGACTTTCTCAGGTCATCAGGCTCAATATTAATTCTAATAATGAACCGGGGTAAACAAAGGAGCTTGGCTCCTGCGCCGGTGTGCTGCTTCGAGAATGGAGATGGCTGCATCTGTGATGGAAGGGAAGCGTGAATGGAAGCGCGGTTCCACCAACTGCAGTCCGCCCTTAGCTGGCTCCCACCTAACAGCCTTCTTGCTGCCTGCCGGTCTCTGCGGCTGTCAGCTTCCTCCTTAAACCCTTATAGGCAGGGAAGAGGAGAATGGGGACGAAAGTGCAATGAGCTGGCTCCACCTCTCATTGCCTCTGGCGCCATCTAGTGCTGGGCTCCTTGCCTCCTGCCCCATCAGTCCCAATGGGCTCCTGTCACCACTGGATTTGTCCCAATATCAGGTTCACCCGCTTTGCAAGTGACATGAGCTTTGTTGCTTACATTGCAAAGAGCCAGTGCGGTGTGGTGGTTAGAGTGTCAGATTAGAATTTGGGAGAGACCAGGGTTCAAATCTTCACCCGGCCATGAAGCTCACTGGGTGATCTTGGACCTCTTTCTGCCTTACCTACCTCGCAGGGTTGTTCCTTCTGTCCCATCAGGCCCAGTGGCTCCCAGCCACCACTGGGGTAGCTGAAGTCAACAGTTTCCCTGCCGTTAAGTTTCAATGCAGAGTTGACGGTCTGTTTCCTCTTTTTCCCAGTCTTCAATCCAGTTGTTGCCACATTTCCACCGCAGCCCTCATGAAAATTCATCCTCCTTTTAGTACAAATTTCTCCTGATTATTCACATATTTTTGCAAAGCAGTTTTACCCAATAGAATGCATTCTTGCATGCTATTTTCTCAAATACAGGCATTCCCACACATAGTTTGCCCCCTGTACAGTATATGCATTTTTGTACAAGTGAATTGAGCAGAGAGCTGCACTGTAAAATTCAGAGACATGCAAATTTTGAATCATAGATTCATAGAATTGTGGAGTTCGAAGGGGCCCAGGGCTCATCTATTTCATCCCCCTGAAATGAAGGATGGCTGCATTTGAGATCATGTATTTTTCCAGAAACTGTGACTTTGTTCGGTTCGCCTTTCAATGTGAACTGAGCAGAATTTCTTTTCCAGACTGAAACTCAGCCGCTGTGTTTTGATGCTTCTCACACATATTGTGAACTGGGGAATCATGCTTTACACCTAGTTGGATCGCTGGGCTTGGTATTGTCTGCACAGGCTGGCAGCTACTCTGTTGTTTCCGACAAGGGATCTTTCCCCAGCTGTGTCTGGAGAGGCCAGGGATTTAACCTGGGAATTTCTGCAAGGAGAGCAGATCCTTTGCCACTGAGCAGGCAGACATCCAACAGGTGCCACCTTCCCCATTTCAATGGTGAATTTCTGCCTGCTGCACTGCTCTTTTAAAAGAGGGCAGGGTGTGGAGCAGCTCCCCCTGGCAGAAAGATTGCAGCATGTGGGACTTTTCAGTTTAGAGAAAATGTGAGTTAAGAGGCAACATGTAGATATTTATAAAATCATGCCTGGCTTGGAGAAAGTGGCCTGAGGAAAGGTTTTCTACCTTTCTCCTAAAACTGGAACTCACAGACATTCAATGAAGCTGAATATTGAAGGTATCAAGATAGATAAAAGAAGAGACTTCTCTACACATTGCATAGTGAAACTATGGAACTCCCGTAAAAAGGAGAAGCCTACTGGGAAATGACATACAATGAATTGAAGAAAATGTTGAAAATAACTTTTGTAAAAAAAAATCCAGAAGCCTTTTTGCTAGGTATTTTAGGCCAAGACATACCAAAAGAAATGAGGACTTTATTTATGTATGCCACTACAGCAGCAAGAATGTTGATTGCACAAAAGTGGAAGACTGGAGAAATACCAGCTAAAGAACAATGGCAAGAGAAGTTGATGAACTTTGCAGAGCTGGCAAAAATGACAGACAGATTAAGAAAAAACAACAACAGCAACTTTGAAAAAAGAATGGGAACCATTTATATTCTACTTGCAGAAACAAAGCAAGTCAATAGACTCAATGGCAGGATTTAAATAAACATTCGCATCATTAGTATTAGAAAATGTTTAGAAGATAGTGAAATATTATGGTGTATTTCCTTTTATGTTTTTAGGCTTGATGTTATGTTATTAATAACTTTTTCTGTTAGGAAATAGCAAAGTGGGTGAAAAGAGAAACAAACCAGAAGCGGAAGTTGGGGGAAGCCCTGGAGGGGAGGGAGGGAGGAATATATAGTACCGTATTTTTTGCTCTATAAGACTCACTTTTTCCCTCCTAAAAAGTAAGGGGAAATGTGTGTGCGTCTTATGGAGCGAATGCAGGCTGCGCAGCTATCTCAGAAGCCAGAACAGCAAGAGGGATTGCTGCTTTCACTGCGCAGTGATCCCTCTTGCTGTTCTGGCTTCTGAGATTCAGAATATTTTTGTTCTTGTTTCCTCCTCCAAAAACTAGGTGCGTCTTGTGGTCTGGTGCGTCTTACAGAGTGAAAAATACAGTAAATGTTAAGAATTTGAGATGTATGTAATGAATGAAAAAGAAAAATGAATTTTAAAAATTTAAAAGAAAGTAACTATGGAACTCCCTGCTGCAGGAGGCAGTGATGACTATCATCCTTAAGAGAGGATTGGACAAATGCTTGAAGGGCTATCGATGGCTCCTAGCCACAATAACTCTGCCTCTATGGCTGGAGAGGGCAGTACTTCTGAATACCAGTTGCTGGAAGTCACCGGAGGGTACAAACGCTCGAATCCTGCTTACACCCATAGGCACTTGGTCTGCCACTGTGGGAACAGGATTCTGGACCAGATGGGTCACTGGCCTGATCCAGCGGGCTCATCTTAAGCTGTTAAAAAAACTGAAAGCCGAGTTCCACCCACAGCCCTGAACCAGCCCCAGGCAGCGTGTCTGAACGCAATAAAGCTGTAGCCTTAAAAAGAATTTGCTTAGTTGTAGGCGCTACAGCAGCAGCGGTGAAACCTTCAAGGTCTGGCGGTAGCAGACGAATCAATTAGGGCCTTGTTTTTTTGGTGCTGGGTCTGGTTGTTGTTGTTGATGATGTTTTCCCGTCTAATAAGTTGCTTTGGAAGTTCATCCTTCTGGTGGATGGGAGAGTTGATTGGAGATGACATTAGGTCTCGCTCCGAAATGGGCAAGGCCAGGTTGCCAGAATAGAGACGTATCTGGGAACCGGCCGCGCAATGAAGAGCAAGCGAGAGAGCCACGAAATTGGCAGGTACGGCTAACGTGGATCTCAATTATCCTGCCCACCAGATCGGAAGGGAAGAGTCTTGCTGGCAGGGCCCCGGTCTCCCCCTGTTAACCCCTCAAAAGCTTCCCAGGAGGCTGTCTTGGCTGTGGGCGAAAGCCTCTGGCTGGGAGGTGTAACCTCGGTGCACCAGGAACCCCGGGAACCCTAGCGCTGGTGGGGCTGGAAATTCCCACAGTGAGGAGGATCGAAGGGGTGAACCAACACAGGTTGTGACAGCGGGGGGAAGGGGGGGGGGGTTTTCGGGGGGGGGGGAGCGCACCAATAATTAGGCCCCAAGATAGAAACCCCAATTAAAATCACGCACACACAGGAGACCTAGGGATGGCAGTAAGTTCAGAAGGATGGCTGAATTCCTAAAACTTTTTCAGTAGCAGAAGGACCTTTCTCTGCCTGGGAGACTCCGGAGAGCTGCTGCCAACCAGTGTTGCTAATACTGGGATAATGCAGCTTCCTGTTTTAACCATCCCTTCATGTGTAACCATGAGGACCATAATCTTACTTTTTAAAAAGAAAGAAAGCACCATAGCAGAGTGATAGATTCACTGCTTTGCACACAGAAGGTTCAATTCCAGTCAGCACTGAAAACCTGGTGAGCTGCTGCTGCCAGTCAGTATAGACAACACTGGTTCTGTGTAAGGCAGTTTCCTAGGTTCCTATTTAAAACATCTCTCTTTTTTTAGTCTCATGAGGACTAGAATCTTCCTTTGGTTTGGTAGCAGATGACGAGGAAGGCCTTCCTCTGCCTGGGAGACTGCAGAGAGCTGCTGCCGACTAGAGTCACCAGTACTGGGCTGGATGCCCAAAGCACCTGAGCTGGGATAAGGCGGCTTCCTGGGCTCATTTATCTGAGGAGAAAAGCGTCAGGCTGCCGGGGGAGAGGCAAGGAGCTGTTGGGATGAGCCATGACGACGTGGTTGGCAGGGGAGGCAGTTTTGCAAAGTACACGGTCTGCGACTCCATCTTATAATTACCTAGGAGGGGGGCGAGCGTCTAAAAAGGCCTGTCAGGGAGTCTTTTGGGCAGGCGCTTATTATCGCCGCGAGAGACAACACCACCATCCTCTTTTGTGTGGGGCTATTTTTCTCTTTTGCATCAGCCGCTGGACCGGCAAGGCAGACGGGTCCTCAAAGCCGCTTCGGTGCTCTGCCAGAGGCAGGGAGGCAATTCTTCCCCATCCCCAAACTGCCAGGCATCAGACTCTCTCTCTCTCTCTCTCTCTCTCCCTCCCCCCCCCCCCCCCTTTTAAACCCCCCCCCCCCCCACTGCCAGGCCTGTTATTTCTTTCTCCTCCTGAGCAAAGGACGCGAAGGAGACTTTCCACTGGGGATTTACTTTCCTCGCAGGTCGATCTGAGACGGAGGGGGAGAAACAAACCCCTCTAAAAGGCCCCTGGCGCAGCAAGGCGGCAATTTTGCCAAATAGCTGCCGGTGCCAGCAGGGCCCCAAGGCCTGAGGGCCATTATCCAGCAAAAGTGGGGGCTGCCACTTCGGGAGGACAATGGTCTGTTGCCTGGCAAGTGCGCCTCTTTCCAGAGGAAAACGCATCGCTAGAAGCACACAGCAAGCGCAAAAGTTGGAGGCAGATTTCTCCAGGCTCCCGGGGCGAGCGGAAGTGGTGCAGCCATTAGGCTGGGCCAACAACACGCACTTTCAACTTGGGGTGGGGATTCTCCCTGGCCCCGAATGAGGCAAGAACTAGTTGCTTCTGGTGGCGTTGCTAAAAGGACATGGCATTTGGGGGAGGTGGTCCCATAGGCTTGGCACAGACCCTCCAAGTGTCCCTATTTTCCAGGGACAGCCCCGGATTTACAGAAGCCACCCCGGTTTCTGATTTGATCCCAGAATGCCCCACTCTCCCTTAAGGTAAAGGTCAAGGGACCCCTGACCATTAGGTCCAGTCGCGGCCGACTCTGGGGTTGCGGCGCTCATCTCGCTTTACTGGCCGAGGGAGCCGGCATATAGCTTCTGAGTCATGCGGCCAGCATGTCTAAGCCACTTCTGGCGAACCAGAGCAGTGCACAGAAACACCGTTTACCTTCCCGCCGGAGCGGTACCTATTGATCTACATGCACTTTGACATGCTTCCGAACTGCTAGCTTGGCAGGACCAGGGACTGAGCGACGGGAGCTCACCCCGTCTTGGGGATTCAAACCGCCAACCTTCTGATTGGCAAGTCCTAGGCTCTGTGGTTTAACCCACAGCACCACCCGCGTCCCCATCCTTTACCCCCCCAACTATGGTCCCCCCCCACCTGCAGACCATTTCCTATCATATCAGAAGAAGAGCGAGTGCCGCCACCACGACAGCAACGGGGCACAGTGGACAGGCCCTCCACATTCCTTAATCCCAACTTTATTTTATTTTCTCCTTTGGTAGATTTACGAAAAGAAAGACATACACCAATAAATACATTTTAGGAAGGGGCGTGATTAGGCACAGACGCACAAGGCATTAAAAGAAAAGAGAGAGGCTCTTTGCATTCTGTTCCGCTCCCTCTTTCTTCCTGCCCAGGGTGGTCTTGCCCTCTGCTGGCCCCTCAGAGACAGCCAGCGGCAGCCTCTTCTCTTTCTCTCCTGCTCCCCAGCGGCTGCTATGAGCTGCCCAAGGCAGGAGGCCGGCAGCAGTGGCCATGGAGAGGCAACAGGAAGCGCCCTTGCTGCCACTTTTACTGCTTGGGACAAGCGCTGGCGGAGGAAATAGGGACATTCTGGGATCAAATCACAAGCTGGAATGGCTTTGTAAATTCCAGGACTGTCCCTGGAAAATTGGGACAATGATAATAATAATAATAATAATAATAATAATAATAATAATAATATTTTTACCCCGCCCATCTGGCTGGGTTTCCCCAGCCACTCTGGGCAGCTTTCAACAGAATATCTGTAAACAGGGCTGCCTTCAGATGTCTTCTAAAAGCCTGGTAGTTGTTGTTCTCTTTGACATCTGGTGGGAGGGCATTCCACAGGGTGGGTGCCACTACCGAGAAGGCCCTCTGCCTGGTTCCCTGTAACTTCTCGCAGCGAGGGAACTGCCAGAAGGCCCTCGGTGCTGGACCTCAGTGTCTGGGCAGAATGATGGAGGTGGAGACGCTCCTTCAGGTATACTGGACCGAGGCCATTTGAAGGGTATGAGACAGCAAGCGCAGGAGAAGTCTTCCCATCCTCCTCCTCGGCTTCACAAAGGGTTAAGGTGGCAGCTGTCCTCTGCAAACGATCAGGGAAGTTGTCTTGACATTCGTCCATCTACCTCAGCACTGTCTGCACAGACTGGCAGCAGTGGCTCTCCAGGGTCTCAGACGGGGGTCTTTTCCACCCTGCCTGGAGATGCCAACAGGTATCGAACCCAGGACCTTCTGCATGCTAAGCAGCTGCTCTGCCACCGAGCTCTGGCCCACCGACAATGGGGTTGGGCTGGATGACCTCGAAGATCCCTTTCTGCAGCCCCATGAGCTGAGATTTTGGCCCGATCCACCTGGTGTCCTCAGGCAGAGGACTGCGGCAGGTCACTCAGGAATGAACGGTGGTGGGCAGGAGTCTCGGGCCGGGTTTGTAGGACCGTGTTGCATTTTTTTTACCTGTGTCCTGATTTGCTTTGCTCTCAACGTGGAGCGGAGCCCCTGCTGGGCTCATTAACTCAACTCCCCGAACAGCCGGAAGGGACACGGCGAGAGCGCAGCTGCGGCCCGGCGCCTCCAGCAAATCCCGACGTCATTCCCCCCTCTTCTCGCCGCCTGTCGAACATGGAATCCTGATGCTTGAGCGCAAGTGAGCATGACTCCGCTGCCAGCTCTCTCGACGCCCATCCCAGGCTTATCTTTGCGCCAGACCCAGCCTGGGACAAGAGGCACAGCTGGTTCTGCAGGGTGGCGGTGATGCCTCTGTCCTTGAAAACACGAGGTTCTTCCCGGGCTGGAGGAGAAGCAGCTGTGGGCCTCAGCATCTGGGAGAGGAGGCAGGATGGATGCGCGCCCAGGTGTCAAAGCAGATGGAGCCAAGAGCGGCTGGGGGATGGGGGTCAGGTTCATATTGGGCCACCCACTTTTTAAAAACACACACCCTATAAAAGTGGTGGATCACCCTCTGCAAACGTCCTGAAGCCATTAACAGAGGGATCAATCAAGCAAGAGCGTAATGAGGAAGGTGAAGGAGGACATTGGAAGAGTCCGGCTGATGGATGAAGCCAACAGCCCACCTGGTCCCGCATCCTGTTCTCACTGTGGTCAAGTGGATCCCCAATAGGAAGTCCGAAAGCACGGCCTGAGCTCCACAGCATCGCTCTCCCTGCTAGGTGGGGGGGGGGGGGATATGGGAAGACAGCACGTCACAAGTAGCAGTCTGCCAAGGCAAAGAGTGTGGGAATGTTCAGGGATGCAGGAGAGGATATATTGTCTGATAAAAGCCTTTCCAACTTGTCTTAAGAAGTTCACAATTTTAGCAGAGTAACATTCCCCTTTTTAAACTTGCAGCGGATGCGTTTGCTCAGGCTCGCTAAAGCCTCTATAATAGCTGATCTGGTATTTTCCCCTTATTCCCTCATAAAAGATAAGACACGACACAGTCTTCTATAAAAGTATAAAAAAGGTTTACTCACACATCATTCTGTTCACAATCGGATCCCAGAAGGCAGACTTAGCTTAGAAAAGTGACATATACCTGGAAACTATCTCATAAGGAGACAGTCCCTCTGTCCTCTCTTGGCTGGAGCCAAGAGAGCATCTTTGGCTAAGCAGATGTTGCTTCTTCGATGCATGTAGTCAGAAGGGGGAGAGATGGCTGCCCTGCCCTGTGCTTTTGTCGTTACCTGCACAGGTGAGGCCACGCCCACCTCTAGTCACATGCAGAGGAAGTCTGTCCCAGCCCAGAAGGAAACAGGAAGTTTACCTGCTGGCTGGACAAACATTCCTCCTCATGTGAAAACATGTTCACTCTAGGAATGTTGTACTTGACTGCTCTTGTGTTTCACATCCCACAAAGAGCAGGGGTGAGGAACCTCAGCCCAGCTGGCAAATGTGGCCCTCAAGACCAGTCTGTGTGGCCCTCAGAACTCTCTATGGGCCACAGCCCTCACAGACCCCTGCTTTGCACCCTCCTTGAGTAGTTTTGCCTGGCTAGAGATATGTCTTTGGCCTCCAACTGCAGAGCACAGCCCCTGTGGCCATCAATAGCCCTTTGTTCCTCCATGAAATTGTCCCATCCTCTTTTATAGCCATCCAATTTGGTGGTTTTCATTGCCTCCTGTGGCAGGGAGTTCCAAAGTTTAACTCTGCATGGAGACGTGCTTTCATTTCTCTGTCCCGAATCTTCCAACATTCAGTTTCATTCGATGTCCACTAGTTCTAGTGTTATACCCGATTGTTGTTTCATCCGGGGGCGGCAAGAGATAGCGACGCCAAATTCCATCCCGCAACAAAACGCCAAGTCTTCAGTTTTTCCAGTAATCCCATTTCCACGCCTTAGTTTCCTCCCACATTTCGAGGCAAGGGAGCTGACTTTCAGGATATTATTTTTAAGGGCTTGGATGAGAGGTCGAGACAGGGGTAGGAGGGAATTAAACCCACAGGGTCTCTATCTGGTCTTGAAAAGGCTGGGGGAGGGAGGGTGTCAGTTGGGGTCCTTTTTCCTTTTTTTGGTGGGGTCGCGATTTCTCCGCCGTCTCTGCGCCAGCCCGGTAATGAGAATTACGGCAGATAGCTTTTGCGGATGAGGCTGGGATTGAGGTCAGCATGCGGAGACTCTCTGACAATATCCTTCTCATCTGAGCCAGAGAAAATGGTCTGTGTAGAAAGCTGGGGGGGGAGAGAAGGCGACGGCGGAAGACGGGGGGTGGGGGGTGGGAGGATAACAGAAGCCGCGTTGACAATCTCAAAGCAAATGTCTGGGGAAAGGGCAGGCGCCGCAACAGGCCTCCTATCATCCAATTGAGCATCGGTGCCAAATCGGGCGCCTTTGAGGCTCCGGGGACGGCTCTGATGATCAGAGGCAAGGCGCTTTGCTGGAGAAGTTCTTCATCTGGGTGCACGGGGGGTGGGGCTGCATTTCACAGCCTCTTCCCCCACCCCCCACTCAAGAACTGGGTGCTCTTGACAACTTGATGGCTGCTTCTTTCCAGAACCTTCTCAACTGCCTTTTCGGAATGGTAGCAGAGAGATGATGTTGCACAGATGTTGAGGCACAGGCATGGCGGGGGACACGCTCCACAGAATCGTGGAATCAAGGGTCCCCAAGGGTCATCCCAGTGGGACACGGGTGGCACTGTGGGTTAAACCACAGAGCCTAGGACTTGCCGATCAGAAGGTCGGAGGTTCAAATCCCCACGATGGGGTGAGCTCCCATTGCTCGGTCCCTGCTCCTGCCAACCTAGCAGTTCGAAAGCACGTCAAAGTGCAAGTAGATAAATAGGTACCACTCCAGCGGGAAGGTAAACGGCGTTTCTGTGTGCTGCTGTGGTTCACCATAAGAGGCTTAGTCCTGCTGGCCACATGTCCCGGAAGCTGTACGCCGGCTCCCTCGGCTAGTAAAGCGAGATGAGCGCCACAACCCCAGAGTCGGTCATGACTGGACCTAATGGTCAGGGGTCCCTTTACCTTTAAGGGTCATCCAGTCGAACCCCAGGCAATGCAGGAATCTCAAGTAAAGCATCCATGGCAGGTGGCCACCCAAGCTCTCCACAACCTCCCGAGGGAGTCCGTTCCACAGTTGAACAGCTCTTACTGTCAGAAAGTTCTTCCTTCACCCTTCAAAAATTGGGAAATATTCCCTGAAAAAAATAGAGACTTTGAGTTCACAGACCAACTTGACTCTTTTAAGGACCCCAAATATTTTCTCTGCCGTAGAAGGAAGTATCTTGGAAAAACCTTTCCCAGTAGTTCTTTTCACTTGCAAATTCCTTCAAACTCTGTAAAGAAGTGAAATTCTCACATGAATTGAGGAGGTCTGGGACAATGGATTCAAGAACTTAGGTATTTACCATTTCAAAAGACTAGCCAGGAAAAGGCAATCAGCGAGGATTGTCAGGTATCTTGGCAGGCAGGGGAGGAGTCAAAATTCTTCTGCAGACCACCTCTTTCTGTGATGCTTGTATGATGCTTTTGGGTGGTCGCTGTCTAAGGGCTTGGGCAATTTCTTTAAAAGTTGTTGCACACTTTTGTGCTGGGTCCTCACCTCCTTGCAGGGTTTGCGGAATCTCTGTTAAGACAGAGAAAAAAGATCTTCCTTGCTTTCCCCTATGGATTCTTGCCTCCACCCATTCTTCTTTGACTGATAATGGACTTGGGAGTTCCCTTGGGGGAGCTGGGCTGCAAGTTGTTGTTTAGTCATTCAGTCGTGTCCGCCTCTTCGTGACCCCCTGGACCAGAGCACACCAGGCCCTCCTGTGTTCCACTGCCTCCCGCAGTTTGGTCAAACTCATGCTGGTAGCTTCGAGAACACTGTCCAACCATCTCGTCCTCTGTCGTCCCCTTCTCCTTGTGCCCTCCATCTTTCCCAACATCAGGCTCTTTTCCAGGGAGTCTTCTCTTCTCATGAGGTGGCCAAAGTCTTGGAGCCTCAGCTTCAGGATCTGTCCTTCCAGTGAGCACTCAGGGCTGATTTCCTTAAGAAATCAGAGATGCAAGAGTCAACCCCAAATTTTCATATAACAATGATGCAGAAAAGCCTTGGTGCCACTAACACCATCCAAGGCTGCAGCCAGGCCTCTCTTTAAAGAGTTAAACTGTGGAACCCCCTCCCACAGGCTTTAAAAGAGGATTGGACAAATCCTTTGGGGCAGGAGCAAACTATCAATGGCTCCTAGCCAAGATGGCTATGCAGCAATACTTCAGAATCCCAGTTGCTGGAAACTGCAGGACGGGAAAGTTGCTCTTGTGTGCGAATCCTGCTTGCGGGTTTCCCATTGGAGCATCTGGCTGGCCACTGTGAGAACAGGAAGCTGGACTAGGTGGGTCTCCTTTGGCCTGATCCAGCAGGTTCTTCATATGTCCTTACCCAAGCCCTGACGTTTTCTTCCAACCCAACAACTACAAATGCATCATTCCCCGCTGGGCCTTGCCAGCCAAGGAGCCCTGGTGGCTGAATGCTAAACCACAGGTAAGCAACATGGTGCCCTCTGGAAGTTTCTGAGCTCCCATCGTTCCTGTTCATTGGCTGTGCTGGCCGAGGAGTCCCAACAGCATCTGTGAGCCCTGGTGATATGGGATCTGGTTCACCAAGCTGCCTAACCACAGCATTTTGCCCCAGACCAGGCCCCAAGATGATAGCACCACACAGAGCATTGCATTGCAATGATTGAGTCTTGAGGTTCTCCTCCACCGTCCTCCACGGCTCCCAAAACAAAGAGGGAGGTCATCGCTTTCTTCCGTGGCTCCTTCCACCACCTGCCTCTTGTTATGCCCAGGAAATGCATCCTGACACTTAAATCTATATCCTCCTGCTTTCAACTTCATCCCCCCCTCTGTTCCTCTGCAGGGTGACAGCGAGGCATTGATTAGGATCCTGGTTTATCACTCAGTTTGCATATTTGGATGTGTTAACCACTTTCCATCCCCACAATATCTCCTGACAGCCTTTAATGCAAAAATCTTTATCACCTAAGAACATAAGAAGAGCTGGGTGGACCAGGCCAATGGCCCATCCAGTCCAGCCTCCTGCTCTCACAGTGGCCGACCAGTGAAAGCCACAAACAGGATCTGAGCCCAGGAGCCCTTTTCCTTCCTGAGGTTTCCAGCAACAGGGATTCAGAAGTGTTGCTGTGCAGGCAGAGCAGAGCCATCATAGCTAGCAGCCACTGGCAGCCTTATCTTCCTCCACAAATTTGTCTAACCTTCTTTTGAAGTGATCCAAATGGGTGCCCCCCCCTTAACTACTGTTCCCAGCACCCTTGAACTACAGGTCCTGGGATTCCCCAGGGGAAGCCATGACTGTGATTTAAATGAGGGGTGCAGATCTGACCCTCATCTTTGAAACCTCCATATACCGAGGCTGCTCCTGCCTCTGCTTGGCTCCCTTTTAACCCTAAAGGGAAAGGAACCCCTGACCATTAGGCCCAGTTGTGGCCAACTCTGGGGTTGCGCCGCTCATCTCGCTTTATTGGCCAAGGGAGCCGGCGTACAGCTTCCGGGTCATGTGTCCAGCATGACGAAGCTGCTTCTGGCGAACCAGAGCAGCACACAGAAACGCCGTTTACCTTCCCGCCGGAGTGGTACCTATTTATCTACTTGCACTTTGACGTGCTTTTGAACTGCTAGGTGGGCAGGAGCTGGGACTGAGCAACGGGAGCTCACCCCGTCGTGGGGATTCGAACCACCGACCTTCTGATCGGCAAGTCCTAGGCTCTGTGGTTTAACCCACAGTACCACCCGCGTCGCCTTTCAACTCTGCGAATCTTATCCCCCCCTTTCCTTCGAGAACCTTTCCTCCATTGCAGTCCTTTTTTAGCTCATTGTCACCCATGCATGGATTATCATTCCACCCCCTTCCTCGCTGCTAGATGCATTTTCACTCCCCACCCTCCTCACTCCTTACAACACCCCCACACCCACCTCTCTCTCCCCCACTGCCAAATCTGCTTAGCTGGTTCTTCAGCCTTTCTGGGCACACACAAGCCCTGTTTCCTTCAGTGGGGAAGCAGAACCTCCCTGACCCGCTTAGAGTCCTCCTCCTTTCCCTCCATCTCCATTTGGCACTGGGGGTGTGTGTGCATCCCCCCCCACCAGCACCACCATCAGGAAAGGACCCTTGCCAAGCTCTGCTTTCGCTGTCTCTGCCTCCTCCCATATTTACCAGGGTGACTGATGTGTTGATATTGACATGAATGTTCAAGGGCAGGTTGCCTAGCGATAAGCAGGAGAACCCTCCCACTTGCCAGCTGGGCATTTTGAACAGCGACACATTTAGGGTTGGCTCGGGAGGTTTTGCTCGCACAAGCACACACACCCCAACGAGGTTCCTGAAGGGGCGGTGTGGGCCGCCTGATCCACATCCAAAATTGAAGGTTTGGGGTATGCATTTTTTTGAAACCTCCTAAACTGTTAGCTGAGTGGGTGGGACTGATCCCCCTTCCCTTTGCACAAGATGCCGAAGGATTTTGGAGAGGCTTTTATTTGTTTTGCAAAAATTTATACCCCACAGTCTTCAGCTGACAGCAAAATAAACATGGTGTGATGAATCCAGGAGAGCGATGAACTAATGAGAAAATGGCAGAGATAACTGAGTGAAGACAACAGGCCATCGAGGTCAGTGTTGCTTACACTGGCTGGCAGCAGCTCCTCCAGATTTTCAAATAGGAAGCATTTGCAGTGCTGCCTGCTGGGGATTGAACCTGGGACCTTCTGCGGGCAAAGCGGGGGCTCTACCCTGAGCTACAGCCCTTGCACTGAAAATAAAACTGGAATCCAGTCCTCCTGGTTCTGAATAAAGGGCTGGTTGCAATAGGAACAGAAGAAGCTGTGTCAGAACACTGGTCCATCTAGCTCAGAATTGTCTCCACTGAATGTCAGCAGCCCTCCAGGATTTCAGACAAGGATTCGTGACAAACCCCCCAGCGCATCACTCCACCCTTAAGACTTTTGTTTTGTTACATTAAATCAGAGTAATTATTTTAAAAAACAAGGAGATGCATTTGACAGGGGCAAACCCTGAGGGTTGTATTTTTTACTCCAGTATCTGAGAGCTGAAGAAGAGCCTGGCTGCTGAGCCATGCCAAAGAGGGCCCATCAAATCCAGCTCTCACCGCAGCCAGCCAGGTGTCCCCAGGTGCAGCCCTCAAACAGGACCTGAGGGCACCAGCCCGCAACTCCCCCCGCCTGGGACTCCTAGCAGCTTGTATTGAGAGGCGCACTGACCTTCTGCAATGGAGGCAGACCACAGCCATCGGGGTAATAATAATAATAATAATAATAATAATAATAATAATAATAATAATTTATTTATACCCAGCCCATCTGGCTGGGTTTCCCCAGCCACTCTGGCCGGCTTCCAACAAAACACTAAAATACAATAACCTATTAAACATTAAAAGCTTCCCTAAACAGGGCTGCCTTCAGATGTCTTCTAAAAGTTTGGTAGTTATTTTTCTCTTTGACATCTGGTGGGAGGGCATTCCACAGGGCGGGTGCCACTACCGAGAAGGCCCTCTGCCTGGTTCCCTGTAACTTGGCTTCTCGCAGCAAGGGAACTGCCAGAAGGCCCTCGGAGCTGGACCTCAGTGTCCAGGGAAGAACGATGGAGGTGGAGACGCTCCTTCAGGTATACTGGACCGAGGCCGTTTAGGGCTTTAAAGGTCAGCACCAACACTTTGAATTGTGCTCAGAAACGTACTGGGAGCCAGTGTAGGTCTTTCAAGACCGGTGTTATGTGGTCTTGGCGGCCGCTCCCAGTTACCAGTCTAGCTGCCACATTCTGGATTAGTTGTAGTTTCCAGGTCACCTTCAAATGTAGGCCCACATAGAGCGCATTGCAGTAGTCCAAGCAAGAGATGACTAGTCCAATTCCTCTCTTAAAATCTTCCAAGTTGGTGACCATTGTTGTAAACAAAAATTGCCCTTTTCCCTTATGGGGTATCCAAGAGCCCATATAGAGTCCTTACGTAGGTTCCCTATTGGTAGGAGAAAATAACAGAGGCCAACCAGAGAATACAGTGGTACCTCGGGTTACATACACTTCAGGTTAAAGACGCTTCGGGTTACAGACTCCACTAACCCAGAAATATTACCTTGGGTTAAGAACTTTGCAAGGTGGCAGTGGGAGGCCCCATTAGCTAAAGTGGTGCTTCAGGTTAAGAACAGTTTCAGGTTAAGAACAGACCTCCGGACCGAATTAAATTCTTAACCCGAGGTACCACTGTATTGAGAAGCAAAACAGCTAGTAAGCCTGATCTTTATTGATCTGTTGCAACAGGCTGCTCCCCTCACACGCAGGAAAGGAGGAGGAACCCAGAACAGCATATCTAAGACTTTAAAATTCTTATCACACCATCTCTGCCTCCTGTGGGAGGGAGTTCCACAGGTTAACTGCGCTGTGTGATGAAGGGCTTTCTTTCATCCATCAGGAATCTTCCAACAGTCCACTTCATAACCGGGTGCAAGAGAGAGACAATGTGCATGGCTTGTCCCCCCTCCATCATGTCTCTCCCCCACCCCATTCTTCCAAACCCAAATATCTCAAACCTTGTTCATTCTGGCTGCCATTTCCCTGCGTCTCCCCCAGTTCTACGACATGCTTCCTAATGCTTGCGACGGATTAAAAGTATCTGTGTGGTGTACGTGTATGAGAGCAGGAGAGGGGCAGTGGGCGGGGGGTGGGAACGAGGATCTAGACACTCTGGGGAAAGCTGTACCGGCCTGGATTTAAGCAGCTGTTAGCAATGCACCCTGGGAGAAGCGATGAGCTTTCCAATTAAATCCTCTTGTCAGCCTGTCATCCACTTCAGATCCTCGCACCGATGCACCACAGCATGCCACAGTGCAAAGCACACACTTGTGTGTGCACCAGAGATGATGCAAGCCTGCTAATTTCTTGCCTGGGCTTGGATGCAACTTTGCTTTTGTTCTTGGGGGCCTTTTGTGTTGCATGCAGGCATATATATATATATATATATATATATATATATATATATTCTCTCTCCCTCTTCCGCTCCCCTTGGATCACTCTTGGTTTTCCTTTGGTTTTCATGTAGGGAGTTGTCAGCCTGATCTTGCCAATGCCTTGTTTATTTTTTAAAAAGATCCAAAATCTGTTTGCAGAGAGGCTCTCTCTCTCACACACACACACCCCTCTCTCTTCCCCGGTTCTTTTCTTCCCCTTCTGGGCTTTCCCTTTGTCTCCCTCGCCTGTTCATTAGGAGTCTGAGTACAGGCTTCTGAAGCAGCCGATGCGATTAAAGCCCATTTGAATATCATGATATTAGAAGGTTCCATTTTGCCTACAAAACGGCTCCGTTTCTCACCCTCCCCCCCCTCCTTGCAGCCCCCCCCCCACCTCACCCCACCCCCGACCACCCCCGCCACCTCTCCAACTTTACGTGGCTTTATTGCATTAAACATTTATGGAACAGCCGAGGATTAAAGGCGCCAAATTTAGCAGCAGAAGGAGACTTGCCATTGTGCGAGCATTCGAGGGAGTCTTGCTTGGAACAAGGTTTGCAGCTTTGCCTGCTGTAGAAAGTGGCAGCCCCTGGCTCTCCATACCTATTGTTTATTTGTTCATTTGTTTGTTTACTTATTTGTATCCCACCTTCTTCGCAGACCGGGACATAAGGCGACTTGCACAAATTAAAACAGGGCGCATAAAATGCGAAAAGCCGAAAACGTATAAAAGATTATCGTTTTAAAAACAATTAAACCGCAACAGAATTAAAACAACATAAAAACAAATCTACTAGAATACAGATAATAAAAACAGCACTATTACCAAGCCCTTTCCTTAAGGAAAAAACAAAGGCCTGCCAGATTAAACAGCCTTCACTTGCTGGTGGAAGGACAGGAAGGAGGAAGCCAGTCTAACTTCTTTGGGGAGGGAGTTTCAAAGTTTGGGAGCGGCCACCGAGAAGGCCCTACAAAGAAGCACAAGGTTGCAGGTGTGGTTCTTCCGCTTCCCCATTTTATCCTCCCAACAGCCCTGCAAGGTAGGCTGGGCTTGGGCTGAGGGAGCATGACTGACCCAAGGCTGAAGTGCCCATACGCTGAGTGTCAAGGCAGGGAGGAGCAGCAGAAGTGGACGATTGCTTGCAGGCTTCCTGGAAGTACCGGTATATGTCTGGGCACAGCTGGCTGGACCAGATGGGCTTTGGGCCTGATCCAGCAGGGCTGCTCCGATGTTCTTAGCATCCCTTCTATGGGGGCAGAGGGGCATTTTCCCTCTTGCAGATAAAGAAGCAGTTTGGGACATATTTTGATTCTTTTAAAGTCAGAAGAGCAGTTGTTAAGCATCGTCCTGCTAATATACACTTGCACTGCTCAGATAAAGACTCTCTGTAGCTTCAAATTTCTCGAGCAGCTTGGCCCTAGGTGTGGCCCTATCCTGCTGCAGTGAATGGGTGCTCAGTGCCCAGAGTCCCCTTTGGCCATGAAGGAAAATGAGCCTGTGTGTATCGTTAAGCTGCCTAATCAACAAAGCAGCAACTGTTGAAATAACAACAAAGGAATGTTGGCTGTGGTCCCTATGAACTCAGCAGGGCTTACTTCTGAGTAGACTGTGCATAGGGTTGTACCAAGAACTGGCACAGACCTGAGAAGAGCTTGCTGGGTGAGGCCAATGGCCCAAATAGTCCAGCACCCTGTTCTCACAGTGGCAAACCAGATGTCCTTAATGAGAAACCCACTAGCAGGATTTGAATGTGAACAAACTCCCCTCCTGCAGTATTCTGTGGGGGACCTGTGCCCCTCCAGACATTGCTGGTCTCTGACACCCCTGTAATCCCTAACCACTAGTCCTGCTGGCTGCTGGGGTTCCCAGGAGGTTGAAGCCCAGCTGTATGCAGAGGGCTGCCGCCGCCGCCGCCACCACCGGTTCCCCAGCGCTGAGCTGGAGCCCAACCGATCCATCAAGCCCAAAGTTCCCAAATCGATCTTGTCGATTTTGGTGCGTCCAGCAATCGTTACTGCTCTCCAGTGGCTCTTTCATTGTAAAGTGATTGATACCAGCCAGCGCTGAGCGCCCTTGCAAAAGGCTATGTGTCACAACCATCTGCAAGAGCCTGCTTCCCTTTTAATTGACTTTTTCATTTTATCGGGTCTGTTATGTTTTGGTTAAGTTTGGCATTTGCACTAGCTTATATTTGGGGCTGTATGCTCTGGCATTGTGAGAGAATGATATTAATAGTAGTAATGGTTCATGTCCTGTGAGTGAGAAATGTAGAGAGATAGATGGTAGACAGATAGATGAGAGAGAGCCCTGCTGGATCAGGCCACAGGGGGGGGCCATTTAGTCCACCCTCCTGCTCACAAGCAGGGCGTGAATGCAGCAGCCATTCCTGATTGAGTATGCCTGCCATTTGTTGCCCAAAGGTATCCTGCTTTTCAGCATAGGAGCTCCATCTTAGTCCTAGTAGGAGCTTTGCCTCTCTCTTCTATCTATATCTATCATCTATCTATCTATCTATCTATCTATCTATCATCATCATCTATCTATCTATCATCTATCTATCTATCTATCATCTATCTATCTATCATCTATCTATCTATCTATCATCTATCTATCTATCTATCTATCTATCTATATCTATCTATCTATCTATATCTATCTATCTATATCATCTATCTATCTATCTATCTATCTATCTATCTATCTATCTATCATCTATCTATCTATCAATCATCTATCATCTATCATCTATCTATATCTAGCTATCTAGCTATCTAGCTATCTAGCTATCATCTAGCTATCAAACATGTTTTTAACTTAAACTTTTCAACATGCAAAATAATAAACAAACTAATCTAACTAAAAATGGAACAGCAAAATGAGAGAGAGAGGAAGCAAAGAAAAAGAGAGAGAATTTCTACCCAGCTCTGAGCCAGAGAGGAGAGATGGGCAGCCAAAGCAGGTAATACCTTCCTAGTTTTTTTTAAAAAGGAATGAAAAGAGAACAACAGCTGTGTTTTACAGCAAGCCTCTTTGGTTGGAGCATCCTGGCAGCGCTTTGTAGATGAGCGTGAGCTGTGATCCTCCACCACCCTCGTCTGGCTCGGCACCCCCAGGTGGGACCGGATTATCAAAGAGCCCAGTCCCACCCCAGCCTGGAGCTCTTTTGGAGAGGTTGGCCTAATTGTTTCTGCCTCAGGCCAGGCCTGCGAGGGGGCCGTTTCGCTCACAGAAGAGCCCCTCTGAACAATTTAGGATGTTGCTGCTTGGGCTACCTTTGCGGCCGGCAACTGCTGTGACCAGATCGGCTTGGTTTTCAGCCTGGCGGGAGCCTGGGCTGCTTTGATAGAGAGAGAGGCGGGGGGGGGGGGCTTGGCCAAGGAGGGGGGAGCGATATCCAATACTACCAATACTCAGACTACTGAACACATAGTATTGTTAACAATACTGTGAATTCTACCACCACTAATACTCTGCTAATGCTCATAGCACTACTAACAATGCTACTAATACTCCACTAATATTCATAGAACAACTAACAATGCTATTAATACTACTAATACTGTTGTTGTTGTTGTTGTTTAGTCATTTAGTTGTGTCCGACTCTTCGTGACCCCCTGGACCAGAGCACGCCAGGCACTCCTGTCTTCCACCGCCTCCCGCAGTTTAGTCAAACTCATGTTGGTAGCTTCAAGAACACTATCCAACCATCTCGTCCTCTGTCGTCCCCTTCTCCTTGCGCCCTCCATCTTTCCCAACATCAGGGTCTTTTCCAGGGAGTCTTCTCTTCTCATGAGGTGGGCAAAGTCTTGGAGCCTCAGCTTCAGGATCTGTCCTTCCAGTGAGCACTCAGGGCTGGTTTCCTTAAGAATGGAGAGGTTTGATCTTCTTGCAGTCCATGGGACTCTCAAGAGTCTCCTCCAGCACCATAATTCAAAAGCATCCATTCTTCGGCAATCAGCTACTGCTACTACTACTACCACTACTATTAATACCACTGCTACTAATGCTAAAGAATAAGCTTTTACAACACCACAACTCGTGGACATCCCATGAATCTGAATGTTGGAAGATCCAGGGCAGAGAAAAGACAGTCTTTCATCACAGGGTGAATAGTTTAAACTATGCAACTCACTCCAGCAGGAGGCAGTGATGGCAACCAACACATGGCTTGAAAAGAAGACTGGAGAGTTTCATGGAGGAGACGGCTGTCAACGGCTACTATCCACAGTGGCTCTGCTCTGCCTTCATGGTTGGGGGCAGCTATGCTTCTGAATGCCAGTCGCTGGAAACCACAGGAGGAGAGAGGGCTCTGGTGCTCGAATCCTGCTTGCGGGTTTCACATGGGGGCATCTGGGTGGCCACTGTGAGAACAGAGTGCTGGGCTAGATGAACCACTGGCCTGATCCAACAGGCTGTTCTTATGCTCTTAAAAAACAAGAATGGCTAGGAAGAGCAGGAGTCTGACTTACTATTAGGTAACTTAATGCGTTCAAAGCTATCCTATGCCCTATTAAAATGTGGCTCTTTGGGGGGGGTGTTATTGGGTTGCTGTTTTTATTTTGATTATATATATTGTGGTTTTTATGTTGATCTTTTCTGTGAACCGCCCTGACACCTCCCAGTATAGGGCGGTATATAAATACAATTAATAACAATAATAATAATATTATAATAATATCCTGGGCTGTGTGCACTGCAGCCTCAGAGCCCTCAGTTGGCACACAGAAGGGAGTAAGCAACATGCCAATAACAGACAGCATGAAACCTCGCGTTGACTCAGCTTCTGACAAATACCAGGAACCAGTGTGAAGGAATGGTGGCTGTGTTCTGGTAGAGCAATCTGCCTTGCACACTGAAGGACCCAGGTTCAGTCCCCGACAGCATCTCCAGGTGGGGCTGGGACACAGCCCCCTCTGGAGAGCCACTGCCAGCCAGTGCCCACCACCTTCTGTGGACCAATGAGCCTGCCTTGCTTTCAGGCATCTCCCTATGCTCCTATTTAAACCAGATCCTTCCATTTTAGGACAAGAGCTCAGGGACAGCGCACCTGCTTTGCGTGCAGAAGGTCCCCAGACTCAACCCCCAAAGACAGCTGCAAGTGGGGCTGGGGCAAAACGCTGCCTGGAATCTTGGACAGCAGCTGCCGGTCAGTGCACTGAACTAGGTGGAGACTGTATCATGAGCTTCTGATCTCTCTGGGGGTTTTTTTGGCTAGTCGTCAGAATGGGGTCTTCTGCCTGCTTTGTTCTGGATTTCTGCTAAATCCTCCCCAGTAGCCACTGAGTTTAGGGATTTGAGAGTATTCACACACTGTGGGCTTGGCAAGGGATGGACCACTCTAGCTGCCCATGACCTAGCCTGGCTTTGACTTAACACTCTCCAGCCAATTCCGTATTCCTTGCTACCAATTTCCTTCCAGCACTCTGTGTGTGTGTGTGTGTGTGTGTGTGTGTGTGTGTGTGTGTGCATGCGCACATGTTGCCAGCTTCAGTCTCTGGTGGTGTCCAGACGAAAATCCCCAACATCAGCAACTATGAATTTGCTGACCGTCCCTCTATCCCTCTGGCTCGGCTGCTTCTGTAAATTCAAACCTCTTTGGGCAGATTTGGACAAGCTGCCCTACTGCATCCATGCAGCCAAAATTAACATTTCAGAGGCAGTAACTCCCCATGTCAATTTCTCTTCCTCATTCCTAACAACAGCCAAGGGGTGGGGGTTGGAAGGAAGCCCATTTGGATTTTGATTAATGTATATTTTTAAATAAACAGATAAATTCCACCTCTCCCCAACACCAACACCCGACACACACAAAAACACACACACACACACACACACACACACACACACACACACATCCCCAACATCAAAATAAATGTCCAGAAATCAGCTTGCAGCAATTTCTCTGCGAGATCTTTCCAAATGCCATCTGCCTGCTCAGAGAAAAGTCTCCATGCTTACATCAAATCTCTCAGCCTCGGTAGGAGGTTAAAATTCAATTTAAAGCAATTTTTTTAAAATAAAAAAAGGTTAAAAAAAACCAGTCAGGGCACAGGAGCAGACTTCTGGAAGCTGAGATATGTTGCAATCCATTAAGTGTATTAAATAAAAAGGATCGCCGCTTGGATTTAATTGCGCATGATATCTGCCCCAGAAGGATGTCAGGCCAAGAAATACGGCAGGATTCAAGATATAGTCAATAAAGATTCTCTTGCTCTGGAAAGCAACGGGAAAGACGCCTGAGGTTCAGGAAGTGGGGCAAGCAGGATTTTAGGGCAGGAGAATTCTATGGGTCTGGGTTAACCCAGGACATCTTTAGGTTGTTGTTGTTGAGTCGTTTAATCGTGTCCGCCTCTTTGTGACCCCCTGGACCAGAGCACGCCAGGCCCTCCTGTCTTCCACTGCCTCCCGCAGTTTGGTCAAACTCATGCTGGTAGCTTCAAGAACACTGTCCCACCATCTCGTCCTCTGTCGTCCCCTTCTCCTTGTGCCCGCCATCTTTCCCAAATCAGGGGCTTTTCCAGGGAGTCTTCTCAGGAGGTGGCCAAAGTATTGGAGCCTCAGCTTCAGGATCTGTCCTTCCAGTGAGCACTCAGGGCTGGTTTCCTTAAGAATGGAGAGGTTTGATCTTCTTGCAGTCCATGGGACTCTCCAGAGTCTCCTCCAGCACCATAATTCAAAAGCATCCATTCTTTGGCGATCAGCCTTCTTTATGGTCATCTTTACGTCGCAGAGGGCAAAGAACCTTTTCCCAGCCCAGTGGTCACAGTTCCTAAAGGGCAGCTTTCCAGGGGCCGTGTGCAAAAAAGTGGGCGGGGCAGAGGAAAAGTGGGCGGGGCAGAGGAAAACGTGGGAGGGGCAAAGGTTGGAACTCCTCACTTTGTACAATGGGCCGAATTTCAACTCTGTAAAAGTTAGAGGATTCTAGATACGCACACAGACGTAAGAATACTTTTTGTTGTTGCTGCTACATTTCTATACCACCTCCTTCTTCAAGGAGCTTGAGGGTGGTGTACGTGGTTCTCCTGCCCATTCTATCCTCACAACGACCCTGTAAGGTAGGACAGGCTGAGAGGCAGCGACTGGCCCAAGGTCACCCAGTGGAGTTTTGTGGCTCAGTGGGGATTCAGACCCTGATCTCTCAGGTCCAATATAGGAAGAGCCTGCGGGATCAGGCCAATGACCCATGTAAGTCAGAATCCTGTTCTCATGGGACTCTCGTAAGCAGGACCTGAGCACCCTCCCTCCCCTCCATTCCTTTCCAGCACCTGTGGCTGCCCTAAGCAGATAAAGTCCTTAACTACACTTTATAAGCTTGTAAACTAAATTCTTTATGTTCTGAACCCCTTTTTTGTATTTGTCCAGGGTAATTTCTCCCTCTCTTCTCTTTTGTTACATCTATGAAAGCCAGCACAGAGACAAGGGTTATTTTAGGAATTTGTGTGAGGCTGAGAGACAATGGGACTTTGAGTATATTTGCATATAAATTCGTGTAAAATTAACCACACTTCCTTGTGTGCCTCCTTGAGAGGCCCAGAGGGTGGCAACACGAGAACGGGGCCTTCTCTGCAGTGGCTCCCCATCTGTGGAATGTTCTCTCCAGGGAAGTTTGCCTGGCGCCTTCATTATACATCTTTAGGTGCAAGGTAAAAATGTTCCTTTTTAACCAGACCTTGGTTGATTTGATTGACATCCTATGCCCTTTTAAAATGTGGGGTTTGGGGGGGGTTATTGGGTTGTTGCTTTTATTTTGACTATGTATTCTGTGGTTTTATATTTTTATTTTATTCTGTGAATTGCCCTGGGACCTCTGGGTAAAGGTAAAGGTAAAGGGACCCCTGACCATTAAGTCCAGTCGTGGCTGACTCTGGGATTGCAGTGCTCATCTCGCTTTACTGGCAGAGGGAGCCAGCATACAGCTTCTGGGTCATGCGGCCAGCATGTCTAAGCCGCTTCTGGAGAACCAGAGCAGCGCGCGGAAACGCCGTTTACCTTCCCACCGGAGTGGTACCTATTTATCTACTTGCGCTTTGACGTGCTTTCGAACTGCTAGGTTGGCAGGAGCTGGGACCGAGCAACGGGAGCTCACCCTGTCGCAGGGATTCAAACCTGTTTAACTCACAGCGCCACCCACGTCCCTTGAGACCTCTGGGTACAGGGCCCTATATAAATTCGATAAATAATAATAATAATAATTTAGCCCCGCACTTTGCCTGAGGAGCCTCTCAGCCAGAGGAGAAGCATGCTGCCTCCAACCGCAGAAGCAGAGCCGAGCCTAATCCTCTTCAAAAGCCATCCAATATATCTGTTCATTCCTCATCTGGGCTAGTGGGCAATGTTATTGCAGTTCAAGCACACATTCCAGCCAGGCCACAGCACTTGAGGAGTGGGCAGAGCAGGTCTGGTGAGGTGTGTGGCCAGTGGGAGGTGTGGGAGGACCCTAAGGACTGGATACAGAGGCCTGGAGAACCTCAACTGGCCCACAGGCCTGGGGTTCTGCACCACATCTTATCTAGAAGAAGAGAAGAGTTTGAATTTGATATCCCGCTTTATCACTACCCGAAGGAGTCTCAAAGCGGCAAACATTCTCCTTTCCCTTCCTCCCCCACAACAAACACTCTGTGAGGTGAGTGGGGCTGAGAGACTTCCGAGAAGTGTGACTGGCCCAAGGTCACCCAGCAGCTTCATGTGGAGGAGCGGGGAAGCGAACCCGGTTCCCCAGATTACGAGTCCACCGCTCTGAACCACTACACCACACTGGCTCCCCCAGAGTGGGGGACACAGTTCCCTCCCTCCAATGTACGTTCCCTCCAATGTATTGTGGACAGTCCTGGTCGCCTTGCCTCAAAAAGGATATTGAAGACCTGGGAAAGGTTCAGAAAAGGGCAGCCAAAATGACCAAGGGGATGGAGCGACTCCCTTGTGAAGAAAGGTTGCAGCATTTGGGACTTTAGAGAAAAAGTGAGCAAGGGCACCGTGACAGAAATGATGTGTGGCATAGAGAAAGTGGAGAGAGGGAAGTTTTCCTCCTTGTCCCACAACAGTAGAACTGGTGGGTATCCAGTGAAGCGGGATGTTGGAAGATTTAGAACAGATAAAAGCAAGTCCTTGATGCAGCACTTACTGTATTTTTTGCTCTCTAAGACTCACTTTTTCCCTCCTAGAAAGTAAGGGGAAATGTGTGTGCGTCTTATGGAGCGAATGCAGGCTGCGCAGCTATCCCAGAAGCCAGAACAGCAAGAAGGATTGCTGATTTTACTGCACAGCGATCCCTCTTGCTGTTCTGGCTTCTGAGATTCAGAATTTTTTTTTTTCTTGTTTTCTTCCTCCAAAAACTAGGTGTGTCTTGTGGTCTGGTGCATCTTATAGATCAAATAATACGGTAGTTAAACCATGGAGCTCTGTCCCACAGGAGGCAGTGATGGCCACTAACCCAGAAAGCTTCAAAAGAGGATTGCACAAAATCCTGGAAGAGAAGACTGCCATTGGTTATGAGCCATTATGACTATGTTCTCCCCTCCACTCCTGGAGGCAGCAGTGCTTGCCATTACCAATGGTTGGAAACCACAAGGTGAGAGATGTGCTCAGGTCCCCCTCATGGGTTTCCCACATTGGGCATCTGGTTGGCCACTGTGAGAACAGGATCCTGGACTAGGTGGGCCATTGGCCTGATCCAGCAGGGCTCTCCCTGCATTCTTATGATGGCTTTTGTCGACAGCAGCAGGAGAGTTTCTGTGCCAGGCCTGGCCCAAACAGAGATTTAGCACAGTGGGGATTTAGCCATCCATCTCATCTGAGTCCAGACCGATCAAGTTACTCTAAGCCTAGAGGACATAAATTCATGAGCCAATTGGTGGGGGGACTTTATCAATCCCCTGGGTGGCCAGGGTTTGAGCTGACTGGCAGAAGTGGGCTGGGGTTTTTATTTTTTTTGCAGGGGGTGATCTTTCCCTCCACAACCACCTCTGGTTGTTCTGCAGAGCTTGGCTCAAAATGCCATTGGCTTTTAACTATATAATATAATGATAATTAAGTTCTTTCTCTCGCTCCCTCTCCTTCTCCCCCCTCCCCACACCCCCTCCCCACTTCTCCTGTGAGCACAGTTTGCTGCTGATGCAGCTGCCTGCAGCCTTGGCATTTATTGAGCGCAAAGTAATAATTTATTGTCCTTTGTATGCTCAAAAGCCATCTTCATTATCCCGTGAATTTGAAAACGCCGAGCAAGTAGATGGGAGTATTTAGATCAGCATTTTTTGAGGGGTGATGATGGGTTGATAGGGAGGGGAGGTGGGTGGAGAGAGAGAGAGAGAGATGAAAACGGGGTTCCTGGGAGCAGACATCAGAAAAGGGCACACTCTGTTGAAGTCCTTCCTTGACTAAGAACCCCCTTTCCCTACCTCAACACACTCTTTCTCAGCCTAGACCCCCCCCACTCCTACTTTGATAGCCCATTTCCCACCTGTGCGGGGATTTTTTTTTGGCGGGGGGAGGTAGGCGGGGAATAGAAACTCTCCAGAGGGGATCTCAACCTACAAAAAAAGATTAGTGGAAGATACGAAGGGATTGAACGCTCTCTCCTTCCAGAACTTGGGAGACTGCTTTGCTCGCTAGAATCCCACCCTCCAGGCAAGGAGGAAGGGAGAAAGAGAGAGGGAGGAGGTTGCGTTTCTTTCTTCTTGGCCCCCCGCCCCCACTGAAAGCGGTGGGCTCCCCTCCCCCGAGGCTAGGCCGATGTTAGTCAAGGCGATTCGCTCTCCAGGATTTGCTGGCATCGCCGTACTCGGAGCGTTACGGTAAGGAGCTGTCCTTCAGCACCCGGCGGGCGGCGATCCCCGGCGCCGGCGCTGCTGGGCGCTGTCCGCCGTGCTGAAAGCGGCGCTCGCTTGCTCACTCGCTCGCTCGCCGGCTGTACATTGCGCGGAGCCGGCAGCTTCGGGGGCTGGTCGCGGAGCTCGGATGTCTAGAGGAGGAGGAGGAGGAGGAAGAAGAAGAGGAGGAGAAGTCCCAGCCTCGACCGAGCAGATCGCCGAAAGGGGACAGCAGCCCGGCCGGCCGGCCAGCCCTGGAGGGGAGAACCCCAAAGCGCTTGCTTGGGGGCGCGGTGGAAGCCTCTCCGCCTCTCCGCTCGTGAAGCCCCCCTGGACGGGCGATGAAGGGGTCTCCGGCTCCAGCGACCTGTCTCCTCTTAGCAGCCCTCCTCGGGGTCCGGGCGCAAGGTAGGCGATCGCTTCGGGGTGGGGGGTGGTAGGCAAGCCCCCTCCATCTCTTTCATTATTAGGGATGTGAGATTTGGGGGCGGGGGAATCGACTGTGGGGAAATAACAAAGTGCTTTGCCTAGCATCCAAGCCTCACTCCCCCAAACCCGCTTCGCTATAAATTGCGATCTTAATACCCCCTGTTTATCTCGCCTCCTCTTCTCTTGTCGTCCCCCCCGCCCGTTTTATTTTTCTTAGCAGATTGCGAGCCAATAGCTTCGGGGGTTCCCTTTGTAATTACCCCACCGTGCGTGCTAATCTTGTTGTTGTTTTAAAAGGGGGGGGAGAATGTTATTATTTGACGGAGCGAGGAAAACAAGGGGGAAACAGCGTACAATCGTGTTCGAGCCCCTCGGAGAAGAATTGACACACACCCCAAATCTGTACGCGCAGGCGAGGAGGAAAAGAGCCCAGCGGCTGATATAATTAGGTTACAGGAAGCTGCTCTGTGTTGCAAATGAGGGTCTCGCCAGGCGCCTCGGGCAACTCAGCCCCCTTCCCCAGCCAGCGCCCCCCCGCCCCAACCTCAGCCCATACGGCCGTTTTGACTCTCCTGGATTGGATTTAAAATAACAATAATCACCCAGAGACGCTCCTCGTATGAAACTTCTCCAAGTTCCTCTCGCCAATACTTTTTTTTAGGAGGAGGAAGAGAGAAGGTTCCCCAAAAAGGAAGCCTTCTAGAATCTGCCAGCCCCTCTCTTGAGATGCCCCCAGGGACCCGCCAGGCTTCCTAAAGTGGGTCAACCTGACCTCTGTCCTTTAATCGTACTCCTGTCTGCACAGTCTCCCCTGGACCGGCCAAGGTCTGAACCTGTTTTTAATCCCAGATCAAGCAGGGCTAAGCGCCCACTTGCTCCCCTGGGGATAATTTAGCTCATCTGTAAGGAAAGGGGGGGTTGTCTTAGGGGATCCTGAAGCACTGAATTGTTAGAGCAACACTCCACTGATGGGGGGGGCATCCCTGTCCCAAGGGATATTATTTATGATTCTTAATTTCTGAGTGTGTTTTTACTTAGAGAACATAGTCATCTGGTGGGTTCTCTGTTTGCGTAATTAGACTGCCTTTTATTCAAGGCTCTACAAAGCAACTTTCGAGTGTTTGCTATCTGACGGGGACCTAGGTGCCGCCGACAAACTCCGGACAATTTTTTTATTTACTTATCTTTAAAGCAGTGAAAAACATGCAAAGATATCAAAAATATTTTATGCATAAAAATAGCAGAAACAGCTTGGGGAGAATGCCTGATCCCCTCTTTTTCTAGAAATAAATGTTTAAAAGGAAGGTCTGTGTTCTCAGACTTATTAGGGGGATTTGTAAGGGGTCTTGCGAAAGTGGGGCAGTGCGCCATTTACAGGGACACAGTCCCTTTCGACACCTCTTCTTCCCCTCCAAGAGATTCTGAGCTGCCAAGGCTGTGATCCAGTTTCCTGCCTCTCCCCTCCCAGTGGGGCTTATAGAGGATTGTGCTGTTTCAGGCACTGAGGACAAGGTGCCCCCTTCATAGAATTGTGGAGCCGGAAGGGACCCCGAGGGTCATCTAGACCAACCCCCTGCAATGCAGGAATCTCAACTAAATTTTCCGTGACAGATGGCCATCTAACCTCAGCTGAAAAGTCCTGAATCTATTCCAGGACTTTTAAAACTGGGTTGCGAGGAGGTGGGTGGTGTCACCGTCAACAGCAAAAAGTCAAATTGGACCTATATCTTTTGTTAAAGTATTTCCAAAGTTGGGTTGATGGCTCTATCTCTCTCACACACACATGTATGTATGCATGCATGCACACACCGCCCTGCGGTTAGGATTGCTCCATGAATAAATGTGAAGCCTTTTGAATTTTTTGTTTTAAATTGTTCCCTTGGATTTATTCCAAATAATGGACGAATAGTTAATGCACCCCCCCCTCCCATCTGTCTCCCTGTGTCACAACCGAGAGAAGAGGCACAATACCTTGATTGTAACAATAAGTTAACAACTCCCCTTGTCCCTGATTTATATTTGCTCTTGTGCATTTTGAAGTGCAATTTTTCAAAAGGATGCTGAGATGCCATTTTAAGGCAGGGGGTGAAAAAGCTCTGCACCACACATGAAAGGCCCTGCTTCTGGGTGCGACCAAGATTGAAATCAAGGGAAAGTGGCCTATTGTAAGGACATTTGCTGTAATTGTTATTCCATATTATACACACACGCACATATATATAACTGTATGTCATGGTAACCAGATAATCTCCTGTGTAGTCAGGGAGGGGACGATCCGCACTCGCCACCCTTCCCAAACGACATCCTTTTGGTAAGCACACAACTGCATGCCCCCCCCCCGGATTTTAATACAGGGTTTGGGGGTGTTCGTTTTAGGAATCTTGTTGGCCAGTTCAAGGTGGAAACTTGACTTCTAAGGCTGGTTGAGCTTTGAGAACCTGCACAGTTTCTGAAAAATACACAATGTTGCACCTAGGTGCTCTGCATTAAGGATGTAATCCTGGTTTTGTAATCGCAGACACTGAAGTCGTATAGGTTCCCCGCCACACCAAGGATGCAATGGCAATAAGGGAGAAGCCCGGTTTTGGGGGCTCTGAACTGTGTGACTGGGGACAGGGGTGGGTCAACGGGTCTTGAAGAGAGACCAATGCAGGCAGAGCGATCTTGAGTAGTTCCTCACCAGCGTCTTCCAAAAAAATCAAAGTCCAGATGGACACTGGAGTTTAGGAAGGTGGAGCAAGGTGAGCATGTGTGTGTGTTGCAGGGGGAGGACTCTCAGATGGAAAAAGGGACCTCGCCTTAGGAGACAGGGCCAAAAAAGTCACTCATTTGTGCGAAGGAAAGAGGCAGATTTAGGGGAGTGCGACTGGTTCACCTACACTATCCAGTATACCTGAAGGAGCTTCTCCACCCCCATTGTTCTGCCTGGACACCGAGGTCCAGCTCCGAGTGCCTTCTGGCGGTTCCCTCACTGCGAGAAGCCAAGTTACAGGGAACGAGGCAGAGGGCCTTCTTGGTGGTGGCACCCGCTCTGTGGAACGCCTTCCCACCAGATGTCAAAGAGAAAATAACTACCAGGCTTTTAGAAGACATCTGAAGGCAGCCCTGTTTAGGGAAGCTTTTTAATCTTTGATGCATTACGGTATTTTAATATTTTGTTGGAAGCCGCCCAGAGTGGCTGGGGAAACCCAGCAAGTTGTTCGGGGTATAAATAATTTATTATTATTATTATGATTAGGTGCCAAGATGAGAGGGAGCCACAGGGGGCACCAAATCTTGGCATTGCACAGAGCTCTGCTGAAATTTAAAAGCCCCAAGAACACCACTGATGAGGGGCTCGTCAACCTTCCATGCCAAAGCAGATTGCATAAGATTATAAGACGAGCCTGCTGCATCAGGCCAATGGTCCATCTACTCCAGCATCCTGTTCTCACAGTGGCCCACCAGATGCCCATTGTGGGAAGGCAGGATTCGAGCACAAGAGCCCCCCTCCACTCCTGCAGTTTCAAGCAACCGGCATTCAGAAGCATTGCTGCCTCTGACCGTGGAGGCAGAGAGTAGCCATCTTGGCTAAGAGCCATCAGCAGCCCTCTCCTCCCTGAATTCGTTCGATCCTCTTTTAATGCCATCCTGATTGGTGATCGTCACTGCCTCCAGTGGGAGGGAGTTCCATAGTTTAGTTATGGTAAAGGTAAAGGGACCTCCGACCATTAGATCCAGTCGTGACCGACTCTGGGCTTGCGGCACTCATCTCGCTTTATTGGCCGAGGGAGCCGGTGTACAGCTTCCGGGTTGTGGCCAGCATGACTAAGCCGCTTCTGGAGAACCAGAGCAGCGCATGGAAACGCCGTTTACCTTTCCACCAGAGAGGTACCTATTGATCTACTTGCACTTTGACGTGCTTTTGAACTGCTAGGTGGGCAGGAGCAGGGACCGAGCAACGGGAGCTCACCCCGTCATGGGGATTTGAACCGCCGACCTTCCAATCGGAAAGCCCAAGAGGCTCTGTGGTTTAACCCAGTGTTCCCCAACCTTGGGCCTCCAGCTGTTTTTGGACTACAATTCCCATCATCCTTGACCACTGGTCTTGCTAGCGAGGGATGATGGGAGTTGTAGTCCAAAAACAGCTGGAGGCCCAAGGTTGGGGAACACTGGTTTAACCCACAGCGCCACCCACGTCCCTCTTAGTTATGGTAGGGTTGCCATATTTCAAAAAGTGAAAATCCAGACACAAAAGTTGTGGAGCTTTTCTTGGCCAAAGGAGTGGCAGTCCAGAACATCTGGAGGGCACCAGGTTGAAGACGGCCAGTTTATTTCATGATCATTTGATGCTCTTGGCAACTGGGCTCTCTCTCCAGTGACTGAGATATCATCATGTGAAGACTTAAAAAGAAAAATGCCTTTGACCTTTTTGCCTACTTCCTCCATTGGGTTTTTTTAAAAAAACAGAGGCTGGATGGCCACCTGTCAGGGATTCTTTAGCTACGATTTCTGCTTCGAAAGGGGGTTGGACTAGATGACTTTGGGGGTCCCTTCCCACTTTATAATTCTATGATTCAATGAGCCTGTAGCTGCTTCACAGGCCTGGTTCCTTGAGAGCCGCCTGGCTGCTTTCTGAATCTTTCTCCCCTCCCCTCTGCCTGCCCCCTCATCTTTTGTAATGACAGCAAAGCCGTGACAAGGTCTTGGCCATAAGGGTCTTGGTCCTTAGTCACCCGCAGGTGCCACTGAACATACACCCCTCCCCCCCTTTGTTGGCCCGGTTTGAAGAGGCAGGCAGCATCCTGGCAGCGAGGCTGAGTTCCTGAGCCCCTGCCAAATTGGGAAAGCCTCTCGGCTTAACTGCTGCTTCAGCCCTTGATCTCCCTTCTTGGCTATTAATTGAGGATGGACAGACGGATTGCCAGTTGGGAGAAATCAGACTTTCAGATTTGTAACAAATCCCCGGTTTGATCCTAGCGAATCACTCCGATATTAACTTCCCTTCCTGGGGCTGGTCACACCACATGCCTGATTTAGCCAGAGATCGGTGAGCTATCCTTTTCCGCAGGGGAAGGGGGACTCTGGGGAAGGTGTTAATCGGCATGTGAGCTTCGCTTGGGGGCTTTGCCCGCTGGTGGGCATGACCCCCCCCCCCTCTGTCTTTTGCAAGAGCAGAAGGAGAAGGACTTGGTTTTGTGGGGCGTCCAGAGGCCTGTGCTGGCTGGGGCTGATTTTGCTTACTTCCTTCTTTTGATCTACAATTAAATCAGGTGTGCGCTCAGAATCCAGCGGCTCTGAGAGAGGCACAAAGGGACGGACACCCCCCCCCCACACACACACACAACTGTCAGAAGGCAGTAATGGAGACTTGGCCTGATCCAGCAGGCCCCTCTCATGTTAATATGAGGGTTCATGAGTGTGAAAGGAAAACCTTAATAGTGCCCTAGCACCAAAGGGTGCCCCCTGAGACAGTGTTTGTTTGGTTGGGCATGTCCGCAGACAATTCCTAAGGTAAGTATACCATCATCTACTGGGCCATCCCATTCTTGATGGCCCCTGCTGATAAAGAATTCAAAGGCAACCTGCCTTTGGGTTCCAGCTTCTGAAAATCAAAAGTGGACAGTGTGATGCTGTTGCGCTCAGGTCAAGCTTGCTGGCTTTGCATCATGGGAATCTGGCTGGCCACTGTGAGAACAGGACGTTGGGCTAGAGAGGACTTCAGCCTGATCCACCAGGGCTCTTCTAATGGAGGTCTGCTGGGGTAGCAGAACCTCCATACCCAGGGGCAGCCTACCCTGAAATACCAGATGGTGGGGAACAACTGGAGAGTTGATGTTGTGCTCAGGTCCTTCCCATACTGGACATTTTGTTGGCCACTGTGGTAACAGGATGCTAGATGGGGCCCCTTTCGTCTGATCCAGCAGCCAGGCTCTATTCTAATAGTCTCACTGGCTGCACCAGCAACAGATTTCTCTGTTTCCATGAGGAGGGAAGCTTAATTAAGACAGGGAGAGATGCAGGCAGAGCCATCAGGGTTTGCTCAATTTTGGAATGTCTCCTTTTCCTGCTGGGACTAATTTTACATATGTATTTTTAAAATTGTAAAGCACCTTGGCAGAAAAGATATATAAAAATGCAGCAAATAAATAGATATATTACAGAAATCACCTGCAGAGGCTTCTGTGAATCCGTGTAGGGGGAGATAGCTGAGAACGCCTTAGCATGACTGAGACCTTAGATTTGTTTGTTTCTCTGGAGTATCTGTAGCCCTGTATCTGTATCTGGAGTATCTTCAGCCAAAAAGGTTCCCAGAGTGGCATACACACAGTCAGTTAAAACAAGGCAGCCTCTGCCCACAGGCTCTCTGTCTGAAAGAACACGATACACAAGGGAGAAGGTACAGGGAGGGAAGAGGAAAAAATTAAACTCAGGCACCAATTCTTAAACGGTTGCCTGCCATCAGCCAGGGCCAAAGATTAAGTCAGAGCCACCAGGCTGCAGGAAGACCTCGTCACCTGAGCACAGTCAAGCTGGAGCAGGAAGCCCTCCAGTATTCCATCCTGTCCTGAAGCAGCCAATTGTTACCCTGGTTGGGTCAAGCCAGTCCATAGTTTGCCACCTGCAGTTCAGCGGCTCCCCACAAGGGGCAGCAGCACACACAGGGCCCAGCAATTCCTGACACTGCTTGCAGGGCCAGCTCAAGGCATTTTCCAGGAAGAAAATGGTGTACACACACAGACACACACATGAGTTCACATGCATACAGCGTCCAGTTCCACGACTGGCCATTGAAACTTACTTGACAAAACAGTTTCCTCCATAACAACAGACCAGCATAGCAGTTGTTAAGTGCTGGCGCAGAGTAATTTATCGAGAGGGATGCCTCTGGGGCAGCTTGCTCACTCTGCCTAATGATAGGGCCGGTCTTAAGAACCGGACGCCCTGAGAACCTTGCCGCGGGATGTCTCTTGGGAACCGTTGTGGAGATCTTTGCTCCCAATAGATAGATACCCAGTGCTGGACGTGTTCCAACAAAACGCAGTCCCTCCAGGGAAATGCCTGTGGCATGAATTTTAAGGAGGAACACGTAGGTACTTCATAAATATTTGCTGGGATGGATTTTTTTCCTCCCCCTCCCAAGGATTGATCCATAAGCAAGATACTGGGGAGAGAATGAATGATTGTTCTCTCTCTCACTCAGAAATGCCAGAAATTGAGGTGATCCAATGAAAATGATTGGCAGGAGGCCCACGTCGGCCTGAAATGCAGGTACTACTTCATCTAAATCATAATTAGGAAAACCGCTGTAGGCAAGATGCAGCAGTCGATGTTCATCAAATTCTGGGAATTGTCCATACCTCTGATATGCGTGCAGAAGGTGCGTCCAGGTCCACAGAATCATAGAACTGGAGGGGTACCCCCAGAGGCCATCTAGTCCACCCCCCTTTGCAATGCAAGAATCTCAGCTAAGTCCTGGTATGATATGTAGTATTCTAAACCACTTTGAGACATAAGGTTGCAGCTATAGTTAAGCTGTGGCTAATTCAAGCATGGAATAGGAGCACATTGTTAAACTATGGAACTCTCTGCCACAGGAGGCAGAGATGGCTACCAGCTTGAGCGTAAGACCAGACAAATTCGTGAAGGATAAGGCTGTTAGCCACAGTGGGCAGCAATGCATCTGAATCCCAGTTCCTGGAAGCCACAGGTGCGGAGATTTGCTTTTGCGCCCAGGCCCTGCTTGTGGGCTTCTCTTTGGCCACTATGAAAACAGGATGCTGGCCTGATCCAGCTGGGCTCTTCTTCTGTTCAGTGCCAGCCCTACTCAGAGAAGACCCTTTAAAAATAATGAACATGACTAACAAGCACATTATTTTCAACGGGTTTACTCTGAGATGTTTTACTTGGGTGCATTTTTAAAAAACAATAAAATGACCTACAAATGTAATAAATCGAACCAAATATCCATGCAGGGACTAGGAACAGTCCCATGTTGCCTGCTGATATTGTTGGACCAATGGCAGTGAAGGATGGGAGTAGGAGCCCAAACATCTGGAGCCCATGTTTACTGGAGTATCTGGATCGACGGCCTGACTCAGTATCAAGCATCTTCCCACAGGTCCTTCTGAATCAGCACTTAATTCAGAATCATGAGGACCAGCATCTTACTTTATATTTAAAGGAAGCACCTTAGGGAAGGTATAGAGTCCTTACTTTTCATGCGGGGGGGGGTGTCCCAGGTTCAATCCCCATTTACACCTCCTTTGGGAATGCCTGCAACCCATGAGAGCGGCTGCTGCTGCCAGTCAGTGCCAACAATACTGGGCTAAATTCAATACTGCCTATGGGCCCCACAAAAGATCAAAATAATTTTGGTTTGATTTTGAAAATAAAATTGTCTTATTAAAATTGTGGGTTGGTAAAATAACAGACGTATTAGGAGATAATTTGCGAGGGGGGCGCGAGATGATTCCGATTGCCTAGGGGCCTCTGCAGGGTTTAATCCGGCACTGGCTAAGTGGAGCCGACGGTCTGACTCGGTCTAAGGCGTCTTCGCACGTTCCTAAACCAACGACGAGCCTGGCGCGAGTTGTGTCGGCCGCCCCGAACCCCTGACTCAGTCCTCACCCGCCTCCCTGTTCATTTTGGGGCAATTAGCTGGTACTGTCTTAGCCGCTTTGCATATACAGTGGTACCTCGGGTTAGGTACTTAATTCGTTCCGGAGGTCCGTTCTTAACCTGAAGCACCACTTTAGCTAATGGGGCCTCCCGCTGCCGCCGGAGCACGATTTCTGTTCTCATCCTGAAGCAAAGTTCTTAACCCGAGGTACTATTTCTGGGTTAGCGGAGTCTGTAACCTGAAGCGTCTGTAACCTGAAGCGTCTGTAACCCGAGGTACCACTGTAATGGGGAGGAGAGGGGGGCGTCTTGGAAGCCACACGTGGCGGACAGCTGGCGCTTTCTTTCCCTCGGAGTTCCTGGGCTTGGTGCGCACTGTTCGTCTCTCTCTCTCTCTCTCTCTCTCTCTCTCTCTCTCTCTCTCTCTGTGTGTGTGTGTGTGTGTGTGTGTGGAGCAGCTGGCTCTCAGCGGACGCCTCAGGGCACCAGAAGCGCGTCCTCGGGGGAGCGAGGACGGTGGGCTAACCTTTTAGCAAACTCCCGGCTCCTGGGATGGAGCCAGAGGAGAACTGCGCGCCATCCGGCATCTCCTGGGGCCAGGAGGCGAAAGGAACATGAACGGCTAAGTGTCGAAATCGCAGGTGGGGTGTGTGGGTGTGTTTTGAAAGACAAACTGGTGTCGCACATCTTGAACTCTTCTTGGGTGCCTTGGAATGGAGGGAGAGAAATCTTGCTGGCAGGGGGCTGCTTTTGAGGGGGGGGGGACAGAAAGACAGGGCGGAGCCACAGCCAATGAAAGGCGGAGCCAACTCCTTCTAATATTTTCCTCCTCTTCCTCCCTGCTGAGTCCTGCTAGGGGCAGCATTCACAACAGGTATTTAAAAGTCACTTTGATGACCGCCAGGACTTTGGTTTGGACTCAATCTGACCCTTACGTTGCCCTCCCCTTATGGTCTTGATCTATCGGCTACTTTTAAAATGAGGCTGCTTTTTAAATTGCATTTTAACCTGTATTTTAAATTGGTTCCCCCCCCCCCCCTTATTATGTTTTTACTGTGTTTTTATTGGTGTTAGCCGCCCTGAGCCCGGCTCTGGCCGAGGAGGGCGGGGTATAAATAAAAAATATTATTATTATTATTATTATTATTATTATTATTATTATTATTACTTTCAGCAGCCGCAGCTTCCCCCCAAAGAATTCTGGGAACTGCTGAGAGTTGTTTGGAGCCCCCTCTCCCTTTCCCAGAGTTCCCAGAGAATGATGGCTGAGAACGGCTCCAGGAATTGTAGCTCTGGGAGGGAAATAGGGGCCAGGGATTCTTGAGACGCGATTCCTGCGTTGAAGCAGCGGGTTGGAATGGATGACCCCTGGGGGTCCCTTGCAGCCTTACAAGTCCATGGCTCACATTGTTCCGCCTTCCATTCTGCCCTCCCCACCTGGAGAGGCAAACCTTGCTGGACGTGCTTTGAGAGAGCTGTTAAACCTTCTGCAATAAGTACAAGCGGATCCCTTGTGAAGCTAAACGTTCTATTAAACAGCGAGCAGGGTTTCATAAAAGCGGATAGAAAAAGCTGTTGCGGCCCTTTTAAAACACCCTGGCGGCTTTGGAAGCCCCCGTGGGGCAGCCTCTTTCAGAGCTGAAGGAATTCAGCCAGAGGAGCTGCAGTGGGGCTTTGAAGGCCGTCTCCTTGAGAGTCAGAGCACCCCCAGATTGAAGGCCGCACCCCAGTGACAGAGCCCCTCTATCACCTCCGGATGGGGGCTCTCAAAGTGTGACCCATGGACCACCATAGCCCTGTGAGCTTCATTCGGCAGGTCTGCATTAAACATCCACATTGGTTTTGTTAAAATATATATATATATTTATTGCTTCTTTGATTCCTTCCATTGTCTTTTATTGTCCTACAGTGTGAAATCCCGTGGAATGCAAATTGTAGCACATTAAAATCCAATATCGGAAATGAAAGAAGCAAGCGAAATGCCATTAGGAATCACCCCGTTCCCAGCAGTTGCTGCAGCAGGCAGTCAAATCATTTCACGGAGCAGAAGGCGATCTGAGGGAACTAGCCAGGATGCCTATGTTCTGCCTCTATGGTGGAAGGCAGCTATTATTATTATTATTATTATTATTATTATTATTATTATTATTATTATTTGTATACCACACTTCATCTGAAGTTCCCAGGGTGCTTTGCAACAGAAAAATACAAAATGAAAATACAAAATACATAATAAAACAAAAACAAGCCGGTGACACCCCCTCCCACAAACACATTTAAAAAGCCATGGAATGGTATTCGGCCAAATGCCTGGCTGAATCATAGAACTGCAGAGCAGGAAGGGACCCCACAGGGTCATCTAGTCCAACCCCCTGCAATGCAGGAATCTCAGCTGAAGCAACCATGACGGATCAACACTCTCTTCCATTGTTGAACAACTCTTCTCATCAGAAAGTTCTTCCTGATGTTGTCGCAATCTCCTTCCTTTTAACTTGAAGCCATTGGCCATGTGACAGCCCTTGAGATATCTGAAGATGGCCACCATATAATAACAATATCAATTTTATTATTTATACCCTGCCCATCTGGCTGGGTTTCCCCAGTCACTCTGGGCGGCTTACAGCACATAAAAAATTGTTAAATATTAGACATAAAAAACTTCCCTGAACAGGGCTGCCTTCAGATGTCTTCTAAAAGTCAGATAGTTGTTTATTTCCTTGACAACTGGTGGGAGGCCATTCCACAGGGCGCCACCACTGAGAAGGCCCTCTGCCTGGTTCCCTGTAACCTCACTTCTCACAGGGAGGGAACTGCCAGAAGGCCCTCGGAACTGGACCTCAGTGTCTGGGCTGAACGATGGGGCTGGAGACATTCCTTCAGGTCTGCTGGGCCTTTGACGCCGTTTAGGGCTCTAAAGGTCAGCACCAACACTTTGAATTGTGCTGGGAAATGTCCTGGGAGCCAATGGAGGCTCCAAAATATATCCTCTCAGTAGTCTTCTGTTTTCCAGGTTAACATCCCCAACTCCTTCAACCATTCCTCATAAAGCTTGCAATGTTTTCACCTTGTGCCTAAAGATATGTAACGAAGGCTTCTGAATACCAGTTGCTGGAAACCATAGGAGGGGAGATTCCTCTTACACTCAAATCCTGCTTTCTGGTTAGCCACTGTGAGAACAGGATTCTTGACCAGAAGGCTGCTGGCAGAGGCAAAGCCATCCTGCCAAGTAGCCATCAATAGCCCTCTCCTCCACCATGAATTTGTCTAACCCTCTTCTAAAGCCATGTAGTTTGGTAGCCATCACTGCCTTCTGTGGCAGAGAGTTCCATAGTCTAACTATACGCTGCATGAAGGGGTGTGTGTGTCCTTTTATCTGTCTTGAATCTTCCACCCTTCAACTTCATCAGAGGTCCACAGGATCTTGTGTTTCCGCAATGGCAAACCATGCCTTTGGTTCCTCTACACCAGGCACCCCCAACCTGCGGCTCTGCAGATGTTTTGGCCTACAACTCCCATGATCCCTAGCTAACAGGACCAGTGGCCAGGGATCATGGGAATTGTAGTCCAAAACATCTGGAGGGCCGAAGGTTGGGGGGTGCTTGCTCTACAGCGAAACATACAATAAAATAAAATTCCACCCGCTGCTTCAAACTTTTTGCAGACTAGCTCACATTTTCGTAGCTGCCAGAGCAAAGTTTGCTGTGTGGGTGCATAAATATGTCTTTGAGAGCAAGACAGAGATACATCTTTTCCCTCGGGGGAGGGCTGTGGGTCCGTTGTTCGGTGAGCTTCTATAAGGGGCAACTTAGTGATGTGCAGGCTGAGAAGGGGGCTTCAGCCAAGGAGTTCGGATCACCATCCCAAGCATCGGAATTGGGGCGCATCGCAGTGTGCCGCTGTGTTCACCTGGGACAGATCAGAAGATCACCTGAGGAGACCAGACACTGGTCTGAGGAGGCCCCTTTGGCGCCTGAGGGAAATCGGCCCTGGCAACCCGGCAAGCAGGTTTTTCTCTTTGTGGAGGCGGTGGAAGAGGCGGCGAGGGAATGCGATGCGCCGGCAGGCCTGCATTTCTCTTTCTGCTCTGAGTGCAGGAAAATTACAGCTTTCCAGAGATATCTGTATTTTTAGCTGGGGCCGGGCACCTCGTAATTAATCTCGCTAAGGGGATCTGGGGAGCGTGTTACATCTATCTCCATGAGAGAGCGCAGGAGTGGCGTGGGTTTCTGACGGGCAGCTCCTTGGAGTGGGGGAGGGGTGTGGTCTCCCCCCCCCCCAAAAAAAGGGAGGAGAAAATGGATTATCTCATTATGAGCTTCCCAGAGGTTGCTAGAGGACCAGCTCTGCCATTAAACCAAGGGAAGCAGGAGATTCTGAGAGGAGGGGAGGGGAAGGTATGGGTGCTGGGGGGGCCATTATTATTATTATTATTATTATTATTATTATTATTATCTATTAGCCAGCAGGAGTGCCTGGGTCCATGGGTGCGATGCAACGTGCTTGGCCCTGGCACTGAAATTTGTGGGTGCCCAACGCCTTAATGGGGAATTTTAATGGGCCCCTGGGAGTTGGCACCTATGTTAGCCAGGTTGGCTATGCTGTGCTTCCACAATGTTTCTGAATTCCAGTTCCTGGAAACTGCAGGAGGGGGAGTGTTACTGGTTTTCCTTTGGAGCTTCTGGTTGGCCGCCTCCCGTGAAGGTTCGGAAGGTGATTATGGAATTTATTTACTGCTTAACGCCAACATACTTGCCGAAGCAGCTTGCAAGGTGTGCAAAGCAGGAACAGAAATATCAAAAGGTGAATCGCGAAAAACCCAACAACGAAACGATCCCTTCTAAAACGCTGAAATAAACGAGCGTAATTGAAGCAGGCAATCAGACAGTGCGGCAATTAAAGCAGGAGGCTTGGGTCGAGAGATCAAGGGAATGCCTGGGTAAACAGGTGCTTCCTAAAAAGCCGGCAGGATGCCAATACTGATTTGCTCGGGTGCCTCTTGCAAAGATGTTGCAGAAGCCGAGATTTTAGCTTGTCCACTTGGTGGGAAGAGAAGCTGAAACTATGGGAACGATCCCTCTTCTCTAACTAATGTTGGACGAATCTTGGTTCCTCTCTGCTCCCTATTTTTTCAGTCTTCACACAAGTTCCCTGCATTTCTGCATCCGTTTGCAAACCCATCTATCCCCCTGCCCCGAGTCCTCGTGAAAATTCATCAGTATTTTTGTGCTAATTTTGTGGACACACATTTGCAAGCTATTTCCCTTAACATAATTGCTTGCTGTGTGTTATTTTCACAAATATATGTAATCTGCTGGTTCGGGTCAGTGGCCCATCAATCCAACATCCTGTTCTCACGGTGGCCAGCCAGAAAGGAGATTCTTGTTAAACATTAGGAAGAATAGTAAGAGCTGTTCAACAGTAGAACAGGCTTCCTTGGAAGGTGGTAGAATCGCCTTCATTGGTGGTTTTTAAGCAGAGGTTGGATGGCCCTCTGTCATGCATGTGGGATGTGAAACACAAGAGCAGTCAACTACAATATTCCTAGAGTGAACATGTTTACACATGGGGAGGAATGTTTGTCCAACCAGCAGGTAAACTTCCTGTTTCCTTCTGGGCTGGGACAGACTTCCTCTGCATGTAACTGGAGTGGGTGTGGCCTCACCTGTGCAGGTAACAAAAGCATAGGACTGGCCACCATCTCTCTCTCTCTGACTACTTTCGTCGAAGAAGCAACATCTGCTTAGCCAAAGATGCTCTCTTGGTCTCCAGCCAAGAGAGGACAGAGGGACTGTCTCCTTCTGAGATAGTTTCCAGGTGTATGTTACTTTTCTAAGCTAAGTCTGCCTTCTGGGATCCAATTGTGAACAGAATGTGAGTGAGTAAACATTTTTTATACTTTTATAGAAGACTGTGTCTTGTCTTTTATGAGGGAATAAGGGGAAAATACCAGAACAGTTATTATAGAGGCTTTAGCAAACCTGAGCAAACGCATCCCCTGCAAGTTTAAAAAGGGGAATGTTACTCTGCTAAAATTGTGAACTTCTTAACACAAGTTGGAAAGGCTATAACCAAACAATATATCCTCTCCTGCATCCCTGAACATTCCCACAATGCATACTTTAGATGAGATTCCTGCATTGCAGAGGACTGGACTAGATGACCCACAAGGTCTCTTATAACTCTACAATTCTATGATTTGAGCAGGATTTGGGCACAAGAGCAACTCTCCCTTCCTGTGCCTTCTTCCAGCAACTGGTATTCAGAAGCATCGCTACCTCCATCAGTGGAGGCAGGGCAGAGCCATTCTAGCTAGCAGCCATCGATCACCCTCTCCTCCTCCATGAATTTGTTTAATCCTCTTTTAATGCCATCTAGATTGGTGGTCATTCCTGCCTCCAGTGGGAGGGAGTTCCACAGTTTAACAGTGTGCTACAAGATGATATAGATGATAGATAGATAGATAGATAGATAGATAGATAGATAGATAGATAGATGATATAGATAGATGATTGATTGATTGATTGATTGATTGATAGATGATAGATAGATAGATGATAGATAGATAGATGATAGATAGATAGATAGATAGATAGATAGATAGATGATAGATGATAGATGATAGATGATAGATGATAGATAGATAGATGATAGATAGATAGATGATAGATAGATAGATAGATATAGATACATGATAGATAGATAGATAGATAGATAGATAGATATAGATATAGATAGATGATAGATGATAGATGATAGATGATAGGTAGATAGATGATAGGTAGATAGATGATATAGATAGATAGATAGATAGATAGATAGATAGATAGATAGATAGATAGATGATAGAT
>JAXCMG010000018.1:1361591-1383941 GCA_034642415.1 Podarcis siculus | reverse complement strand
AGATAGATAGATAGATAGATAGATAGATAGATAGATAGATGATAGATGATAGATGATAGATAGATAGATGATAGATAGATGATAGATAGATGATAGATATAGATAAATGATAGACAGAGGCATTCATAGGTACAGTTTTCCTTAAGAGACACATTTTTCTTCCCTTTTTTTGAGTTGGAGCCATGGAACAGGAGGTCTGGAAGCCTTGCTTTGCTTTCAGGATAATGAACGCAGCTCAGCTCTGGAGCCGTGCGAATCTCAGAGGATAACCTGAGTTTCATTTCATGCATTGTCTGAGGAAGAGCGAAGTGGGGGATTTCTGATTTCAGAAGGAGACCTGGATGCAATTCCCCCTCTCCCGCCTTATCTGGAACCAGCTGCTGCCGTTCTTTGGCCTCTTGTTCCCGTTGCCCCTCTGTCCATCGCTAAAGCCTTTTTGTCTCTGCACATATGTGGCCAGGGACATCCCTCCCTCCCTCCCTCCCTCCCTCCCTTCCTCGCTCTGCTTGGCGAGGGCAGTCAAGGACATCAGTGCTGCAGCTTCCCCACGGAGGCAGGCAACTGAAACAAAGCTAACCCTGGTTAATAGAGGTCAGGCAGGCTGGAATCCTGGGGGGGCGGGGGGGGCGAACGGAGGCTCATTTCCTCCAGTACATTTGAAGGTACTCCAGCTCCCGCTGCCCACCTCTCCCCACTTGCTTAGAAAGCTTTTCTGTTCCACTTCTCGCTGCGGTGAGCTTCCGAAATCCACCCCGCTCTTTCTCACTGCTGACCCCCCCCCCGTGAAGGAGCTCCATGGTGCAAGGGGGGGGGACCTGCCTTGCATGCAGAAGGTCCCACTGGCATCTCCAGGTTGGGCTGGAGATATCTGAAAACTGGGTGAGGATGTATCCATTGTCTGCTGAGGACTGGAATCTTACTTTCTTGTTAGGGATGGTGCTGAGCTAGAAGGATGTGGCAAATAAATATACTGGAGTATGCATACATATTCCCAGTAGTGATGTATGGAAGTGAGAGCTGGACCATAAAGAAGGCTGGTCGCCGAAGAATGGATGCTTTTGAATTCTGGTGCTGGAGGAGACTCTTGAGAGTCCCGTGGACTGCAAGAAGATCAAACCTCTCCATTCTGAAGGAAATCAGCCCTGAGTGCTCAGTGGAAGGACAGATCCTGAAGCTGAGGCTCCAATACTTTGGCCCTCTCATGAGAAGAGAAGACTCCCTGGAAAAGACCCTGATGTTGGGAAAGATGGAGGGCACAAGGAGAAGGGGACGACAGAGGACGAGATGGTTGGACAGTGTTCTTGAAGCTACCAGCATGAGTTTGACCAAACTGCGGGAGGCAGTGGAAGACAGGAGGGCCTGGCGTGCTCTGGTCCAGGGGGTCACGAAGAGGCGGACACGACTAAATGACTAAACAACAACAACAAATGCATACATATTATTGCATAACTGAAGAAAACCCACAGCACGAACCAAGGATGAAAGGCAGTATTCTGTGTTCCTGTTCAAATCAGCCTTGAGTTCAGAACCATGAGGACTAGGGCCTCAATTTATTTGTGAGGGAAAAGCCACAGCACTTTGGTAGAGCCCCCGCTTTGTAGACAGAAGCCCCAAGTTCAATTCTCAAGGGCATCTCCAGGTAGGGCTGGGGGAAGACTTGTGGGAATGTTCAGGGATGCAGGAGAGGATATATTGTTTGATTATAGCCTTTCCAACTTGTGTTAACAGGTTTCACAATTTAGCAGAGTAACATTCCCCTTTTTAAACTGACACAGCGGATGTGTTTGTTCAGGCTTGCTAAAGCCTCTATAATAAGTTTTAAATGTAATTCCCCTTTAGTCCCTCATAAAAAGATAAGACACGACACAGTCTTCTATAAAAGTATAAAAAGAGTTTACTCACTCACATTCTGTTCACAATAGGCTCCCAGAAGGCAGATTTCGCTTAGAAAAGTAACATATACCTGGAAATATCTCATAAGGAGACAGTCCCTTTGTCCTCTCTTGGCTGGAAGCATCTTTGGCTAAGCAGATGTTGCTTCTTTGACGAAAGTAGTCAGAGAGAGAGAGATGGCGGCCAGTCCTATGCTTTTGTTACCTGGACAGGTGAGGCCATGCCCACCTCTAATCACATGCAAAGGAAGTCTGTCCCAGACAGGAGAAACAAGAATTTCTGAATGGCTGGTCCAGACATCCCTTTTATGTCCACTCTAGGGATGTTGTACTTGACTGCTCTTGCATTTCACATCCCACAAGAATTCCTGTTTGAGACTCTGAAGACCAGGTGTACTAAGTCATAGCCTTGGTCCCTTTAACTCAGTGTTGTCTGCACTGACTGCACTGACTGGCAGCAGTTTCAGGTCAGGAGTCTTTCCCAGCCCTTCCTGAAGATGCTCTGAACCCGGGACCTTCTGCCCAGAAAGCTTTTACCTTAAGTCCAAGCAACGCTAGGCAAGGTGGCCTAGTGGTCTGCTGTGAGGCTAAAATGGCTTCGTTCATTCAGGGTGTGGCATTTGTGGACCCTGGCCTATCCTTCCCCCATCTCTTTCCCCCTCTCTTAAAGGCCACATTCACACCATCCATTTAAAGCGCCTACTTCAAACAGTCATGGCTTCCCCCAAAGAATTCTGGGAAGTGTAGTTTGTTAAAGGTGTTGAGAGTCGTACACACACACACACACACACACACACACTCCATTGCCAGAGCTACAATCCCCAGAATTCCCTGTGATGGGAGATTGGTTGAGAAACCACTCTGGGAACTGTAGCGCTGTGAGGCGCCTCCAAAAGACTCTCGGCACCCTTAACACAGCACGGCTCCAAGAATCCCTTGGGAGAAACCATGACTATTCACCTCAAGCAGGGCCCTTTCCCTGCGCTCTTTTTGGCACCTGCTAAAAATATTCATGTTTGGGCAAGGCTGTCCAGGCGCTTAGAAAGCTGAGGTGAGCTTTAATCTGTTTCAGCATTTTAAAGTATTGTTGTAAATTGATTTTCTTTTTGTAAACTACTTTAAGGGTATGTTTGTTATCAGATATTTTAACAATCGAGCAATGCATAAATTTTTTGAAACAAATAAAAAAAAGGGAAAATTCCAGCTCTGGGAACTGTAACGCCATGCGGCATCTTCTAACAACGCTCAGCGCCCTTAATGCACAGCTCCCAGAATCCTTTGGGGGAAGAAGAAGAAGAAGAGTTTGGATTTGATATCCCGCCTTTCACTCCCCTTCAGGAGTCTCAAAGCGGCTAACAATCTCCTTTCCCTTCCTCCCCCATAACAAACCCTCTGTGAGGTGAGTGGGGCTGAGAGACTTCAAGGAAGTGTGACTGGCCCAAGGTCACCCAGCAGCTGCATGTGGAAGAGTGGAGACGCGAACCCGGTTCCCCAGATTACGTGACTACCGCTCTTAACCACTACACCACACTGGCTCTCATGACTGTTTATAGGAGCATTGCTGGGCTGAAGCGCAGGGATGCTTTAGCCGTGATTCCTCCATTGCAGGGGGTTGGACTAGATGACCCTTGGGGTCCCTTCCAACCCCAAAATTCTATGGTTCTATGAGAGGGGTGGTTTGGACGTGACCAAATTCTGTGCAGTTCTTTTTCAGAGAGCAAACTGGCTATGAATGGATCGGCTTTCCTTTTAAATGCCTACCTGCCTCAGAAGCCACACTGGGTTGCTGGCCCCCTACAGGTCGACAGAGGGCCCCCCCCCACATCCTACAGATTCACCCACCCACCCTTGGAGTGGGGACACACAGGTGTTGCGCTGCCATCGGACTCAGGAGGGATATGTTGACGTCTTTAGCGTTGATCACAACCCTGGGATTAGCGTGGACAGCATATGGCTCCTTTATGTAACGGGATCTCTGTCTTGACTGTGGCTCCTCCTCGCAGCTAGTGCTGGCGGGTCTCAGGGAACGGCTTGCGAGCTGGCTCCCAGGGCTTTAAGGGGGCAAGAGGGAGCCCCCTCCCCACATAACAAAGTTGTTGTGGGGTAACCGCTGCTCTCAACCTCAGATATGCAGATGACACAACCTTGATGGCAGAAAGTGAGGAGGAATTAAAGAACCTTTTAATGAGGGTGAAAGAGGAGAGCGCAAAATATGGTCTGAAGCTCAACATCAAAAAAAACGAAGATCATGGCCACTGGGCCCATCACCTCCTGGCAAATAGAAGGGGAAGAAATGGAGGCAGTGAGAGATTTTACTTTCTTGGGCTCCATGATCACTGCAGATGGTGACAGCAGTCACGAAATTAAAAGACGCCTGCTTCTTGGGAGAAAAGCAATGACAAACCTAGACAGCATCTTAAAAAGCAGAGACATCACCTTGCCAACAAAGGTCCGTATAGTCAAAGCTATGGTTTTCCCAGTAGTGATGTATGGAAGTGGGACCATAAAGAGGGCTGATCACTGAAGAATGGATGCTTTTGAATTCTGGTGCTAGAGGAGACTCTTGAGAGTCCCATGGACTACAAGAAGATCAAACCTCTCCATTCTGAAGGAAATCAGCCCTGAGTGCTCACTGGAAGGACAGATCCTGAAGCTGAGGCTCCAAGACTTTGGCCACCTCATGAGAAGAGAAGACTCCCTGGAAAAGACCCTGATGTTGGGGGAGATGGAGGGCACAAGGAGAAGGGGACGACAGAGGACGAGATGGTTGGACAGTGTTCTTGAAGCTACCAACATGAGTTTGACCAAACTGCGGGAGGCAGTGGAAGACAGGAGGGCCTGGAGTGCTCTGGTCCAGGGGGTCACAAAGAGGCGGACACGATTAAACGACTAAACAACAGCAACTGCTGCTCTCAAAGGCTTGCAGAAGGCGGAGTTTTCACCAAGCAAATGGAAGGGACGTGTTTAGCGAAGAGGGTTGTAGCTCAGTGGTGGAGCAGAAGGCCCCCAGCTCAATTCCTACCGGTGGCATCTGCAAGAAGGGCTGTGAGCTGCTGCCAGTCAGTGTAGACAATACTGAGCTAGACGGACTTGGAATAAGGCAGCTTCCTGGGTTCCTAAGTGCCTTGGAAGCTGGCATACTGTCTCACAATCCCATGTTCATGCCATCAGGACTGAGGGCGTGGGTGGGCTGAGCAGGCCAGCTCTGTCCTACGTGAACTGGTAGTTCACGGCATCTCTGAGCATATGCAGAACGCCTTTGGGTAGAAGTGAAACATACAGGCTGGCATCCTTTGGGGGCAAGGCCAAGGTTGAAGGTTGTAGCGCCTGCTGTGGCTGTAGAGCAGGGGTCAGCAAACTGTTTCAGCAGGGGGCTGGTCCACTGTCCCTCAGACCTTGTGGGCGGCCAGACTATATTTTTTTGCCCCACAAATAACCCAGAGATGCATTTTAAATAAAAGGACACATTCTACTCATGTAAAAACATGCTGATTCCTGGACTGTCTGCGGGCTGGATTGAGAAGGCGATTGGGCCACATCTGGCCCCCAGGCCTTAGTTTGCCTACCCACACTGTAGAGTCTGTAGCGGGAGAGACTTGTTTTGTTGCATTGCCGTAATAAACTAGATAGGACAATTGCACTGAATCCGGATCTGCTTATGTTATGGGGGGGGCAGCTGGCAATTTAAATATGTCATCAAAGAAGTGGTTCCCACATCAGAAAATAAGAAGAGCCTTCTGGATGAGGCCAATGACCCATCTGGTCCAGCATCGTGTTCTAACAGTGGCCAACCAGATACCCATTGTGGGAAACCTGAAAGCAGGACTTGAACCCAAGATCCCTCATTCTTCCTGGGGTTTCCAGCAGCTGGTATTCAGAAGCATTTCTGCCTCTGGTTGTGGAGGCAGAGCAGAGCCATTGTGGCTAGCAGCCATCAATAGCCCTCCTCTTCTTCTCCTCCGTGAATTTGCCCAATCCTCTCTTACAGACCCTCATCCAAAAGTCCCCAGGTGTTTTCAACGGAATAAAAATAAACAAATAGCCAAAGGGAGCAGATTTATGTATCTGTGGTGGGGGTGTTGATTGGCGAGTGCCAATTCCGTAGCAGGGACGTGGGTCCTGCCCCCGCCTCCAACCGCAGCCCCAAGGAATCGCATGCGTCTGCAACTTTTGCGGCTGCTTTAAGGGAAAATTGGAATGCAGCAACGTGTGTGCGCGAAGCAGGAGGGTTCAGTTCCCCGGCTCTCTGGCTGGGACCAGATAAGGCGGAACAGCAAACGCCGCATTAGCTTAATCTGGAGATTAATTTGCGAGGGATGCACTGGGGCAGAGTCTGTTCCATTTCAATTTGGGTCGTATTGGGCACAGGCGGCTGTCAGCGGCCTCTGTCTCTCCTGCTCCTGCTCCCATCTTCAGCAGCCTATCCATACCTTCCAGTCAGCAGGACTTTCCTGCCCCCTGTCCCCACAACAGGCTCCCAATCGCCTCCTTACCTCCCTCTTCCCATGTTCTTCTTCCTTCTTCCTTTCCTTTTCACCCCCTGGTTCCCCGGGCTCTGCCTCCTCTTCCCCCCCTTCCTGCCACAACTGACTCAAGTTCCTAGGCCTGTGTGAGGTTTCCCCAGATTTCCTTCACTGTCTTCCTTCTTATAGGCAGAGCGATCCTTCATGGCTTCTGTCTCATACAGGAAAGCTTTTGGGGCCTGAGTGCCCCCCTTCCTTTCTGGGAAACCTTCATGCCTGTGGTGGGCGGGACCAGAGACAAAAGTGGGTGGAGCAATGGATCTTTTACCTTTCAACGTTCACGGAGAGCGCCCCATTCCTGGCTGCTTGACTGTGGCTCTGACGTGAGATGCAAATAATAATAATAATAAAATTTTATTTATACCCTGCTCTTCCCAGCCAAGAGCGGGCTCAAGGCGGCTAACAACCAATAATAAAAACAAGTTGATTGAAATGTAACTTAAAAATGAGATTATAATACAACATTAAAATGTGGTTGAGTTGCAGAATTCTGCAAGCGGAATAAATTCCACAGCCCCGATGCATTGGCACCTCGTGCCGATTGAGTTGCAGAATTTATTCAGCATGCAGAATTTGGCCTTTCTGGGGGTGAATGTGGATGAAGCAGGAAGAGAACTTTAAAAAAATATGCATGCATGAAATCCAGCCCCAAACACACACACACACACTTTCCACAAAGTGGTTGGTGACGCAGGATATTTCCACGTGCTTCTAAAATGCACATTAAATAAAACGAGAGAGAGAAGGGCACGCATTCACCTGCCAGCCTCGGAGCTGTGGAATGCAGCGACATGAAGCAATCTGTGTCCTTCCAGGCACCAGCTCAGACCTGCCGTGCTGTTTCGTTCCCCCGGCGTCGCTGCCTTCATCCAGCCGGATGCCTCTCCTGCCCAAGGGATGTGTCAGCAGCTGCCCGGCATGGGGTAGAGGCAGGACGGCCCCACTTCCTGCTGCCCACAGGGCTTTGGGGCGAAAAGCACGGAGGGGCAGGAGAGCGGAGGTTGCCTTAATTGGAAAAAGCAGGGAGGTAGGCTGCTTGATGCCTGCTGCGTCAGTTTAATGATTTTTAATGAGCAATTACCTTTAGTCATTCTCTTAATTTCTGAATATCAATAAAGTTAATTAAACGCGGCATGTGTCATTCTCGGGCGCCGGCGATGGATTAAAGGTAGGCAAGGCTTTCTGGGGAGTGGGGAGGGGAGGGCTTTGATGAATGTGAGGCTGGAGAAAGATTCGGCATGGGAGATAAAACGGGCTTGTGGGTAATGGCAGAGAGAGAAGAGGGTCCAAAAAGGACTGGAGAAATTGATGGAGGCGACGTGATGCCTCTGAGTGGCAGTTGCTGGAGACCCCAGAAGGGGAGAGGGCCTTGGTGCTCAGATCCTGTTTCCAAGTTTCCTACAGGCATCTGGTTGGCTCCTGTGAAGACAGAATCCTGGACTAAATGGCCACTGGGACTGATCCAGCACACTCTTCTTATCTATGTTCCGCCTACTGAAAGAGAAAATACTGTATTTTTTGCTCTATAAGACGCACCAGACCACAAGACACACTTAGTTTTTGGAGGAGGAAAACAAGAAAAAAAAATTCTGAATCTCAGAAGCCAGAACAGCAAAAGGGATCCCTCTTGCTGTTCTGGCTTCTGGGATAGCTGCGCAGCCTGCATTCGCTCCATAAGACGCACACACATTTCCCCTTACTTTTTAGGAGGGGAAAAGTGAGTCTTATAGAGCAAAAAATACGGTATCTGTAAGGAAATCTAGAAGCATCGCATAAGGAAACTGTGATGGGGCAGGAGGTCTTTGTGGCTACTAAGCTACCTGGCCTCACCTGTGCATCAGAGACTGCAAGGGGTTTTTTCCCCCGCCACCTGGGTTCTCCTGGTGCAGTGAAACACATCACACACACCTCCGAGTTGCTGCCCTGGAGGGCCTGGGTGATCAGAAGCTGCAGTTGACCCCGGGACCTCCTATGCCAGGGTCGGCTTTGAGTTCCAGCTCTGCCCTCCGGTTAAAAGCTGGCACTTCTCTCGGAAAGGAAGGTGGCGCCACGTTTCAAAGGCTCGACGCTGTGGAGGAACACACCCTGAAAGGCTAAGACAAAACATGCCTTCAGGCTCTAGGCTGCGTGTCCCCCCTTTGTGTCATTTGATGAGGACAGGGAAGAGGGAAGCCTGCCCTGTCACTCAGGGGCAGAGAGGACCTGCATGGCATGCAGAACGCCCCTGCTTGCCAGTCCCTGAAAAGCTCCCGTTAAAATGGACTGCTAACCCAAGATGGGGGTAGCCTGAGATCCCACAGAGCTGCTGGTGGCCTGAGAGGATGATCCTGAGCACGAGGGATGTAATGTGGGCAGAGACGACAGCTGGGCATCTGAGCCCCTGCTTGGCATGCAGAAGGACCCACATTCGATCCTTGGCAGCTCCTGCTTAAAGGAATGAGGTAGCAGGTCATGGACAGAGGAAGTTGCCTTATCTTGAATCAAGCCACTGGTGCATATGGCTCAGTGTTGCCTGCACTGGCTGGCAGCAGCTCTCTCTGGGATTTCAGGCAGCCCGACCTGGAGATGTGAAGGTTGGACCTGGAGCCTTCTATACCAAATCAGGTCAGGTGTCCACCTATCTCAGAATTGTCTATACCGACCAGCGCCCAAGATGGGAGGGTAGGATATGGGGCCTTCTGCATGCCAAGCGGATGCTCTGGGCCTGGAAGAAGGCTTTGGGGTGCACTGAGAATAGCAGGTAGCTGAAGACAGGGAGGCAGGACTCAGCACCATCTCAAACCACCAGCAGCAGCAGCAGCATTCACTAAGGCAATTCTTCCTCGTCCCCATTTATGACTACCCATTCTGGGAAGATGAGCGTTCTGCATCCGGCTTACCCATGGGACAGTTTGGGGATTTTGCACAGATGCAAATGAGTTGTCAGGCGAAGTCCTCCAAGGAGGCTGCTGCAGCAGGAGTAATGCTGGGTCCCCTCCTTTCTCCTCCACCCCCTCTCAACCGCTGCCGCCGCCGCCGCCTCCGTCTCCAGCCATTAGCAAGGATGTGGAAAATGCTAAGCTGTTTTATTTTAAAGAGCTGGTGTTAAGTGCATTTAATTCCCTGAAATGAGAGAAAGAGAAAGGAAGGGGGGAAATGAAGTCTCCCAAGGGACTTCGACAGCCTTCAATCTGTAGGAAATTTATTGGCTGTTGATGGATAATCATGCCTTGAAGATCCTGGGAGAGGAAGGTTTTGTGTGGCCAGAGGGTGACCCCATCCAGCTCCCTGTCCTGGGGTTATCTCATCCATCCACCTCCTCACTGCTTTTCAAGCTAGGCTGTCTGTCTGTCTGTTACATATCCATCTGTCTATATTATTTATCTATCTGTCTATTGCATTTATAGTCCAGCTATTTCTCCAAGGAAGGGACAAGGCTGGCACTGTGGGTTAAACCATAGAGCCTAGGGCTTGCTGATCAGAAGGTCAGTGGTTCGAATCCCTGCGACGGGGTGAGCTCCCGTTGCTCGGTCCCTGCTCTTGCCCACCTAGCAGTTCGAAAGCATGCCAGTGCAAGTAGATAAATAGGTACCGCTCCGGCGGGAAGGTAAACGGCGTTTCCGTGCGCTGCTCTGGTTCGCCAGAAGCGGCTTAGTCATGCTGGCCACATGGCCCTCGGCCCTAGGCCAGTAAAGCGAGATGAGCGTCACAATCCCAGAGTCGGCCACAACTGGACCTAATGGTCAGGGGTCCCTTTACCTTTACCTATTTCTCCAAGGAGCCTAAGGCGTCATGCGCGGTTCTCCCCTCTCCTCATTTAATCTCCACAACAACCCTGTGAGGTAGGCTAGGCTGAGAAGCAGTAACTGGCCTCATGGCTGAGTGTGGGGATCTGAACCCTGGCCTCTCGCAGGTCCTCCTTCGACGCTCTAACCCAGACACAACAGAAGCTCAGGAGGAGCTGCAGGTTATCAGCACCATGGATAGCTCACTCTATATGTGGAGTCAGGACTGCGGACAGTTCACTCTCTGTGTTTGGGAAGGTGGGCTTTAAGTACAATAAAATCAGTCAATCGGTGACATCAGGAGGGTGGCATGCTGGGTGCTCCTGCTCTAACCACTGGACCACACTGCTGCAGTTCCAACTGCTGGCCTTCTGGATGCTCAGCTGGGAGCACTGCAAGCCTCAAATCCGGTGGCGCTCATCTGTAAAAGAGGCTGGACCCCGGACCCGCCGAATGACACCCCTCAAGGAAACTGGGAGCCCCAAGGAGAATAGGGGCTGCCCCTCCAGCAGCTGGAGAGAGGGAGGGAGAGGGAGAGGCCCTTAAACACTGGAGATAATGTGCTGTTTCTCCGCACACTCCGGGAGAGGGTAATTTGGCCTCCAATCAATTCTTTAAACACGCCCGATTGAAAGATTGCCTTTTGAAACGCTGCCCATAAACAGCGCAGTAATGGGTTCAGCTCTGGAAATAAGCAGCAGGAGGAATAAACCTACATGGCAGGGCTCCCTGGCGGTCCTCTGTTTGCGGAACGGAAGGGGAATAGAAGGGGGCAGAAGAACGAGGCAAAGGCAGAGAGAGGGATGCAGTTTCTTGTGCGTCCATTCTCCAAGTTGTTGTCGTTTAGTCATGTCTGCCTCTCCATGACCCCCTGGACCAGAGCATGCCAGGCACTCCTGTCTTCCACTGCCTCCCGCAGTTTAGTCAAACTCATGCTGGTAGCTTCGAGAACACTGTCCAACCATCTCGTCCTCTGTCGTCCCCTTCTCCTTGTGCCCTCCATCTTTCCCAACATCAGGGTCTTTTCCAGGGAGTCTTCTCTTCTCATGAGGTGGCCAAAGTATTGGAGCCTCAGCTTCAGGATCTGTCCTTCCAGTGAGCACTCAGGGCTGGTTCCCTTAAGAATGGAGAGGTTTGATCTTCTTGCAGTCCATGGGACTCTCGAGTCTCCTCCAGCACCACAATTCAAAAGCATCAATTCTTTCGTGATCAGCCTTCTTTATCGTCCAGCTCTCACTTCCATACATCACTACTGAGAAAACCATAGCTTGAACTATTCTCCAAGGGGGTCTCAAAGACACTTCCCACAATGGCGACACAGTTGGGGGGTCCATTTGCCTGCTGATGGACTCTCACCTGCACAAATATTTTGCAATTTTCTCTCTCCCCTGAGCCATCGTCTTCCAAAGATTTCAGAATTGCCAGGCCAATTTTCCCCGGGGCCTGGGTAAAAGGAGGGGGTAGTGGCATGCTGGGGGTGATTTGGGGGTGAGGATACTAGGTGCATCAAGATGGTAATGGGGCCAGGGGAGGGGGCATGATCACCCAGAAAGTAAGGCTGCACAGAGTGAAAGTTCCAATACTCCTTGATGTCTCAGGGAGGGACTCTGGGGTTCAGCTCAGGCCCTAGTCTTGGCTATTGCATGGTCTGCTTCAGTGCCCTCTTCAGGCAAAAAAGGGGATAAGGTCCCTGCAATTGTGTCACAACAGGCTCCCCTCTGTGGATTGGCCAGGCCTGCTATAAATCCCTCCCCCTCCTCTGTAATTTCTGCCTATCACAGCTAAATGGAAACCTCCTGAGCCAAGTGCAATCTACCTTTCTGAGCACCAGGGCGAGACTTCCTGGTTTTTAATATCTGATTTTAGGTTGTTTCGTTCTGTTCTTTTCTGTTACATTTGTCTCTATTTTATTTTACCAACCATTATGTGCCGCTTCCTCGATGGAAAACCTTTACAAAGGGAGTGGGTAGGAGATGATAACGCTACTTTAGATGAAGTTACATAAGCCCCCCTGGTAAGCCTTATTTGAAGGGTAAAGGTAAAGGGACCCCTGACCATTAGGTCCAGTCGTGGCTGACTCTGGGGTTGCGGCGCTCATCTCGCTTTATTGGCCGAGGGAGCCGGCGTACAGCTTCCGGGTCATGTGGCCAGCATGACTAAGCTGCTTCTGGCGAACCAGAGCAGCACACGGAAACGCCGTTTACCTTCCCGCCAGAGCAGTACCTATTTATCTACTTGCACTTTGACGTGCTTTTGAACTGCTAGGTTGGCAGGACCAGGGACCAAGCAACGGGAGCTCACCCTGTCATGGGGATTCGAACTGCCAACCTTCTGATCGGCAAGCCCTAGGCTCTGTGGTTTAACCCACAGCGCCACCTGCGTCCCTATTTGAAGGGTAGGCTGTAAATAAAAATGGCTGACCTCCGTTGGGAGCAGGGCACCAGGCTGCACAGACCTTTGACCTGCACCTGATGTCACTCAATGTTTGCAGATAATTCAGAATCTGGTTTGAGGGGGGTTTTCATGCCCGGTTCCCCGTTCAAAGTGACTTGTTCTTAGACCATGCACTCAAGAGCAAGGGGCTGCCAAGGCGCACACAGTCTCTGTTCAACACAGCTAGGTGGAGACGACAAAAGTGCAAGGTGTGTTTATTTGCGCCGTGTGTTTATCTGCATCAATATTCCCCCATGCAAATCATGCGCCAACAAACGATAGAATAGTTACTGTGCCGCGCAGACGCATGCCCTTGCATGGCTCAGGGCCACAGAGCAAGACTGCCTTGTTGGTAAGGACCTGCTGGTGCCCAGGTCCCCTGCCATGCCCGTGGCCTCTTGCCGTTGCAGAAAACATCTCCCGCTTGTTATGTGATGAGCGCCCGCACTGAATCTTCCTGAATGCGCTGAAAAGCCATAACAGAGCAGCTTCCCATGCTCCGAATCTTGGCGGCTGCCATAGCATCTATAATTCAAATCCGGTAACAAGATGTGCCGGAGGGTTAAAATATTAATCAGCTCCGAGAACGGCGCTCTGACCCAAAGGGAGGATGGAGAAAAAATGGAACAAGGTGCTTGAAAATTCAAGGCCGGCTGTTGCTCGGCCGATCGAAGCCGCGCTTTGCCCTCTCTGCCCGCCGTCGTCCGGTTCCTCGCCTGACTTTGCGCTGGGCTTTTCCAGGTGGGGAAAGTGGGGAAGAGCCTCCTTGAGGAAATGAGGAGTTTTGATCAGCAGCTGCGGCTCAGCCGGGCTGCAAATGATCTCTCACCCTTGTGCGTGCGAGAAGGCGAATTATTCCTAAGCCGTACTCCACTACCCTCCTGGCTTTCCAGGGGTTTGGGGAGAATACAATAACTGAATAAGCAAAAAGAGCTCCTGGGAGCCCATGGCGCTGGTTGGCAGAGGAGGCTGCCCGTTGCTTCCCTGCCAGATTTGCTGCTCCGGGCCAGAACCTTTCTGATAATTCTACAACAGGCGCTGGGCAGATCTTCCTGCTCACTGGGTGTGCTGCAAAGCATGGGAGCACCGAGACTCACTGCTGACACCTTCCTGCAGGCAGTGTGGTGTAGTGGCTAGAGTATATCTGGGAGACCAGGGTTCACATTCCCACTCCACCACTGGGTAGATCTTGGGCCAGTCAAACTGCCTCTCAGCCTAACCTCCCTTCCCTGAAAAATAAAGTAAGATTCTAGTCCTCATGGTTTGAAATAGGAGCACAGAAAGCAGCCTCATCCTGAGTCAGGTCATTATTGTCTGGCAGCTGCTCTCCAGGATTTCAGCCGGGAGTCTCTCCCATGCCTACCTGAGAGGCAGAGTGGCCTAGTGGTTAGACCCTGGGGGAGACTAGGGTTCAAACCCACACTTGGCCATGAAGTTCACTGGGTGACCTCGGGTCAGTCTTCTCTCAGCCTACCTTGCAAGGTTGCTGGGGGGATAAATTGAGGAGGGGGAAGAACTTGACCTCCAGTTGGAGAAAAGGCAACCTGTCAGTCTATTTGCATCTGCAAATTTGCATCGCACACCCCACCCCATAAATCCCTTTTGTTGCTGTTTATTTATTTTGCTTCATTTCGTTCTCATTGTGCTCTTCATCAAACAAGGGGTCCCTGAGTGAGCTACATCAATAAAACATTTTTAAATAAAAAAACCTGTATAAAATTCATAAATATTGCATCCATTTCTTTTACTCTGCAAAAATACTTATGGCCCCAAACACATCATTATGTGGCCTCGTAGGACTAGCAATTTACTTACTTGTTCATGATATTCTTTTCCCACCTTTCCTCCAAAGATTCTGAAGTGCTGGGCAGGATTCTCCCCTAAACCGCTACCCTCACAACAACCCTATGAAGTAGGCTAGGCTGATAAAGTCAGTGACTGGCTGGCCCCAAGGTCCCCTGGTGAAAGCTTCCTGGCCGGGTGGGGATTTGAACCCTGTCTCCCATGTCCTAGTCCAGCGCTCTAACCACTACACCACCGCTGCCTGTCTTGGTCGGATTTCCATGGGCAAGAGAGCTTTGAAGACCTTTGCAGATTCCTGGAGGGCTGGACCTGGCAATATCTCATGATGCTCCCTTCGTGGCCTTGGGGGCCAAGTCACGGCCTCTCAGCCTTACTTACCTCGCAAGGTCGTTGTGAGGATTAAATGAGGACTGGAACCATGTACATGCCACCTTGAACTCCTTGGAGAAAAAGGTGTGATACAGTAGATCGAAACGGCACAAATCGATTGCCCATAAGGCAGAGCGCTTAAAAGCTCCTTTTTGCGCCTGGTTTTCCTGGCGTGGAAAGGGGCTTTTAAGCTCCTCGCCTTGCTTTCCGGCCTCTGGGGTGCTCTCACAAGATCTCGGCTGGCTCCGCGAAATCTCACAGAGCAGCCCAGAGCCCAGGGAGTAAGTCTGAGAGCTCAAAGGCCTTGCTTGGAAGGTAAGAATGGGAGTGGTTGAATATACACGTTTTTGCATATGCGCGCTCTCCCTGGACTAGAAACCTCGCGCAAGACGCGATCGCATTCCAAATCTGCAACAAACAAATAAACTATGCCTGTTTGGGGGAAAATAAACTCTAACCTTCTCCACCCCCCCCCCCGCAAAAAAATAATATGTGCTGACTTAGGCCAGGAAAATGCTAAAGGACAGGTTGATTCAAAGCCTTATCTGTATATGTATTTAAAAGAAGCTTTAAATTGTGCAATGTTTATTAAATAACCTTGCCTCTCCGTACCATGAATAGAGGAGCAGCTTTGGGTTATTAACTGGGCGCTCCGCGGACGGAGAGGCGACAGGGAACGCGCATCGATTGTTCTTTGCAACCAGGAGCGAGCGGGGGGGGGGGGGAGAGGCGCACGCCGCCGACGTGTTTATACCCGAAAATAATCAGGATGGCAAATTGCTGGACATGTTGCGACGCGCCTGCCTTGGCGGAGAAGCTTAAGGAGGGGGTGAAAGATGGGCGAGGCGTCGAGCGGGAGAGAGGACACAACAATGGCATGGGGGGGGCGTTGTTCCCCTCGAGGAAATGTGCGTTAGGCGACGGGCTTCATAATGAAGGTTTCCTTGCAAGCAAGCAGCGTCGTGCGCCTGGGTTTTCGCAGGCTGAACAATAAATAGCAAATGCGGAGACGCGGAAACGGCGCCCTGCCTGAGCCGAGACGACATCCTCGGGGGGGGGGGGGGAATTGTGCGACGGAAGGTGTCGCCTTGGCAGAATATGTCTCCAATATTATTATTATGGGGTGGAGGGGGGTTAATCTATATGCATTCCATCCTCACCCCGGATCATGGCCCTGAGCAGAAGGAATTTGGGAGCACGGCCTCCAGAGCATAGCTGTCAACGTTTCCCTTATTCCGAATAGGATTCCTCGCAAGAAAAGGGGAAAGTTGACAGCTATGCTCCAGAGACACATTTGCACATGTTCTTTTATGTGCATAGGTGCAGATTTGGGATTTGAAATGTTGCAGAAGGCAAGTAATTCCTCTAAATTCTCTAAATTCTTTTATCGTTGGGTTAGATCTAACTAAGATTTAAATAGAGTAAATCCACTGAGATTAGTGGACCCAGGTTAGTGATGGCCATTCATTTCAATGGGTTTACTCTGCGTATGGCTGACATTGGATGCAGACTATTATTACTAGTACTGCCATTGTAGTTGCTAGGACGTTTATATGCAATTATTCCTCCCAAGAGCTCAAGGGGGCATCCATGGTTCCCCCCCTCCCCATTTTACTGTTCACAACAACCCTGTGAGGTAGGCCAGGCAGTGACTGACCCCAAGGTCACTCAGTGAGCTTCCTGGCTGAGCGGAGGATTCAAACCTGGATCTCCCAGATCAGATCCCAGCCCAGGACTCCACCTGCCACACCCCAAATTCCTTTGCCCCCAAGTAATTATATTAATTTCTTCCAGCAAATTAGCATTCTGCTTAGTAAACCCAGATTGCAAAAAGGGGGAAAGCCTGATTCAATCTCGGCTGGATTTCTCACCCACTCAGGGCAGTTGGCAATGGGTTCAAGGGCGAGGGCAGTTTCCCTTAATGATGCTGCTTGAATCTGGCAACAGAAGACCGGCTCCTTCAGAGCTCATTTCACGAACCTTTCCAAGTTGCCACCACCGGAAAGACCCTCTAGCCGAAAGGCACCCGGCAAAATATATTACATTACTAGGCCTTTTACTCATCTAAATGCGTCGGCAGTGGGGGTCGTAGCACGCCAACAATTTTATCCGCGTGTGTTTGCAAAATGATAAATGCCTCTTTCATTACTTTTCCATCAGAGGAGCCGTCGAGTTAATAATCCAGAGCTTTTTTCAGTCTTAATGATTTGGAACAATTTGCCCCATTTTATTTAACAGACGCATCACGTTTTAGAAGATTTGTTGCTGTTTTTAAATGGAGGGAGGGGGCCCGCTGCAACTGGTCTCCCCAGCCCTGCCATTAGACAGAGAGGGACGGGTGCTTCAGGTTGCAGAGGCAGCCACTGCCAGCCTTGGCTTTTCCTCCTGAACTTCCACCTTCTCCCACCACCAGCCTCTCATCCCTAACCCTGACCTGGTACCAGCTCCAAGGATGAATGATACTGATACCCCATGGTGTGGGGACATTTAGTGGGAGGTAGGCTCCCTAAAATCAGTACTGAGGACCCCCTTGAGGGGTTTGGCTGGAGGATCCCTGGAGCTGTCAGAGGAGGAACCACCCCACACTCTCCGAAAACACCCAAAGGTTTGAAGAGCGACATCCTACTATGGACCCACGAACCCAAAACAATCAGGCTACATGCAAGCTGCGCTGGCTCCCAGTGGAGTACAGGATCAGATTTAAGGTGCTGGTTTTAACCTTTAAAGCCCTATACGGCCTAGGACCCTGTATCTGTGGGACCGCCTCTCCTGGTATGTCCCACGGAGGACCTTACGGTCTTCAGACAAAAACATCTTGGAGGTCCCAGGCCACAGGGAGGTTAGGCTGGCCTCAACCAGAGCCAGGGCTTTTTCGGCTGTGGCCCCAATCTGGTGGAACGTTCTGTCACAAAAGACCAGGGCCCTGCGGGACTTGACATCTTTCCGCAGGGCCTGCGAGACAGAGCTGTTCCACCAGGCCTTTGGCCAAGGCAGTCTGACCCCCTCCTTCGGTAATCCTCACAGAACTTTAGCCCAAAGGTTGCCTTAATCTGATTTTGAATTGATTTTAGAATGAATTGATTTTAGAATGCTGTGTTACTTTTATTGTTGTTAGCTGCTCTGAGCCCGGCTTCGGCTGGGGAGGGCGGGATATACATAAAATTTTATTATTATTTTATTATAAGCAAGCCCTGGAAGTGGTCAGGGTGTGTTGCAGAACACCAAAGTGCATGAAGGCTTCCTCTTGAGTCTGCCAGAATTGTAGGGCTGGAAGGGGTTCCCCCACTGTCATCTAGTCCAACCCCTGTTCCACAATGCACTTGCGGGAAGCAAAAGGCAGGTCTCTGGCTCCAGTCCCACCTTCTTGCTCTGTTGCTCCTTCTGCGACGTTGACCTTGCTTCTGGGTTGTGTTCAGAGCCGTCCCAATTCCCTGTGGTTTCACCTTGGTTTGTTTGCAGTGCACTGCGTCAGGGACCCTGCCTGAGTTGGCGAGAGGCTTATACCTCCTGTGACTGGGACCCTGGCCTTGGCAAAGCACCAGGTGGAATAGAACATTTCCCTCCAGGGTGGCACTGTGGGTTAAACCACAGAGCCTAGGACTTGCCGATCAGAAGGTCGGGGGTTCAAATCCCCACAACGGGGTGAGCTCCCCTTGTTCGGTCCCTGCTCCTGCCAACCTAGCAGTTCGAAAGCACGTTAAAGTACAAGTAGATAAATAGATACCACTCCAGCGGGAAGTTTAAACGGCGTTTCCATGCAGTGCTCTGGTTCGCTTTGTCATGACCCGGCCAATAAAGCGAGATGAGCGCCGCAACCCCAGAGCCGTCCGTGACTGGACCTAATGGTCAGGGGTCCCTTTACTTTTTTACCCATTGCTACATGATTTCTGATTGGCCCCTGTGAGAGCAGGATGCTGAACTAGATGGGCCACTGGCCTGATCCAGCAAAGCTCTTCCTATGTTCTTAAGCTGAAACAGCAGGAAGGTGGGAGAGTATCGACCAGCAAGGCTCCAAGTTCAAGATTCCTGTTTCAGTGACACTTCTGCAGCGGCAACTGGTGCCCTTTGGGACGGGTAGGGCAGAAGGCAGGGAGCCCAACAGCAGGTGGCGCCACAGCCAACTTACTCTCGCTTTGTCCCCGTCCTCCTCCTCCTCCCTGCTGAGTTCTCCAAGCCGCAACACTGAGGCTGAGGAGGAGGAAGCTGGCAGCCCCAGAGACCGGCAGGCAGCAAGGAGGCAGCTGGCTGGGGGCAGACTGAGGTTGGTAGGGCCCCATTCGCACTAAAAAAGTGGGTGCACTTGTACTTGTTCAGTATTGGAGCACCAGTGCAGTGAGAGCCTGTGTGGCATAGTAGTTAGAGTGATGGTCTAGAACCTGGAGGAACAGTTCAAAACCCCATTCAGCCTTGAAGTTGGGGGCCAATCACTCACTCTCATCCTAGCCTGCCTCGCAGGGTTTTTGTGGGGATCAAATGGGGAGAAGAAGAACTTGGGGGAAGGTGGGAGAAAAGCACAATAAATAAATAGGTAGTCTGCAGGGATTTTGCCCAAACGGAGCAGCCTCCTTATCTGGACTCAGCATGTTAAATTGGGTTATTCACATCCATGCTTTGGGTTTTTAAATTTGTTGTGTGTGGGGGCCCCCCCCAGCCACAGGATGCCATTGAGAAATCCCTTCCTTTTTATTTCTGAAACACAGAACTGTTACTTGCACCGAGAGAATGTGGCAGATCCTGGCAGCTGGCATGCCTTGCCCGTCTGTGCAGCTGACAGACGGCCCAGCTGCCAGGGTGGAGGCTTGCCAAGCCGGCGTGCGATGGGAGAGGTGGCTGGCATGGAGATGGGGGGGCTTCTCCCTCCTTGGGGGGGGGGGGAGGGGGCTGCTTCTCCACATACCCCACGTCTAGCAGACTGGAATTTTTTTTAAAAAAAACACCAACACCAACATGGAAAGAGAGTAGAACCGGCAGAGGAGGAAAACTTAACACAGTAACTGAAAAAAAAATAATTCTTTTGTTTATTGTAGCATTGGAAGTTTCAGTACAGGTAAAAGGACTTGCTCACGCTGCGCAGAGTTAAACTGTGGAACTCCCTACTACAGCGATGGCCGCCAACTCAGGTGGCTTTAAAAGAGGATTGGGCAAATACATGGAGGGTAAAGGGTAAAGGGACCCCTGAACGTTAGGTCCAGTCGTGGCCGACTCTGGGGTTGCGGCGCTCATCTCGCTTTACTGGCCGAGGGAGCTGGCATACAGCTTCTGGGTCATGTGGCGAGCATGACTAAGCCGCTTCTGGCAAACCAGAGCAGCGCACGGAAACGCCGTTTACCTTCCCGCCGGAGCGGTACCTATTTATCTACATGCACTTTGACGTGCTTTCGAACTGCTAGGTTGGCAGGAGCTGGGACCGAGCAACGGGAGCGCACCCCGTCGCGGGGATTCGAACCACCAACCTTCTGATCGGCAAGCCCTAGGCTCTGTGGTTTAACCCACAGCGCCACCCGAGTCCCTACATGGAGGAGGAGAGGGCTATTGATGGCTACTAGTCAAGGTGGCTGTGGTCAGGAATCTTTCTGAATACCAGTTGCTGGGGTCCTGCTTGTGGTTTTCCTACAGGCATCTAGTTGGCCCCCGTCTTCTGTGTGACAGTCCTTTAGATACTTTGCAGGCTTTCCGGCTGATGGGCGTTACTGCCTCCTGCTGGAGAGAGTTCCATAGTTTAACTGTGAGCTGTGCAAAGGAGGACTTTCTTTTCTGTGCCCTGAACCTTCCAACATGCTCACCAAGGGAGCAAACAAGAGAAGAGAGTTGCTCTTGTGTTCGAATCCTGCTTTCAGGTTTCCCATAATGGGCATCTGTTTGGCCACAGTGAGAACATGAAGCTGGACTAGATAAGCCATTGGCCTGATCCTGCAGGCTCTCCTTTTGTTCTTAGTAGAGAAGGCAAAATATGTATTTTTATTATTTTGCCTTTCTACGGGAGGCCTGTTTCTGCACGTACTCTTCTTTCCTTATCCTACTATCGTTTGGCCTCTGGTGTCTTCTCACTTGGGGGGGCTGCCCCACAGATTGTACCTGCTGGACCACAACAAGTGTTTGTCTGTTTTTGCATGGCCAGCAGGTAGCCTCCTGTATAAAAGTAAGAGTTGCCTCCGTTGCCCCCCCACTTCAGAATTTGGCCACACCCCTCTCCGGCATGCGGCCCCTTGAAGGTTTCCCTATGCTGGGATGCGGCCCTGGTTCCTGCAGCCAGAAGGTACATCAGTATTGTCGTCTGTCCCTGGCTTTGACGGCAGGGCCTTCTCCACGGTGGCTCCGCACCGCTGTGGAACTCTGTCTGTCTTTGGTGAGTCTCCTCTGCTGGGGGCTGATGAGGCCAGGCAGCAGGCAGTGTTGGCCTCGGATCCTTGTCCATCACAAAACTAGCGAAGAGGTAAGAAATTTGGGTTCGATCTGCAAAACACTGCAGAATCCGTTTTTTGCCGGCGCGGAATTCCGAACGCAGAATTTTGATTCCTGCTCCTTTTCAGTGAGGATGACAACGCATCCGTTCTGGGTAAGGCGGAAGTCGCTCAGAAGCTTTGTGCGCTCGCCTTCCCTCCAGCCCACCACGTGTTCCCACTTTTAGCTTACAAGGTCAAAACTGTATTGCTTTTTCTCCTTTCTCCCCCCCTCCCAGTCCCCCCCCCCCGCCCTGAATGCCTTTCTTATCTCAAGCACACATAACCGCACAGGGACTTTTGTTGCTGGAGAGCTGGCAGAACGCAGCCTCTGATGCCAGGAGCAAAAGCCATTGCACGCCCCCCCCCTCCATCCCACTCCCCGGCTAACCTCACAGGCATTGCATCCTCCAGCCAAGTGGAGCGGGGGGGGGGGGGAATGGGGGGAGAGAGAAAACTCTCTCGTTCTTTGGCCTCGTGGAAAAAGAAGCCCATCCGCCTCTTCTCTGCCTCCGCTTGCCAAAAAAGGCAGATTGTATGTGGGAAGGAAGTGTTGCATATAGTATAGAGGAGAAAGCCAGGCATGGCGCAGTAGTTTTACAGGGTAGGGAGAGGTTAATGATTTTGTGCCATGTTTGCAAAGGTCATGGGCTCCGATGTTAAAAATAAATCAAGAGTCTAGTCCTCATGACTCTGAATAAACGGCTGGTTTTAAACAAGGACGTTTTCACCTCTGCTCCTCCTTTCTCTTCATTTCAAATACTGATCTTCCCCCACCAGCATAGGAAGCTGCCTCATATGGAGTCAAGCCGCTGGTCCATCTACCCCCAGTAGTGTCAACACTGGCTGGCAGCAGCTCTTCAGGCTTTCAGGCAAGGGGGTCTGCCCAGCCCAAGCTGGAGATGCCATGGGGTTGAACTTTTGATAGAAAAGTTTCTAGTGCTCCTCTAACTAGCCCATCTAGAGAAGGAGGCAGTTCTGGTGGCTCCTTTGTTCTCAAGTAGGAAGGGGAGGGAGGGGCGATATGGCAGCAGGATGCAGCCTGAGAATATCAGTCTGACATCAAATAACAATAATAATAATAATAATAATAATAATAATAATAATAATAATAATAATAATAATA
>JAXCMG010000018.1:1319001-1361581 GCA_034642415.1 Podarcis siculus | reverse complement strand
TAATAATAATAATAATAATAATAATAATAATAATAATAATAATAATATTTTAAAAGAAATTATACCCCGCCCTTCCCGGTTCAGAAAACCCGGCTCAGGGTGGCTAACAACAAATTTAAAACACGTAATTGATGCAACAAAAAACAGCAAAAATTCAGTATAAAACATGAATAACAATAAATTCAGAATTCAAAGATCAATTTAAGGGGAAAATCCATCCAATAAACATTGGATGATCACCAGGGCTAGCTGGCTAAATTAGTCCTATTTGGGCCAGCAAGGAGACCAGGGGAGAATTAGCTGTGGGATCCCAGAGCGGGTAATAAAAAGGCCAGACAGAGAGATCAGTTCAAGAGGTGAAAGGTGCAGGGGCAGTCCTGGAATCTGGGGGTCCCTAACTCTCTCTGTTTTAACCCTTTCAAAACCCCACTTCTGTGACCTAGCTTAGTGGTTGGTGTCAGACTAAGACCTGGGGGAGACCAGACTTCAAATCCCCCCCCCTGGGTGTGCCCTTGGGGGCCAAGTCTCTGCCTCTCTCAGCCTCCCCCACCTCACAGGGTTGTTGCAGGGATTGAACGAGGAAGGGGAGAACCATGGCACCTTGAGCTCCTTGCAGAAACAGATGGGGTCATAAATGCAATTAATAAACTTGCAAGCCTTCCTGGTCCCTAGAAGAGCGAGAGTCTAGCCTAGACAAGAGAGGCTTAGATGATAATGATAATAATAGGTAAAGGTAAAGGTACCCCTGCCCGTATGGGCCAGTCATGTCCGACTCTGGGGTTGCGCGCTCATCTCGCTTAAGAGGCCGGGGGCCAGCGCTGTCCAGAGACACTTCCGGGTCACGTGGCCAGCGTGACGAAGCTGCTCTGGCGAGCCAGCACCAGCGCAGCACACGGAAACGCCGTTTACCTTCCCGCTATAAAGCGGTACAGGGACGCGGGTGGCGCTGTGGGTAAAAGCCTCAGCTCCTAGGGCTTGCCGATCGAAAGGTCGGCGGTTTGAATCCCCGCGGCGGGGTGCGCTCCCGTTGCTCAGTCCCAGCGCCTGCCAACCTAGCAGTTCGAAAGCACCCCCGGGTGCAAGTAGATAAATAGGGACCGCTTTCTAGCGGGAAGGTAAACGGCGTTTCCGTGTGCGGCTCTGGCTCGCCAGATGCAGCTTGTCACGCTGGCCACGTGACCCGGAAGTGTCTCCGGACAGCGCTGGCCCCCGGCCTATAGAGTGAGATGGGCGCACCAACCCCAGAGTCTGTCAAGACTGGCCTGTACGGGCAGGGGTACCTTTACCTTTTTATAAAGCGGTACCTATTTATCTACTTGCACTTGGGGGTGCTTTTGAACTGCTAGGTGGGCAGGAGCTGGGACCGAACGGCGGGAGCTCACCCCGCTGCGGGGATTCGAACCGCCGATCATACGATTGGCAAGTCTTAGGCGCTGAGGTTTTACCCACAGCGCCACCCGCATCCCAAGCAGTAATAATAATAATAGCCAAGCATTGGTCATCGTTTTTTGGTTTTGCAGGGGGAGAGGTGAAAAATAGAAGTTTGCCATGCCATTTTTTGGAGGCAAGTGGGGGTCAGATGGCTGCTTTTGTTATGCATTTATTTGCTCGTTTGGCTGTTGATTTGGCATAAGCCCAGGCGTCCTTTCCAAGGACTGTTTTCAAAGTGGGCACCGATAAAAGCAGCACCCAATAACACAAGCAGCCATAAGAATGAAACATTTTCACAGGAACTGTCATGAAGAGTGTTAACAGAGAAATCTGAGGGTTCCCTTGGACAGAAAACAAGGACCCCAGGCAGGAAGACCAGAGCAAAACAGCAGCCAGTAGGCTTGGTCTTGATTGAAGACTGTCGCGACAGGACTCCCACCTGCCACCAGGTGGAACAAGATGGAAGCCCCAAACAAAAGAGAACCCAAACTTTTATTAGCTGCTAATCCCCATGTTACACCCCCACCAAACTACATCACTCATACATCACGGTTACATCATGAAAGGGGAGGTCTGGTGGCAGAAATCTGAGCATCCTGGACCCTGCCCCATGGTTCCCCTTGCCCTCCACCAAACACCCATCAAGTGGAACAAAATAGATATTTACATTTCCCTGTTTCCCAGCCAAGTTCATCACACCCTTTTGTCTTCATCTGGGTTTGTTATTTCTGGATTGGCTACCTGTCTGGCACTCAGATATCAGGATGCCAGCAATTATCACTCAGGCAGAGGGGCTGCTGAGTAGCTGAGCTCACATGTCTATATGAATTTCTGAAGTTTTCCCAGTGAGCCAGTACATAGATACATTTATCAGTGAATTGTTACATTTGGTTGTTGTTGTTGTTTAGTCGTTTAGTCGTGTCCGACTCTTCGTGACCCCCTGGACCAGAGCATGCCAGGCACTTCTGTCTTCCACTGCCTCCCACAGTTTGGTCAAACTCATGCTGGTAGCTTTGAGAACATTGTCCAACAATCTTGTCCTGTCGTCCCCTTCTCCTTGTGCCCTCCATCTTTCCCAACACCAGGGTCTTTTCCAGGGAGTCTTCTCTTCTCATGAGGTGGCCAAAGTCTTGGAGCCTCAGCTTCAGGATCTGTCCTTCCAGTGAGCACTCAGGGCTGATTTCCTTCAGAATGGAGACGTTTGATCTTCTTGCAGTCCATGGGACTCTCCAGAGTCTCCTCCAGCACCATAATTCAAAAGCATCAATTCTTCGGCGATCAGCCTTCTTTATGGTCCACCTCTCACTTCCATACATCACTACTGGGAAAACCATAGCTTTAAGTATACAGACCTTTGTTGGCAAGGTGATGTCTCTGCTTTTTAAGATGCTGTCTAGGTTTGCCATTGCTTTTCTCCCAAGAAGCAGGCGTCTTTTAATTTCGTGACTGCTGTCACCATCTGCAGTGATCATGGAGCCCAAGAAAGTCAAATCTCTCACTGCATCGCTGCCATAGCAACCATCAATAGCCCTGTCCTCCAATGCTCTTTTGAAACCAAGTTGGTGAACATCACTGCCTCCTGCAGCAGTGAGTTCCCCAGATTAACAATGAGTTTTCCATGTCAGAAAGGGCATGCAGGCCTTCAAGAAGGAGGCGCTTGAGGGTTTGTTGCCTGAGCTGTTGCAAAGGCTTGCGCCGAGCCAGGATTCGCCTTTGTCATTCCAGCCCCGCTTTCTGATTGTCTGCTTGGCACAGCGGCTGATTTGGGGGGGGGGCGCCTCCCTCTCTCTTGTGCTGTTTGAACAAGACCCTTTCAAGCCGGCTGGGGAATTTAGACTCCTGAGTAATTTTGCTTCAAAAGGATCCTGTAGTTTCAGGAGCGAGCTGTAATTATTTTTCCCTTATCTCTTTCTCGCTGGCTTTCTTCCTCGCTCCCTCTCTCTGGCGCCTGCACACAAAGGGTTTTGTGGTGTGTTTTTTAAGAGAGCCAAGCTGGCCAAGGAGAGGCATCGCTTTCAAGGTGGCTTAGGGGGGGTTCCCTCCAATGAATCAGAGAATCATAGGGTTGGGAGGGGAGCCAAGGGTCATCTAGTCCAACCCCCCGCAACGCAGGACTCGCAGCTCATGAATCCCTCCTAGAGGGCCATCCAGCCTCTGCTGAGAAACTTCCCATGAAGGAGATGTAATAAAAATGTATTTTATTATTAAAAATGCATTCTGTGGAATGACCTCCCATCAGATGTCAAAGAAATAAACAACTATCTGACTTTTAGAAGACATCTGAAGGCAGCCCTGATTAGGGAAGTTTTTAATGACTGATGTTTCATCATGTTTTTAATATTCTGTTGGGAGCCCCCCAGATTGGCTGGGGAAACCCCAGCCAACAATGTCATGTATTTTTGTGTTTTTATACTGCAAACTGCCATGTGATCCTATGATAAATTATTATTATTATTATTATTATTATTATTATTATTATTATTATTATTTAACAGCAGCAGCAACAACTTATTATTATTATTATTATTATTATTATTATTATTATTATTATTAAGACCCTGCCCATCTGGCTGGGTTTCCCCAGCCAATCTGAGTGTCTCCCAACAGAATATTAAAAACAAGATGAAACATCAGTCATTAAAAACTTCCCTGTCGAGGGCTGCCTTCAAATGTCTTCTAAAAGTCAGATAGTTGTTTATTTCTTTGACATCTGATGGGAGGGCGTTCCACTGAATGTATCTTTTAATAATAAAATACATTTCACAAACTAAAAATTCTCATGAATTAAATGCCCTAGGCATCATACTTGGGGGGGTGGATAAATAAAATGTAACAAGATATCAGTGCTACAATAGAAACACATACATACATTTATTTATTTATGCATGCATTTTTATATGCGCCAATGTGACTGGGTTTCCCCAGCCACTCTGGGCAACTTACAGCACATATGAAAAGATAATAAAACGTCACACATTTAAAACCTCCCAATACAGGGCTGCCTTCAGATGTCTTCCAAAAGTCAGATAGTTCCTTATCTCCTTGACATCTGCTGGGAGGGCGTTCCACAGGGCAGGTGCCACCACCGAGAAGGCCCTCTGCCTGGTTCCCTGCAACCTCACATCTCGCTGGAGCCTGACTCAGTAAAAGACAGCTTTTTTTGTGCGCAACGGAGGGCTGCCTTTCTCCTCTTCCCTCTTGTCTTTGCATCTCCCCACAACTCACCGTAAATCCCCCCAAACCATTTCATTATCTGAGACCATCTCTCTCTCCCCGTCGAGAGCATTTCAGCTTCCCTGCGCTCTGAGATGCTGCGGACGAGAGAGATTTGAAGCCGGCGTCCTTAGGTGGCATTTGGACAATTAAGAAGTGATCCCTGGCTTAGGGCTGAATCGTGCAAGTAGCTGGATTTATATCCGTCCGGGAGATCGCGGCGTCGATATTTCTGCTGCACAGGCCGGCTGAGACCCAGCTATTAGCTGCTCTCCTGGGAGGGGCGCTGGCTAGGCCCCAGCTCAGGGAGAAAGGGCCTGGAGAAGGAAAGTCTCCTCTCCTGGGGGGCAGGAGGGGGGAGAGATTTGCAAATACGGGTCAGGAAGGGCAGCAGAGGGAGAGAGAATACCAGTCTGGCCTGCAGTGTACAATTTACGAAGACTGCTTCCTCCACAGCCCCATTAAAGGAAATGGCGATTTGCACTGGGTCCACATTCTAGTCCTCATGGAGGGTTGCTTTCGATAGTTGGCCTCTGTGCCACTGGCAGGCCAGACTCTCCAACTGTCCCGGTTTCTGATTTGATCCCCGGACATCCCACTTTTCCTTAGGATGTCCATCGGAGAAATGATGGAGGGTACAGAGTTATGCAATCCCTGAGCCAAGGAGATATATAACTACAGTGATACCTCTGGATGCGAACGGGATCTGTTCTGGAGCCCCGTTCGCATCCAGAAGTGAATGCAACCTGCGTCCGCGCATGCGCGGGTCACAATTTGTGTGACTTCATTTCGTCCGTCTGCGTATGCGCGAGCAGCGAAACCTGGAAGTAACGTGCTCCGATACTTCCAGGTTGCCACAGTGCGCAACCCGAAAATACTTTTCCCGAAGGTCCTTCATCCTGAGGTATGACTGTATACAACTTTTAGAAGACATCTAAAGGCAGCAATGTATAGGTGTTTTTATATATGTTGGAAGCTGCCCAGAGTGGCTGGGGAAACCCAGTCGGATGGGTGGGGTATAAAAAATAAAAAAGGTTGCTGTTGCTGTTGTTGAATAGGATGTCCCTATTTTCATCAGAGAAATGTTGAGGGGAATAACAATAACAATGACAATAATTTATTATTTATATCCCACCCATCTGGCTGGGTTTCCCCAGCCACTCTGATCCAGCAGGCTCTTCTGATCTTCTTATGTGCAAATCTGTGCCCTCTCTTTTTCTTCTTTTTGGGAGCGATGCGTAAGTGACTATGCTACCCGCCAGGGCGGGGAGAACCTGTTGTTGAAGACCCTGGGCAGCCGCTGCCGGTCAGAGCGGGCGATGCTGGGCTAGATGAACGGACAGCTTAGCTTGCCGGAAGCTTGCAAAATTTGCTCAAACTGCCACTGGGCCCCTGATGTGGCATCAGCCGGGTCTGTCTCTTCTGCAATTCTGCCGCTTACAATTTTCCCTAGTGGCGCTCTGCTTCCTCCCTCCTCGCCTCCTCTCAAACGAGGCCCCGCGGTGCCAATTCTGCTCAGGTGCTGGGGCCCGAGAGGAGAGACCCCCCTTTCCACGCCGCCCCTCCACCCACGCCAGACTATGGAAGCAGCAAGGAGGCGGGGAAGCAGGAGCCAGGAGGAGAACCTGCCAACACGCAATCTCTCATCTGCGCCGCTCATGGAAATTGCTGTACAAATGCATTAGCTCCGCAGGGAGGGCCGTTGAATTGGGATTTCGCGGGTGGCGGGAGGGGAGGGGAGGGGGGCAGGCGTCAAGGTTGCAGCAAGCGCATCGGATTTGCTGAGCCGAGGTTCTGCCCTTGGCACCTGGGGGAAGGCCGCCCCGCTCCCCACGTCTTAAATAAGGCCACGGTTTTGCAGCAGGGCAAAGGGCAGGATGGGTCCCCGAGTAAGGGATGGAGTAATCCGTTCCCTCTGGTTTCTGCCAGCTCAGAATCATAGGATCCCCAAAGGTCATCCAGACTGACCCCTGCTATGGAGGAATTTCAGCTACGCTACAGGTTTGTTTTAACGCTGTATGGATGACGGCATACAAGACGTAACACCTGTACGTACATTTGTCTTGGAAGGAGCTTGAGGCGGCATACGTGGCTCTGCCCCTCCCCATTTAAATCCCCACAACAACCTCGAGAGGTAGGTTAGGCTGAGAAAGGCAGTGACTGGCCCCCAAGCTCTCACCCAGTAAGAGCTTCAGTGCCAAGTGAGGATTCGCACCCTGGTCTCTTCCAGGGCTTCATCCGATACCCGAACCATTAAATCCTCAGGAACATTTATCAGCATGCAAATCCGTCCCTACATTTTTGCATTTTTGCATGCAGTTTTTAACTGATATTGATATTTTTACAAACCGGCCTCTGCTAACGTGATGCATTTTTTTTATAGACCGGTTGAAGATCTGCATTGCAAAATTCAGAGCTGCACAAATTTCAAAGGATTGCAAAATTCAGAGCTGCGCAAATTTCAAAGGATCGCTGCGTTTCAGTTTATGCTTTGGTGTGAGAATTGTGAATTGTGCAGTTTGTCAGACAAATGCAAACAGAATTAAATTTCTCCCTCACCCCGAGCTGTGAGTGCAGAATTCAGCTTTCTGTTCTGGAAGCAAAAAGGAGAGGGCAAGTTTCTAGTCCTCAGGGATGCAAAGAGAGGCTTTGCAGGGAGGGGCCATAGCACATGATCTGCATATGGCAAGCAGGTCAGCTGACTGGTATCTTGAGAGAGGGTTGGGGAGAAACCTGTCTGAATCCTTGGAGAGTCGCTGCCAGCGCTGAGCTAGGGGGAACCAACGGTCAGATTCTGCGTGAGGCAGTTTCCTATGCCGCGTGTGGGGGACTCCCTGGTCCTGAATGGGGCAACTGTGCCCCTGAAGGACCAGGTGCGCAGCCTGGGAGTCATTCTGGACTCACAGCTGTCCATGGAGGCACAGGTCAATTCTGTGTCCATGGCGGCTGTTTACCAGCTCCACCTGGTACGCAAGATAAGACCCTCCCTGCCTGTGAACTGTCTCGTCAGAGTGGTGCATGCTTTAGTTGTCTCCCGCTTGGACTACTGCAATGCGCTCTACATGGGGCTACCTTTGAAGGTGACCCGGAAACTACAACTAATCCAGAATGCGGCAGCTAGACTGGTAACTGGGAGCAGCCACCGAGACCACATAACACCGGTCTAGAAAGACCTACATTGGTTCCCAGTACATTTCCGAGCACAATTCAAAGCGTTGGCGCTGACCTTTAAAGCCCTAAATGGCCTCGGTCCTGTATACCTGAAGGAGCGTCTCCACCTCCATCGTTCTGCCTGGACACTGAGATCCAGCGCCGAGGGCCTTCTGGCAGTTCCCTCATTGCGAGAAGTGAGGTTACAGGGAACCAGGCACAGGGCCTCCTCGGTGGTGGCGCCCACCCTTCAGATGTCAAGGAAATAAGCAGCTATCCTATTTTTATAAGACATCTGAAGGTGGCAGCCCTGTTTAGGGAAGTTTTTAACATTTAATTCTGTATTGTTTTTCACACTCGATTGGGAGCCACCCAGAGTGGCTGGGGAAACCTGGCCAGATGGGCGGGGTATAAATAATAAATTATTATTATTATTATTATTATTATTATTATTATTATTATTATTAGGCCATCTCTGAACCATAGGATTTCTATGCCTGTATATCACACAACCATGGGATTTTCTCCAGTTGGTGACGGCAACTAAATCTTCTAGTCCTCATGACCGCCGAGCAATGCAATGAAAGCAAGGGAGCAACACGAGTTGCAACAGCACCGAAAAGGTGTCCGAACCAGCTATTTCATCCCTGCCCATTCCCTGACTGTGCATAACCCAGAACAAATTAGGTACGAATGAATTATGCACATTAATTCAATTTGCATAATATAGGCAAGATTTCCCTTTTCCTTGGCTGGATTTGGTTTGCAGGGGGTGCTGGGACCACAACAGGACAGGATTTTGGCCTGGGGTATGGAACTCAGCATCTTAAGGTTGAATTCCCTCACCTGTGCTGGATTTCAAGTTCCTAGCCCATATGGAGGCAGAGAGAGTCGCAAGTTGTTCAGCATTGCCTGCTGAAACCTCTAAAGTGTGGGCCCTCAAGAAATTGCTGTGCTACAGCTCCCCTCCTCTCTCACCATCAACCAGGGTGCCTGGGAGTTCTAGTTCAGCAGCGCCTGGAGGGCCACAGCCCACCCCCTACCCGCTTGGCTCGGCGCACTTTTCATCAGGCAGCTTTGGCCATCGTAACTCCTCCTGGTGATTAACAGAAACAGAATCAATTAAGGAAAATGCGAGCGTATTTGCATGATTTATGCACAGGCCTGGAGACTTTCACGTCTCATGCTGCAGTCTGGCTCTTACTGGTTTTTTATTTTTAATTATTATTATTTGCATAGCGCGCATCGTATACAACGGCTCTGGCCAGCGACTGGCAAAGTGCCACGGTGTAGCTTTGCAAAATTGAGTGCCCTGTGCCACCACAATACTGGGCTGTCAGGAAGGGAGTTGGGGAGGGATATAAATGCGATTCCGCTAGCATTTAAAGACAAACCTCCCAAATTTGCACTTTTCAGAATGATGCGGGGTCTGAAACTCAGCTTTCCTTTGATATTCACACTGTTGGGTTTTTGTTTTTTTTACATAAAGGAAAGGACTTTTAATAGTGCTGTGCTGGTTCTTTTATTATCTGTGGCTTTTAAAAATATATGTTTTTATTAATTTTTGAGAATGCGACTGCAGAGACTCAGCCGAGTGTACAAATCAAAGACAAAGCCATAACTGGAACCGTGACTGTGACTGAGTGAAGTTTCAACAGATTTGTCTTTTAATATTGTTTTCATGTGATTAGAGTCTAATTACTTTTGTAGTAATTATCTATATATATATATGTTTCCAGCTTTTTCGTATTTTATTTGTGTCGTTTGGATTTGTGTAAGCCACCTTGAGGCGGGATGTTAATAACAGTAGCGTTATTCCGGCTGAATAATGGGTGCGAAAATGCACATCGGGGAACAAGGAGACAGAGAGAGCAAGATTAACCCAAACACGATGGGATTTCTTGCTGTTTTGCTTTCAGGGTGTCTTGGAAAAGTCAACTGGGATGCAGCAATAAGACATCATCTGGTGTGTGTGTTTGTGTTTTATGTGTGCTGCTGTTACTTCGGTCGGACCCAGCCAAGCAATTTATATTTCCTGATTTTACTCTCCCCAATCAGTCTGCGGTTCAAAAGCCAGGCGATTGATTCCCCACTGGAAAAAATTATTCTAAACCTCTGGTGCTGCATACCCTCTGACATTTCTCCGTTGAAAATAGGGGCATCCTAAGGAAAAGTGGGTCGGGACGCAGGTGGCGACATGAGTTAAACCACAGAGCCTAGAGCTTGCCGATCAGAAGGTCGGTGGTTCGAATCCCCGCGACGGGGTGAGCTCCCGTTGCTCGGTCCCTGCTCCTGCCAACCTAGCAGTTCAAAAGCACGTCAAAGCACAAGTAGATAAATAGGTACCACTCCGGCGGGAAGGTAAACGGCGTTTGGGTGTGCTGCTCTGGTTTGCCAGAAGCGGCTTAGTCCTGCTGGCCACATGACCAGCTGTACGCCGGCTCCCTCGGCCAATAAAGCGAGATGAGCGCCGCAACCCCAGAGTTGTTCACGACTGGACCTAATGGTCAGGGGTTCCTTTACCTTTACCTTTCAGGAAAAGCAGGATCAAATCAGAAACCGGGACAGCTTCTGTAAATCCGGGACTGTCCCTGGAAAATAGGGACACCTGGAGGATCTGGCAGTGCTAAAAGAGGACCAGAAAAATTCATGGAGGGGGGTTAGAGGCTTTTGAATAGCAGTCGCTGGAAACCACGGAAGGGGAGAGGGGTCCTGTGTTCGAATTCTGCTTGCGGGTTTTCCATAATAGGCATCTGGTCGGCCACTGTGAGAACAGGAGCTCGGAGCCAACTCTCTGGCCAGCTTCTCCTCTCCCCTTCTGCTCCTGTGCAGTTTTCAGCATCAGCCCAACAACAGACCTGAAGCTGAGCAGAGAACAAATGTTCGCTGCCCCTCACAGGGAGAACAGTTCCTCCTGCTGCTAAATTTCCTGGAGGGGTGTGTGTGTTAATGTCAGGAGAGGATGGCGAAGGTAGGAGGACAGAGCAAGGGGAGAGCAGGCTTCCCTCTGCCGCCGCCACCTCCGATGTCCTCCACGGCCCCATCACGGCCGGGCGGAGGCAGGGCTGGATCCGTTTGCCGGTTGTTAACCCTGCTAATGTGTAGAATTCCCACCAAGGCCATAAACAAGGTTCAATGGGTTGTAAAAAACAACAACATTTAATTAATGCGCAGGCGACGGCACGGCCACCTGGCTGGAATTATGGACAGCTGGAGGGAACGGGAAGCCGCCGCCTCCCTGACAGGTTGCCTTGGGGGTGGGTGGGTGAGGGTTAACCAGAGGGGAGCAGGGGGGACGTTGGGTCTGGACACCCGGTGCAAAGGGCCCTCAAATACAGCAGCTGTCCACACACCGGAGTGGGTTGCGTACAGACCCGATATTTCCCCCCAAGTAAGCTTTGGAAGGCAGTGTGGTGTAGTGGTTAGAGTCCTAGACTAGGGCGTGGGAGATGCGGGTTCGAATCCCCTCTCATCCAGGAAGCTCCCTGGCTGTGACTTTGGGCCAGTCACTGCCTCTCTCTCAGCCTAACCCACCTTGCAGGGTTGTTGTGGTGATTCATAGAATTGGGGAGTTGGAAGGGATCACGAGGGCCATCTAGTCCAACCCACCCGCAGTGCAGGAATGTATTTGCCCAACACAGATTGAATGAGGAGGGAGAGTATCCTGTACACCACTTTGAGCTCCTCGCAGAACAAACTGGGCTATAAATGCAATGCGGTGCATTTGTTCATCTGCGCATGAGCGCATTCAGTCAAACGCCATCTTGATGCTTCCTGTCCATGCAGCTGAAGTGCTGTGCATCTCTGTCCCACCCACTGAATCGAGGCTCCCCCAATTTCTGGGAACCAGGGGCCCATTGTGGATAGGTGCACAAGTTATCTGTCTCCTGGGGTCAATTTTTGGAATTATTTTTGAGTGCTCTTGTGTTTTCTCACAGGCAGCCGGTCAGCCACTGTGAGAACAGGGTCCTAGACTCGAGGGGCCCCCTTTGGCCTGATCCAGCAGAATTGTCTTTATGTTCTTAACCAGATTCTGGCATTGTATTGGGGGGAATTGCTTGTCCAACCGTGTCTATTAGGCAGCATTGGAGCTATTCGGTGGAATATCATGAGCAGGCTCCAATAGCTCACGTATGATAGGGTTGCTATGGAAAGCAGTGGAGGAAGAACTGTAGGGTTTATGGGTGCTGAAATCCTGAAACATCTGGAGTGCCCCAGCTGTTCCCTAGCCCTGCTCTAAGAAAGGCAAAAAGGTAAAGGACCCCTGGACAGTTAAGTCCAGTCAAAGGTGAGCTCATCTCGCTTTCAGGCCGAGGGAGCCGGCGTTTGTCCGCAGACAGCTTTCCGGGTCATGTGGTCAGCAGGACTAAACCGCTTCTGGTGCAATGGAATACTGTGACGGAAACCAGAGCGCATGGAAACACTGTTTACCTTCCCGTCGCAGTGGTACCTATTTATCTACTTGCACTGGTGTGCTTTCGAACTGCTAGGTTGGCAGAAGCTGGGACAGAGCAACGGGAGCTCACTCTGGTGCGTGGATTCAAACCGCCGACCTTCTGATCGGCAAGCCCAAGAGGCTCAGTGGTTTAGACCACAGCACCACCTGCATCCTAAGAAGCAGTATTCTGTGCCTCATGCAAGGGAAAGAATCACAGAATTAGAGAGTTGGAGGGGCAATGGAAGGATGCCACTATTTAGGAAGCAACATTTGCTTCTGAGAGGACAAGGATGCCTCTTAGAGCAGGCTTGGAGAACATCTGCAGATGTTTGACGCCTGAACTACAACTCCCAATGTGGCTTGCAGTCAGGGGTCACGATGGGAGTTGTAGTTCAGGCGCCACCTCCCCCCTGAGAACCTCTGCCACCTTGACATTGCCTTTCTTTTTGCGGCATGGGGCGCGGGATGCTCTTTCGACTCTCCCTGGGTGCGCCTTTCCCTGCCGCCACCACGGACAAAAAGTCCCATCGCCCCTCTCTGGGCCCCCATCTCCCCACCCTCCGCCAACAGGCGCCTCCATTACGGCAACACGGCTGTAATTTCAAAACACGGCGTTTGATCTGCCATCCGTCATGTGTCATTTATGCCTCTCCTCTCTGATGCTCCGGGGAGAGCAGGGAGACGGCTGGTGACAAGTGTCAGCGGGTAAGCGACTGTTCAATTCAAGGAGAGTCACGCAACATACAAGGTCAAACGCATCCCGGAGAGGCGCCGCATGAATATTAATCCGGGAGAGAGCCGCGCCGGAGGGGGGTGGGGGGTGGGAGACGGGGAAGGCCAAGAATGAAGAGGAGAGGGAGACCGTCTCAGTTCCTGCTCCACCAGGTTGGAGGGTGCTTTGACGGTCAGCCCTTCCTCTGTCCTTTTCCAGACTGGGGGCTACACGACTGTCCAGGGAGCCTCCCAAGGGTAAAAAGGGGCAAAGGAGCAGGTGCAAATTTTACAGCGCATTGTTAGACTGTGGAACTCTCTCCCACTGGAGGCACCAACTTGGATGGCTTTAAAAGAGGACCAGGCAAATTCATGGAGGAGGAGAGGGCTATTGAAGGTGCGGCGGGTCAGTGTGTTAACCAGAAGGTTGGTGGCTCGAGCCCACTGAGGGCAAGATTCCTGCATTGAAGGGGGTTGGACTAGATGGCCCTCAAGGTCCCTTCCAACTCTAGGATTCTAGGATTTTTTGCCAAGGTAATCATTCAAGGAGGGTGTCAAGCAAGGTTGGTGAGCCTTGATGACAATGACAGTCAGGTGCTATAATTCTAAAGCGGCGCAGAATCTGTCCTTTACCCGGAACTGTGGAACTGCACGCTGGAGTTAGTTGTCCTGAGGATCTCAATAATAATCAAATTTCTAGCCCTTAATATTCTGTGAAAGATCTCTGGCAGGTAGCTGGATTTGATTCCCTGCTCCTGTCAGGTAGGGGGGGTGCTGATTAACAAAGCCAAAACAGATTATGCGGAACGCTAATAATGGTGGAATGTATTATGCAAATTGGGTGGCAGATATTGGATTTGGCAGGCTGAGCAGAGCGGAGTTTAAGCCTGGGCACAAGAGCAGCCATTGAGCCAGTCAGCATTTGTCTTGTTAAACTGGGAGTTTTGCTGTTGCACAAAAAGAGAAATGTTCACACAAGCAAGAGATGGGGGAAACGGAGAAGGCCCTGTTGGCGCTGTAGTCAGAGTCAGGTGGGGGAGCAGAAATTGCGTGGCCTTGTCTGCTGTGGCCCAGTTACTGATTCTATTGATACTTCAGCTCCCTTCCAACTCAACAATTCTATTATTCTATGTTCAGAATTCACAGCCTTTTTTTAAAAAAAGAAAAAATTCAACAACTCCTTCGGGTTTTGGGGAATAGATTTTGCTTATTGCTTTTACGCATGGTATCTGGTCATCAGCGCCAGTGGCAGAACACCTGCTTTGCATGCAGAAGGTCCTAGGTTCAATCCTGAACAGCATTTAATGATAATCTTTATTGTCATTGTCCCATACAGAACAACGAAATTGAAAAAAATCTACATCACACATTCAAAAACCAGCAAGCCTGCTATCCCAACTATCCCAGCCTGGTTAGCCCCTAAAAACTCCGATACCCCATAATTGAATACAATTTCCGGGGGGGGGGGGAGGAAAAACTCCAGTCCAAAACCCTGAGAGTCACCCTCGAAGGCAGCTTCTTTTGCAAACCTTTTATCCAGGATCATGAGGACTAGCTCCTTACTTTTTTCCATTGGGATGTTTCCTAGCTCGGCGGCAAAGCACCATCTTTGCCTGCAGCAGAAGGTCCCAGGTCCGCTCTCTGGCATTTAGCTGCGAACCAGAAGGTTGGTGGTTTGAGCCCACCCTGGGATGGCTGTGGGCAGGATTCCTGGGGCTGGACTAGATGACCGTTGGAGTTCCCTTCCAACTCTACAGTTCAGTGATATCCTATTGAAAGCACTAGGCAGGTGATGAGGAAGACATTATCCCTCTCTCTCAGTCCCTCCAATAGCAGGGAGCTGCTGCAGGGCAGGCAGAGGAGAGCAGGGTTGGGGGGGGGAGCTCCTGATGGGAGTTGTAGTCCAACAGGAGCAGCAGGCTGGTCACAGCCCCCCCCAGGGCCAAGAAGCCTTCCATGCTCCTGGGTATATTTTTAGAAGCAGCTGCCCACAGATTTAAAAATTCTTAGCCCATTGGTTTGTCAGGAAAGAGGCAGATGGTCAGCCAGCTGGACTTGAGCACGTTTGCACATTGCGGAAACCTCAGCGTAGGTGCCTCTCTCTCTCTCTCTCTCTCTCTCTCTCTCTTTCTTTCTTTCTTTCTTTTCCTTCTTTTTTTAAAGATAACTGCAGGCAGCATGTAAGGATGGCCAAACCTGTCAATTGTGATTTCCCGTTTCCCCCCAATCTTAAATTCAGCTTGCAAATGTATTCATTCTTTTTTAAAAAAAAAAAAGTTGTCCCCTCCACACACACAAATACACACATTTCTATGGATAACTTAACCTTAAAAAGGTAAAGGGTCCCCTGACCGTTAGGTCCAGTTGTGGTCGATTCTGGGGTTGCGGCGCTCATCTCACTTTACTGGCCGAGGGAGCCGGCGTACAGCTTCCGGGTCATGTGGCCAGCATGACTAAGCCGCTTCTGGCAAAACCAGAGCAGCTCATGGAAACGCCATTTACCTTCCCGCCAAAGTGGTAGCTATTTATCTACTTGCACTTTGACATGCTTTTGAACTGCTAGGTTGGCAGGAGCAGGAACTGAGCAACGGGAGCTCACCCCGTCACAGGGATTCGAACTGCCAACCTTCTGATCGGTAAGTCATAGGCTCTGTGGTTTAACCCACAGCGCCACCCGCGTCCCTAACAACCTTAGTGTATCCATTTTTGAAAAATTCAGAGAATCCCTGCTCCTCAGCATCTGCCGCCTGAGGCGGCTACCTCACCCTACATAATAGGGCCGGCCTTACTTGCGAGCTGGTAAAGTTGAGAGGTGACCCCCTTGCAGCTGCAGACAGACTGCTTCTGGATGTGGAGGCTCATCATACTGCAGGAGACTGGGGGGGTCTGTAGCCCTCCAAGCCACCCTGGCCCCCCAACCTCCCATCAGTCCAGCATCATCTGGGGAAGCGGTTTGCGGGTTCCCCCACCCCTGTGATAAACCCATCCCTGTTTGATCTGCCCGTTCCCTTGAAAGATTGTTTTATCTAGGTACATCTTTTGACTCTGCCGATGCTAACAAGCCGGCGTGTTCAAATTCATGGTTGAAAAACCCTGGTTGATTGAGGGAACGGGGGCAGAGCGCTGTCAGCTTCGCCTGTCTTGGAATCGCAGGCTTAACTCATAAACCTGCTTCCTTCTGTGATGTGAATGACAAAGGGAGCGTTCCCTTTCAGCTGAGGCAGGAAGCAGGCCCAGGAGATGGCAGCGGCCCTTCAGACCTCTCCACCTGGCCCTCGGGACTCTCCCCAGGCCACGCCCCCTCTCCTCCAGCCACACCCCCACACCTGCCCTGTTCCGCACCCCCCTGGGGGGCTGCGAGTTGGAGTATCTGGACTTCAAGCGGCTGAGAGCCATCCCACTGCAGGTAGGCGAGAGTCGCACTCGTCGCTTCTCCCGCGTTGGCCAACAACCCCCACCCAGAGATCACACTCAGGGAGCTTCTTGGCTGAGTGGGGAATTTGAACTCGAGTCCCTCCCACATCTGACACTCTAACCACTACTCTAACCCTGGCACTTTGTAATGGGAGCAACAAAGCCAGTGTTGTCATTTGCAAGGTGGCATAGGAGCCAACTCCCTGGGGGGGGGCCCCTTAAAATATTTGAGGGGGCCGTCACCCCCAAATTTGATGGGCATTGCCATTCAAATGGTGAGCATGTGTTGAGTCTTCTGATCGATTCTGCGGGGCTTACCTGGGCCTCCCCCAATATTTTTTCCAAGTTGGCACCCCAGTGAGGCAAACAATGTGACATTGGGACAGATCCAGTGGTGACTGGTGCCAGCTGCAATTGGCAGAAGGCAGGGAGCCCAACAGCAGGTGGTGCCAGAAGCAATGACAAGCAGAGCCGGGTTTGTCCCCATCCTCCTCCTCCTTCTCCCTGCTGAGTTCTACAAGGGACAACACTGAGATTGAGGAGGAAGCTGGCAGCCCCAGAGACCGGCAGGCAGCAAGAATGCAGTTAGGTATGGGGCTGGCTGAGGGAGGAGTGAGATTGGGAGGGCAGTGCCCAAATCGCCCTAGACAACCAGCCTCCACTGGACACACCACCTTGAAGGAAGCTTTCCATACAGGCCCTATCCTCCTCCTTGCTGACTTCTACAAGGCGTGATACTGAAATTGAGGAAGAAGCTGACAGCCCCAGCAACTGGCCGGCAGCAAAGAGGCTGTTAAGTGTGGGGCTGGCTGAGGATGGACTGAGGCCTCCCGCATGGATCACATTCGCAACCCGAGCGTCCACTGTAGATAAATAGGTACCGCTCCGGCGGGAAGGTAAACGGCGTTTCCATGCGCTGGTCTGGTTCGCCAGAAGCGGCTTGGTCATGATGGACACATGACCCGGAAGCTGTACACTGGCTCCCTTGGCCAATAAAGTGAGATGAGCGCCGCAACCCCAGTCGGCCATGACTGGACCTAACGGTCAGGGGTCCCTTTACCTTTTACTGGCCCAGAGGCAGTCTGTCTCCATTCCTAGGTGCTTTGGGGCATTTGGCCACAGTGAAAACATGATGCTGGATTAGATGGGGTCTTTGGCCTGATCCAGCTACTGCACCACTCTTCTGGCGTCCTTAAGCCCCGCAGACACCTTCCTGGACCAGGGGCATTGAAAGGATCCATTGGAGACCCATCTCCTTGCTGGCTGGGCCTCTGCTCCCCCTATAGCAATATTATTTTTTGTTGGGGGGGGGGCGCTCCCCAGCCCGGCATGTGCAGCCCCCCCCCCCATCCTCTCTCCTAATGCCAAGGCAAGGTGTTAATCTGAAAAAAGAAAGAAAGTCAAAGAGCATAAAAGCCACCCCTCCCCCGCTAATCCCTAATTAAACTTTATGCAAACGATCCCCCTTCTCCGCCTGCCTATCCAGGGAGAGCCAGGCTGCAGACTGATAGAGTTGGCAGGGGCTGAGAATCCATTAAGCTCTCTCCCTCCCTCAGCGCCCCCCCCATATTGCCCTCCCATCTTCTTGCCTCTTGGTTTGGGCAGTGATGAGTGAGGCACAAGGAAGGCTGCAGGCGCCAGGGGTGGCACCAACAAAGGCCCCCTCAACAAAGTTGGCATGGGGTCGGGCTCCAGCATTGGAACAGGAGATGTGGGTGGGTGTTTGTTTTTTTAAATTCCCCCCCAAATGAAAGTGCCAAGGCTGGGATTAATCGAGGCAAAAATGGGTGAATGTGGAGGGAGGTTGTCAGGCAAAGGTGCCCACATGTCAGAGAGGCTTCCTGGCTCACCTTGGCATCCCAGGGCAAGGAGACAAAACTAGGCTGATAAACCTTGAACAATTCAGGACAGATATTCAGGACACACTGAGAGCCAGTGTGGTATAGTGATTAAGAGCGGTGGACTCGTAATCTGGGGAACCAGGTTCGCTTCCCCGCTCCTCCACATGCAGCGGCTGGGTGACCTTGGGCCAGTCACACTTCTCTGAAGTCTCTCAGCCCCACTCACCTCACAGAGTGTTTGTGGGGGGGAGGAAGGGAAAGGAGATTGTTAGCCGCTTTGAGACTCCTTAAAGGGAGTGAAAGGTGGGATATCAAATCCAAACTCTTCTTCTTCTTCATATATTGATTTTTTAACATATCACTTCCAACTGTCATACAACATATCTTCTCATCTTACACAATGTTTTAGACTTCCGTCAACACCTCTGATGATTTTCCGTTCTTTATCACTTTTTCTGCATTTCTTAATTTCTATATTGCATTTAATTGTCCTTGTCTAATAATTTTTTTTAATTTCTTTTTTGCAATATTTCAAATAATCCACCTTACAAAACTTCTTGCAGTCCCACTAGCGTATTCTGTTCATCACAATTACTTTTCAAATAGTTCATACATTTACTCCAGTCCTCTAAGAATCTCTGACCCCGCAGGTTTCGAATCCTTCCTGTTAATTTATCTAATTCTGCATAGTCCATCAGCTTCATCCTCCATTCTTCTTTCGTTGGTAATTCTTCTTGTTTCCAGTTTTGTGCCAATAATATTCTTGCTGCTGTCGTTGCATATAAAAACAGCTTACAGTCCTGTCTGTTAATATCTCCTACAATGCCAAGTAAAAATGCTTCTGGTTTCTTAATAAATGTATATTTCAACCTCTTTTTCATCTCATTATATATCATTTCCCAGAAGTTTTTCACTTTTTTACATTCCCACCACATGTGATATAAAGTTCCTTCCTTAGCTTTACATTTCCAACATTTATTACTTATTTAATACATTTAGCTAATTTTACAGGGGTAAGATTCAGGACAGATATAAGGGGGAAACTGTGGAACTCCCTGCCACAGGAGCCAGTGATGGGCACCAACCTGGATGGCTTTAAAACAGGATTGGGCAAATTCATGGAAGAGGAGAGGGCTCTTGATGGCTAAAATTCTGCTTGCTGGTTCACTAGCAGAGTCGGCCACTGTGAGAACAGGATGATGGGGGTGACGCTGATTAATTAAATTTGCATGCTAGACTTCATCCGAGGATCACAGGACGGTTCGCAATATAAAAACACACAAAGTACATAGCATAGTAGCAAAATACAACAACACCGGTCCCCTCCCAGTTGAAAAGGCCATAGATTGCTTAATTAGCCAAAAGCCCGGCAGATCGTGGACTAAATGCAGCACTGGCTCGATTCAGCAGGCTCTTCTTATGTGGGATATAAAACAAACAAGCAAGCCAAGCTCGACTGTGTTGGCTCTGCTTGTCATTGGCTCTGGCGCCCCCTAGTGCTGGGCTCCCTGCCTCCTGCCCTACTGCTGCCAATCGGCACCAAGCGTAATTCTGTAACTGTGATTTATTTTTATTTTTTGCCTGACCTTCCTGACCTACGCCAAGAGTTAACTGCTGCCCACACTGATGGGGCTGGAGGTGGGGCGGGGGACAATCTCAGCTGCTCAGGCACCCTCTCTGCAGCTTCCCGTCCCTGCCCAGGACCTTTGGCGCATGGATTCGGCACGCTCGCCCACATCCCCGCTTGGCACGGCTCGCGGTTCCTCACCCGCATCGGCGCTGTTTGGCTGCTGAAGTGACATTTAATCTCCTGCGTTGGCTGAGCAGAGCGCAAAGTCATAAAAAAATATATACGAGCTGCCTCCCCCCCCTCCCATTTGGGTACCCAGGAGCTGCCAACAGCCGCCGTAATTCCAGGGTGTAAAGGCGCCACGTAAATGCCAACATGGAGGCGCTGGGCTGTAACTCCTTCCCCATAAGTGAGGGGTTTATAGAGCGACAGTGAGGAAGGAGAGAGAGGGGGCTGGGCTGGGCTGGGCTGGGGGTGTCTTGATTTGGGGAGGGGGCACAGCTGGGATCCTGACCCAGCAAACGCCCACCCATCTAGGGAGGGTAGCCTTGGGGATGTACTTGAGCAATGGAAACTTAGCTCCCCAATATTGTCTACACTGACTGGCAGCAACTCACAGGCATCTCACAGGTATTGTTTGCTACCTGTTATTTTTTATTATTGGTTATTACTGCTATTTGTGTCTGCTCTTTGCCGGCAGGTCCCAAGCAATTCACAATTCAAAATCAGCGATTCAAAATCAACAATTCAAAATTCAAGCCTGTGGGTTTCCCAAAATAGACATCTGGTCAGTTGCAGTGAGAAGAGGATGCTAAACTAGATAGGCCCCCTTTGGCCTGATCCAGCAGCCTCTTCTTAGACTCTTATCTTTGGCACTAGCTACAGAATTCAGCTTTCAGAGAACCTCGCTTTTGTTTTCTAAGATACAAGTTCCTAGTCTTCATGATTCTGTGAGAACAGGATGCTGGACTAGATGGGCCATGGGCCTGACCCAGCAGCCTCCTCTTAACCCCTTGTGTAAAAAAAGCTCAGAGCCAATGTAGACAATACTGAGCTGGATGGGCCAATGGTCTGACTCTCTATTCAGAACCATGAGGACTGGAATCTTAGCTTAGTTTTAGGGGAAGGGCTGTAGCTCAGTGGCAGAGCATCTATTTGCCTTGCATGCAGAAGCCGCCAGGTTCAGTCCCTCGCATCTCTATTGTGGGCTGGAAATGAGCCCCTAGAGAGCTGCTGCCAGTCAGTGTAGACAATATTGAGCTACATGGACCGGTGGTTTGACTCATTATAAGGCAACTTCCAATGTTTGTATTGAAATCAATCTCTTTTTTCCAGAACCATGAGGACTAGAACAGGGGTCAGCAAACTTTTTCAGCAGAGGGCCAGTCCACTGTCCCTCAGACCTTGTGGGGGGCTGGACTATATTTGGGGGGGGGTGACAAATTCCTATGCCCCACAAATAACCCAGAGATGCATTTTAAATAAAAGGACACATTCTATTCATGTAAAAACACGCTGATTCCTGGACCGTCCGTGGGCCGGATTTAGAAGGTGATTGAGCCGGATCCGGCCCCCGGGCCTTAGTTAGCCTACCCATGGACTAGAATCTTTATTTATTAAAAGAAGAGTTTGGATTTGATATCCCGCTTTATCACTACCCGAAGGAGTCTCAAAGCGGCTAACAATCTCCTTTCCCTTCCTCCCCCACAACAAACACTCTGTGAGGTGAGAGGGGCTGAGAGACTTCAGAGAAGTGTGACTGGCCCAAGGTCACCCAGCAGCTGCAGGTGGAGGAGCGGGGAATCGAACCTGGTTCACCAGATTACGAGACTACTGCTCTTAACCACTACACCACACTGGCCAAAGCAATGTGTTAGAGCTTCACCCCCACAAGGTCCTGGGTTCAATTTCTGACAGCATCTCCAGTTTAAAAGGACCAGGTCCTTGCACTCGGACGAGAAGACCCTTCTCCAATGGGGAAGACCCTTCCCTGCAGGTGACCCTAGAGAGCTGCTACCACTCAGAGCTGACACAACTAGGCTGGACGGAACGAGACTTTGACCCAGCTAGGGTCCTCTGCTCATGGTTAAAGGAGCAGCCACTCATGCAGAGACACAGTGGTTTCCTCCTGGCGGCAGATTCCAGCCCTCCTGGAGCACAGGTGCTGAGCAAAGGCATCTCCTGAGGTGGTGTTTGTTAGTGTCACAATTTAAAACCTAATACTGTTTTGCTAAGGCTGAGCCGGGCCGCCTGACATGACTAATGACCCTGTCGGAGAGGATGTCTCTTTTCATTTAACCTCCCTGCGGTGCTGGCTCCCTCCGCGCTGTCCTGCAGGCGCGACGGTTGCTTCAGTGCTGTGGGACGCCTCTGCAAAAAACTACAAGGGCACAGAGAACCGGCGGCGGGGGCTGCCAAACCAAGTCCTTACCTGGCCCACAGAGAACGAAGCACACACCCTGCAGGTTGGAGACCCCAAGGGGGCAGCCAGGGCACCCCCAAATCTGGCACAGAGGGGCCCTCTGGGCGGATACCTGATTAAGTGGATACCTTCTCGGTGGTGGCGCCCGCCCTGTGGAACGCCCTCCCACCAGATGTCAAAGAGATAAACAACTACCTGACATTCAGAAGACATCTGAAGGCAGCCCTGTTCAGGGAAGTTTTTAATGCGTGACATTTTAGTGTATTTTTTGTTTTTGTTGGAAACCGCCCAGAGTGGCTGGGGAAACCCAGCCAGATGGGCAGGGTACAAATAATAAATTATTATTACAGTGGTACCTCGGGATGCGAACGGGATCCATTTTGGATCCCCATTCGCATCCTGAATAGAACGTAAGACGCCACAGCGTGTGCGCGGGTCGCATTTTGCCGCTTCTCCGCGTTCGTGTGATGTCATTTTGAGCATCTGCGCATGTGCGAGCGGCGAAACCCGGAAGTAACACGCAACCCGAAAGCGCTCAACCAGAAGCACATTCAACCCGAGATATGACTGTATTATTATGATAAAGAACTGTCAGAGGAGGAGGAGCCACCACCAACCAGTCCCCGAGAGTGCCGGTGCCAAAAGCTTTGGATCTCAACCAAAGAGCGACATTTCTCACATCTTAAGCGCAGCTGCCTCTGTTTTCGCATCTACTTGTTCTCATAACTCCTCGTGATAAGTCACCAGCAATTTAGTGTGTGGATTTTGCATTTTTTGGTTCCAATTTGGCGCGAGGGCTGTGGGATAATAACTCCCTCCCACCCCTTCCCTGGCCCGCCGCCGCCCTCTCCCTCTTGTTCACATTGCACTATCGATTCCTCGTGCCTGTTTCTTTAATTCATTCCTTTCTTCATCCCTCTGGCCAAAATCGATTCTTTTTGCACGGAAGGGCTCCCTTCTCTCTCCTCACACACACAGACACACACATTTTGCCAGGCTTACACACACACACACACACACACCACCCAGCCACAGACAATGCACTTGAATGATTATTCCGGCTTGCTGAAGCTCGTGTTTGCTTTCTTAATGGATACCTCGAAGGGGAAATTTGCAGAGCCCAACGCAAAACCATCCTGCGCTCTTCAGGATCGGACAAATTCCCGGGGGAAGAGAGGGCTATCGATGGCTACCAGCCACGGTTGGAGGCAGCGATGTTTCTGAGTACCAGTTTCTGGAAACCACAGGAGGGAAGGGCCACAGACCATTGGTGAAGCCCCTGTTCTGAATGCAGAAGATCCTGGGTTCAGTCCCTACTGGCACCTCCCAGGCAGGGCTGGGAAAGACTCCCTGCCTGGACAGCTGCTGCCAGTCAGTGCAGGCAGTACTGAGCTAGATGGATCCCAATGGTTTGACTCAGTAGAAGGCAGATTCCTGTGTTCCTATTGCAGGGGATTGACCCGCATGGTCCCTTCCCACTCTATCATTCTATGATTCTTTGATCCTGTTTAAGCCAGCCCTTAATTCAGGACCATGAGGACTAGAATCTTACTTTACTTTTGAGCTCTGGTTCCATGATACAGCAAATGCTTTACATTGCAGAGGGTCCCAGGTTCAGTTCCTGGCACCTGCAATTAAAAGGTTCTCCCTCTCTTCCTGAAACTCTGGAGAGCAGCTGCCAGTCAGAGCTGGCAGTATTAAGCCAGTTGGGAAATACAGTGAATACAGCGGCAACTTACGGGTCCTTCTCCTGGCAAATGGAGCGGAGGCAGAGAACTCTTATGTCTTGCAAGGCCTAATCATAGTAACCCAATGAAGCGCCCCCTACAGGCTGAACAGCTGGTGGATCTGAGCCCTTCCCTCTCCCTATGTACCTCAGAGGCTAAATAAGCGAAGCCTCCATGTTCAGAGGCACTGTATCTAAATTTTGTGGCCTCAGATGGGAAGGCAGGGAGGAGTTCTGGCTGTCCTCTGTTGGAAGCAGGAGACTGGGGCAAACGAACCCCTCTTTCTCCCTCTCTTACATTTCTTTGAGCCTGGCCTTGTCCCTCCTTCTGCATTGCCTCTCTGGCAAGCCATAAGTTTGGCATCTATATGTGTGTGTGTGTGTTTATTCCCGCTGCGGCCTTGAAGCCTCCGCAGCCGCCTCTGCCGCACTCATCTGGGTCACGGCGCTGCGCTCTCCTGATGGGGCCGTTATTAGTATTTCAATTTATTTACCCGTTTTGCCGGCACGCAAGTACCCATTCGGTAGTTCCATCTCATTATCGGCGCCATCAGAAGAGCAGCAGGAAAAGAGTTATATGCGAGAAAGAGGGTGGTGGGAGGCTGGGAGGGGGGAGAGATGGCAGGGTTGGGCCGGGGAGTTTGCAGAGCGGGGGAGCTTGCAGGGAAGGGCCGGATCCAGCATGTGAGATTAAAGCGGAACAGAAGGCCCTTTGGCGCCCTGGATTCAGCCTGCGGAAACTGAGCTGCAAATCCATGTCTGCAAATTAGAGCAGCCGTGAAGGCATAAGAACAGGCGGCTGGATCAGGCCGTCTAGTCCAGCGTCCTGTTCTCACAGGGGCCAACCAGATGCCCCAAAGGGAAACCTGGAAGCAGGATCCATGCACAGGAGCCCCCTCCAGTCCTGTGGCTTTCCAGACACTGGCATTCAGAAGAATTCCTGCCTCCATCTGTGTGGGCAAAGCAGAGCCACAGTGGCTAGCAGACCTTAAAAGCTCTCTCCTCCTCTATGAACTGATCCAGTCCTTTTTTAAAGCCATCCCAGTTGGTGCCGATCGCTGCCCCAGTGGCAGGGAGTTCCACGGTTTAACCCAGCACTGCATGGAGAACTTTCAGTTATCTGTCCCGAATCTTCCTAGGTTCAGCTGCATTGCAAGCCCACGAGTTCTAGTTTAAGCATATAATAATAATGATGATGATGACAACAACAATAATAATAACAATAATAACAATAATAACAATAATAATAATAATAATAATAATAATAATAATAATAATAATAATAATAATTTATTTGTACCCCGCCCATCTGGCTGGGTTTCCCCAGCCACTCTGGGTGGCTTCCAACAAATATTAAAAATACATTAAAATGTCACACATTAAAAACTTCCCTGAACAGGGCTGCCTTCAGATGTCTTCTAAATGTCAGGTAGTTGTTTATCTCTTTGACAACTGATGGGAGGGTGTTCCACAGGGCGGGCGCCACCACCGAGAAGGCCCTCTGCCTGGTTCCCTGTAACTTGGCTTCTCACAGTGAGGGAACCGCCAGAAGGCCCTCGGCGCCGGACCTTAGTGTCCGGGCAGAACGATGGGGGTGGAGACGCTCCTTCAGGTATGGGCACATGGGCTGGTTTGAAAGGTTGGCAACCCTGAAGCAGACACCTGCCTATGGGCTTAGCAATGGCCACACTTCCTATCAGCCTTTTGCAAAACTGGGGTGTGTTGGAGCAGGTCTTTGGGTCCCCAAAGCCCACAACCAGAGCTGAGTCTGAACCAGGAAGGCTTTTGAATTCCAGGGGGTGGAGAGCCTTAGACCCAGGTGCCAAATGTGGCTCTCGGGGTCTCTCCATCTGGCCCTCAGGACTCTTCCCCAGACCACACACCCCTCTCAGGCCACACCCCCTTAACCTGACCCTAATTTGCACCCTGCTTGAGTGTTCCTGCCTTACTGGGAGTGTGCCTTAAATTCTGCCTCTTTGCTTGTCTCAGTGAAGGGTGGATTGGGGCCGGATAAAACTAGTCACCTGCAGAAAGGTGAAGTTTACTTTTACCTCTGGCTCCACCAGGAGGGAATGTGGCTCTTGGTCTGGAACAGTTTCCCTTCTTCTCCCCGGAGGAGCGGGAATTTGCAAACCAATTTGCAAAGCGCATGCTTTCTGAGCATGTGCAGAGTGCCTCAGCCTCCGAAGCACAGATTGGATAGTTAGGAAATCAGGCTGACGTAACCCGCCAAGGCAAATAAATGGAGAAGGTCTCTTACCGGGAGAGGTGTGCAGAATTTGACACATATGCTCTCGTGCATCTTAGGTTTGATTCCAGCATTTCAGGGGGCTGGGATGGATGACCTTTGGGGGTCCCTTCCAACTCTACGATCCCAGGATTCTATCCAGGGAGGGACAGGCTTTTCCCCAGAAAGGCTTTAGACCATGGATGAGGCCGGGCTGCGTCTCTCCAGATGTTCCTGCGCTCCACTGCCATCCCTGGCCATTGGGAGCCCAGCCACATCTGGAGGGCAGCCTTTTTGACCCTGTGCCGTGTGCCTCGGTTTCCCTGGCGGGTGGGCAGATGTGCTGGTGGGGTGCTGTGCCCGGAGAGGAAAGAAACGAGTATTTTGGAGCTGACAAATCAAATGGGGGTGGGGGGGGGAGTGTACGGTTAACGAGCCGAACGAGGCGGCATTGGAGTCTGGGACGCCGTGCTAATCCCCTATTAAAACCTTAAAAGGGATCCTGGTGCCTCTCCATATAAACTCATTAACTTTTATGGTGTAATAAATGGATTCTATTAAAACATAATTCCCTCCATGCTGGGGGCAAGTTAACCTCTTTAAGCGGCGGCGGAGGGGCCCCCTCCCAACCGGGTGTCACGTGGCAAAGGCTGGCACCAATATGGGTGACGGCAGTGCCACAGCGCGGCTGGCACTAATCGAAGTTGCCCGTTTCCACCCACCTTTTAATTTTTCGCCTTTAAAGCGCCCTGCTGTCGCTCCTTTAGCTGCAATCTGGCACCCGTAAATGTAGCAACGGGGGAGCTTCCGCTGACTGGAGGGAGGAGGGAAATCGTAGAATTGTGGAACCAGAAGGGTATCCCCAAAGGTCATCCATCCCAACCCCCTGCAATGGAGGAATCGCAGCTAGCAGGAGACCACCTGACCTCGGTTTATAAACCTCCGAGGAAGGAAAGGCAAGTCGCTTGGCTGGTGAGTTTCAGGGTCCGTAAAGGTTTGGCTGTGGTTGGGGGGAACTGCAGCCCCCCCTCAAATGTGACTGAACTGCCATCTTGTGGCAGGCTGTTCCGCTGTTAAATATCAGAATGTAGGAAGCTGCTTTATACCCAGTTGTCCCGTTTGTCTCTGGTGCCAGCTGGGCAAGCAACATGTAAGGGGGCGTCAAAGCAGAAGTGGTGGGGGCGTGTCCTGAAGAGAGGGGTGTGGCTAGGCAGGAGGTGTGGCCTGGAGAGAGTGCCGAGGGCCAGGCGGAGACACCCAGAGGGCCACACCCCTGAATGAGATGCACTTCAAAGGCTAGCTAGATGCAAAGGAGACCAGGACTTTTGCCAGGCCTGCTGGCAGCCCGCAGACCCGACTCCATGGCCTCTGGGGGGCCCATAATAATAATAATAATAATAATAATAATAATAAATGAGCTTTGGGTCTGTGCCTTTGTCCTCCTTGCCCAAGACTGGAGTCGTGTCCCTCCTCATCCCTCCCCAGGTGTGAGGGGTCCAGGCACCGATCCAGATGGCATTGCACTGCCAATTAGAATGTAAAGCGAGACTTAATGCGAGGCGGATTAATTACGACTGCGGCTGCCCCTTTGAAGAGGCAATTAAGCCTCTTCAGAGCTGGCTGCGGTTTACGAGGCTCCATCTTGCGGGGGCCGTGTGGGTGTCTCTTGGAAACGGGGTTGTCAGGTAGAAACGTTACGCGGGAGGCAACTACGTTCTGCTCAGAGCCATGCCCGTTCAAATGGATGGAGCGGAGTCCGCCATGCCCATGAATTTCAACCGGTCTACTCTGAGTAGAGAGAGGCGAACCTGCCCATTTTGGGTGCTTGTTTTCGGCTCTCTGCGTCAGTTTGTGATACGTTTTGTTTCTTTAAAGTCGTCGTGAAAATTTGTCAGCATTTAGGCACAGATTTCTCCCAATAAGACACATTTTTGTGGCCAGTTTTGCCTGATCTACCCGCATCTGCAAAGCATGTTTCCCCTCATATTTACATTTCCCCAAATTTGATGCCATTTGGTGTGTTGCTTTCACTAATATGGGAATTTATATGAACCCGTAACTGTAGAATGTACATTTCTGTACACTGCTCAGTTCCGGTTTGCGAACCTTTTCCAGAAGCCGAATGTACTCCGTTTTGAGTGCCACACTTCAGTTTTGAGTCTTACTCTGAGGCCTGTCTGTTTTTGCTATTCATTTTGCATTTTTGTTTTCGCGGCTCTTTTTCGTTTTTTTTTTGTGACTGTGTGGAACCCAGTTCAGCTACTGGTGGATTGATTGTGTGTCTGCAGTACACTGTTTATTGCTTTTGTTTGATGGATCGATGGTCTCGTTAGATAGTAAAATTCACGTTAAAATTGCTGTTTTAGGGGTTGTTTTTAAAGGTCTGGAACGGATTAATCCGTTTTGCATTACTTTCGATGGGAAACCGTGCCTTGGTTTTGGAACGCTTTGGTTTTGGAATGGACTTCTGGAACGGATGAAGTTTGAGAACCAAGACACCACTGTACAAGGAAGGAGATGCTCGCACAACATTAAGAGGAACTTTCTGAGCTTTTTGACAAGGGAAAGGAGCCCTTTGGAAGATGACGTCCTCTCCTTCATGGGAGGTTGGGTGGCCACCCGTCAGGGATTCTTTGCAGGGGGTTGGACTAGATGCCCCTCAGAGGTCCCTTCCAGTTCTACAGTTCTGTGATTCCATTATTCTTCAGGCCCATCCCGGTACTCTTAAAAGCACAAGAGCAGCCTGGGTGCTTTTTTCCCGGACAGTCGACAACTCAAGACTTAGGCCAGGCTTCCTCAACCTCGGCCCTCCAGATGTTTTGGGCTACAACTCCCATGATCCCTCACCACTGGTCCTGCTAGCTAGGGATCATGGGAGTTGTAGGCCAAAAACATCTGGAGGGCCGAGTTTGAGGAAGCCTGACTTAGGAGATCCATTTTGCAGCGGGTGAGTGGCAGAGACAAAGCTTGAGATTTGCACCCTAAAATTATATCGTAATTATTGTTGTTGTTAATAGCAGCCCTAATAATAATGTTTAAAGCGCCTTTGCTATGCATGTTCTCCATAATGGAGGGGCATTGATCACCTTCATTGTACAGCTTTCGGCATCTGCCAGAGACACCATTATCTCCCCCCAGCCTTTGATGGCTAAACTGTTTTGTTTTGTGGGAACCACCTCCTTGGCTGAATATGTTCCATTTCAGAGGAGGGTTTTGGGGGGTGGGTGGGGGTGTTTTATAAGTATATTTTTTTTGTTTTGGTTTATCGTGGTAGATTCCATTGTCATAACCTGCCCTGGGCCATTATGGGGTTGGCCAGGTTAAAACAAAAAAAAAACAAAAAATACTTTAAAATAAATAATTTGCCAAGAAGAGAACGCCCTGGCCGTGAGGCATTTACAGCCCACACTTCGACACAGGAAGAACTGGAGGCTGCAAAGGCAAATGGAATCCTTGGATAGATGGATTTCTTGCATTTATTGTGGGAATGTTACTCTGCTAAATTGTGAACTTGTTAACACAAGTTGGAAAGGCTATAATCAGACAATATATCCTCTCCTGCATCCCTGAACATTCCCACTTTTAAACTCAGCGGATGCGTTTGCTCAGACTCGCTAAAGCCTCTATAATAGCTGATCTGGTATTTTCCCCTTATTCCCTCATAAAAGATAAGACACGACACAGTCTTCTATAAAAGTATAAAAAGAGTTTACTCACTCACATTCTGTTCACAATTGGATCCCAGAAGGCAGACTTAGCTTAGAAAAGTAACATACACCTGGAAACTATCTCAGAAGGAGACAGTCCCTCTGTCCTCTCTTTGCTGGAAGCCATCTTTGGCTAAGCAGATGTTGCTTCTTTGATGCAGGTAGTCACACAGAGAGAGATGGCTGCCCTGCCCTGTGCTTTTGTCATTACCTGCACAGGTGAGGCCAAGCCCACCTCTAGTCACATGCAGAGGAAGTCTGTCCCAGCCCAGAAGGAAACAGGAAGTTTACCTGCTGACTGGACAAACATTCCTCCCCATGTGTAAACATGTTCACTCTAGGAATGTTGTACTGACTGCTCTTGTGTTTCACATCCCACATTTATATCCCACAATTTCCCCCAAGGAGCATGAGGTAGCATGCATGGTTCTGAACCTCCTCGTTTAATCCCCACCCTGTGAGGTAGGTTAGACAAAGAGAGAGAGAATGACTACAGACAACGTGGTTCGTGGCCGGGTGAGAGATTTGAACCCTGGTCTCTCTCAGGTCCTAGCCTGACACTCTAACCACTAGACCACCCTGTCCGCAGTCGGAGGCAGCAATTCTTCCAAAGGCCAGCTGCTGAAAACCACGGGGAGGGGAGAGTGGCTCTTGTGCACGGATCCTGATTGCTGGTTTCCCATTAAGGGCATCCGGTCAGCCCCTTTGAGAACAGGCTGATGGTGCAGCCATAAAACTGCTGGCACATTTGTGAAGCTAAGCAGGGTCTGTTATGGTTTCAGCTTGGAGGAGGGACCGCGTGCTGAGATTCCAGGGGGTTGGACTAGATGACCCTGGGGTACCCCCCGACTTTCTCGATCTGCAGCAGAAGGGGGGCTTCCGGTCAGGAGTGACGGTGCCACGCGGCTCTCCCCGGGCGCCTGCCCCATTCATCCGAACGAGGCCAGTCCGCCAGGGAGGCATTTTTGATGGCTCATTACGGGCTAATGAAAGCAGTCTAGCAATAAGCCTAACAGCTCCTAAATGCCGCCGCGTGCCTGGCTTAGCGGGGAGATAATGTGCGGGAGCCGAGGCAAAGCGCCCCACGGGGGGACCTGCCTGCTTAAACCGGTTGACGCCTGCAGCGTGCAGATAGCATTCTTGGCTCGTGGCTTCTGCACCCACCCCCTCCGCGTCTTTTAAAAACAAACCTAAACAATAATAATAATTGACTTGGAAGAAGTGTGCCCCGGGGGCATGTGCAGAGTGCAAATGCCACCTGTCTCTCTTCGCTGTGATTCCTGCATTGTTGGACTAGATGACTCTAGAGGACCCAATGCTACAACTCCATCATTGTACAATCCGGACTTTTTCCCCTGCGTTCCTGCAGAAACCAACGTCATTTTCGGAATATGAGTCGGCCTGCCTTATAAGATTGGCAGGTGGGACGCTTCCGTTCCCCCCGTCACTGCTGCCTTGCAAAAGGTGGTCAGTGATGGTTTTCTTTTCACTGCTGGGGGGGGGAGGGCTTTTTCATCCAAGGGCCGCATTTGCTTCTGAATGACCTTTTGGGGGCCACATGCCGGGGCTGGGAACCAGGGCCAAAAATGGCCAGAACAATAGTTTACTTTCCAAACCATCAGCTGGTTCTTGCACGTCCCTCATTTCTCTCTGTCCTCTATCCTGGCAAAAACACATGCAAAGAGGTGGTGGAGAGGGTCCTTGCGAGGGCAGTGGCCTGGGGAGGGTCCCCAAGACCAGAGAGGGAGTCCTGGGGGGCTGCATCTGGGTCCTGGGCCTCAGGTTCTCACCCCCCAGCCAATTGCTGCAGGGGCACCCAGCTGTGGATTTCTCTTCCGCAGGGTGTTTAAGCTGCCCCTCTCTCTATCGGGGTCCCCGCTGTCATTTTTAATGACTTTCTCCTCCTTCGCTATTCATATTCCCTGGGAAGAAAGATGATTGAAGGGGCAGCATAAAAACCACCCGTACGACTTTCCCCAGCAAACTTTTGCTGATCGTTCCTGCTGCTTTTCAGAAAGAAAGATTCTGCTGTCAGTTTTTTTGTTCGGTCCCAGCTTTAAAAATCAGTGTGGTTTTTTAATTGCTGCTCTGCTGATCACAAAAAGATAATTAGATGGTTACTGCCCCCCCCCCCCATTTTTTGCCTCTTTGCAGCCTCTGTTTTTTTTAGAGGGGAAGAGGCAGGGGTATAAATTTGCTCAGTGCTTTTTTAAGAAAAAAATGTTTAGGGGTACTCTCATTTTACTACTCATATTGAAATACTGCCCGTCAAAGAGGCCAAACTTAGATTCACAAAAGTGAATTTCCTGCGTACCCCCGCAGGAAAAAAGCACTGAATTTGCTTATAGAACAAGAGACCCCTCTGGGCAGGGAGTTCCAATCAGGTGCAAGGAAAGATCCACATAGATCCCACTGCAGTAATCCAGTCTTGAAGTAACCAAGAACCCTCTCGGTGGTGGCTGCTCCCAGGCAACTTTGGAACTCCCTGCCTAGAGAAGTCAGGCTGACTCCCTCCTTGCTGTTCCTCGGCTAGCAGGTGAAATCGGCTTTATTCCAACTGGTCTTTGGAAATGGGCCGTTTTTTAAGGAAAGGGCTTTTAATAGTGCTGTGCTGTTTCTACTACTTAATTCGTTCTGGAGGTCCATTCTTAACCTGAAACCGTTCTTAACCTGAGGTACCACTTTAGCTAATGGGGCCTCCCACTGCCGCACAATTTCTGTTCTTATTCTGAAACAAAGTTCTTAACCCGAGGTACTATTTCTGGGTTAGTGGAGTCTGTAACCTGAAGTGTCTGTAACCTGAAGCATCTGTAACCCGAGGTACCACTGTATCTGTACAGTGGACACTCGGGTTCCGAACATGATCCGTTCGGGAAGCACGTTTGCAACCCGCAGCGCCACGTCTGCGCATGCGCAGGTTGCAATTCGGTGCTTCTGCGCATGCGCAAAGCGCAACCTGTTCCAGTACTTCCGGGTTCAGCACGGTGCGCCACCCAAAATTGCACAACCCAAAGCGTCTGTAACCCGAGGTATGACTGTATTTCAATTGATTTGATTTTCATTTTGTTTTGATTTTATTACACATTTTAACTATTCTCCTTTATAGTTTTGTATCTTACCTGTTTGGGGGCAAAGGCAGGATATAAATAAACAGAAACAATAACAATAATAATGGCCAGGCTTTTCCAGGTCAGCAATGGCTGTAGCTTTTGCACCAATTGCAGCGGGTAACCTTCATTGTTGATTTTCCTCTCTCTCTCGCACCCAGGAATCTCCGCTGCGGAGCCCGACAGGCCGGGGGTCTCTGAGGCTGATGGGGAGCCCACGGTGCCCCCCACCCCCGACGAGCCAGAGCACGAGGCCCGCTTTGTCACCACGGCGCCCACCCTGAAGCTCCTCAACCATCACCCTCTCCTGGACGACTTTCTCCATGAGCCCCTCCTCAAGAAAGATTACCTGCGGCAGATTCCCTTCCTGGCTGCCGGCCTCGTGGGTCCGGGGCCTGTCCTTCCGGATGCTGACCTCGGCCCGGCCCCCACAAGCAACCTGGCTGACCAAGATGGCCGCCTCTCTCTCTCCCACGCTGCCACTGGGCCGCCCACCACGCCGCCCATGACCACGGTGTCCCCCACGACCCTGGCAGGCGGGAAGGCCGAAGGGAAGGACATGGAGAGGACCCCTGAAATGGCCAAGCCGGCCTTCACCACAGACCTCCTGACCACAGCCATGGGGCGGCTGGTGCCGTGGGCCAAATCCGGCACGCACTCCAGCCACACGCAGCCACCGGTCACCCCTGTGCTGGGTTTCCAGACCGGTCTCGGTGCCTCGGGCCCAGCCACCACCGACGCTTTTTCTGGTGGCACCCCGGGCACGGCCGCTGCTCCCACTGCACAACCGGAAGTGACCACACCCAGGCGGGTATCCGGCGAGGAGGAGGAGACGGCCACCACGACCATCAAGACCACCACCGTCATCACATCTGTTCTGGGTGCAGGTGGGTGGCTCAGGTGGGGTGAAGCAGTGGAGGAGAGGAATCGAAGACGGCAAGGGTCATGGACTGGTTGGTCCCAGAGGAACAGTGGGAGTTAATAGCTGGGAAACCCCAAGGGATGGTGGGAGTTAATAGCTGGGAAACCCCAAGGGAAGACCCTAAAAGTGGCCCTATTTTTCAGGTACATCCTTGATTTAGAGATTAGGTCCAGTTGTGGCTGACTCTGGGGTTGCGGCGCTCATCTCGCTTTATTGGCTGAGGGAGCCAGCGTACAGCTTCTGGGTCATGTGGCCAGCATGACTAAGCCGCTTCTGGCGAACCAGAGCAGCGCATGGAAACGCCATTTACCTTCCCGCCGGAGCAGTACCTATTGATCTACTTGCACTTTGATGTGCTTTCAAACTGCTAGGTTGGCAGGAGCTGGGACCGAGCAACGGGAGCTCACCCCGTCGCGGGGATTCGAACCGCCGACCTTCTGTTCGGCAAGTCCTAGGCTCTGTGGTTTAACCCACAGCGCTACCCACGTCCCGGAGTCAGGCGTAGGCAGCAACTAAACAATAACTCACCCAAAGCCAGTGAATTCTTTATTTGAGGAAGCAAGCCACAGCTCAGGCCTAGTGGTCTCAGCAACGCTTTCTGGGAGATCTCACCAAAATGACATAGTTGCGAGGACTGAAGGCCCACGAGGACTCCTCCTCTTTTCCAGGGTGTTTCCCACATAGTCTGCACACAAGCACCCTCTGCTCTGGCCATTTCATTTCTCTGCAAGTTCTCGGAGACCAGGGAGGGAGCTGATTGTAGCAGAAGACAGAGGTTCCCTGGATTCTTCAGCAGCCAGACTCCTCTCTGCCTATTGACCAATCTCCACTCCATCCTGTGATTCTGCACTGCTCTCTGTCCCAGCCTCTTCCTGCTCACCAAACCCTGTTGCCTCTCCTGCTGCCGACATCTCCTCCTCCCAGTCTTCTCCCTCTGACCACTCATTGTCATCCTGCCACCGCTCCCCTGGCTCTAAGCCTTCATCATCATCATCATCTCTTATTTCTACCCCGTCCATCTAGCTGGGTTTCCCCAGCCACTCTGGGCGTCTTCCATCAAAAGATTAAAAATACATTAAAGCATCAGTCATTAAAAGCTTCTCTAAACAGGGCTGCCTTCAGATGTCTTCTAAAAGTCAGGTAGTTGTTTATTTCCTTGCCATCTGGTGGGAGGGCATTCCACAGGGAGGGCGCCACCACCGAGAAGGCCCTCTGCCTGGTTCCCTGTAACTTCGCTTCTCGCATTGAGGGAACCCCCAGAAGGCCCTCGGCGCTGGACCTCAGTGTCCGGGCAGAACGATGGGGATGGAGAAGCTCCTTCAGGTATACTGGGCTGAGGCCATTTAGGGCCGTTCTTCCCCTGGGGGTTCCCCGGCTGCTACCTCTCTGCATCCAGCCAGGCCATGACAGCTGGGAGAGTCGGTGGCAGAGATAAGTCCAGAATCAGAGGCAGAAGTTGAAGCAGGAGGAAGGCCAAGGGGCAGAGATGGGTCAGGCTTGTGAAGAGGCACGGGTGTTTCCCCCTCCTGCTGCGACAAACTCCTCTCTCCTTTGGTCTCCCAAAACCAGAAGAGGCATCAAAAGGGGTGGAGGAGGGTCTGGCTTCATGCAGACCCCGTCTCCGATTTGAAGAAGAGTCACTGTGCTCATTAGGCCTGGCACTCCTGAGCAGATCCCGTTTCTTCTAATAAAGAGTTAACTTCACTTACTCCGTGTGATTTATTGCTGGCTCGCTCCTAACAATCAGGGTCACAACAGCCCTGTGAAGTAGATTGGGGCAGAAGAGAAGGATGTTGCCAGACCCCCCCCCCCCAACTTCCAGGAAGCAGCGTGGCCAATGGGGAGAGGTGATGGGGCTGCAAATGTTGCCCTCCCCCCCATCCTTGACCTGAAATATCCCCAGCGAATGCTTTGGCTCAGTCGGAGAGGCCAGATTGCTCAGATCTTCGGCGTTAGATCTGAGCTGTCGGGAGCTGAGCTACCTAAATTTAAAAAGTGCTTGGCTTTGACCCAGCCATCCCAGGTCCCCAGAAGAATGCCGTTTTAATTGTCAGGGAAACCGTTTAGGGAACAACAATGGAATTAATTATGGATTGGAGTGTAGGAAATAGCCGGAAGGCAGGGCTTGGGTTTTTCGTTTTCTTTCTGTAATGAAAGGAGCAGCGAGAGATTGACGTTCAAAGGGGCCTGCCCTGCTTGGATCTGGGCCAGGAAGGTTCCGGGGCCTGAAGCAGGAAATGCAAATGGGATTCTGCACACACGCCCTGAAACACACACACACACACACACACACACACACACACACAAAACTTATTACAGAAAAGTTATCCTGCACAACTCTGGTTGAAATGAGATTGGGAAATCAGGACCACAGGGCGCAGCTCAGTGGTTAGAGCATCTATTTTGCAGAAGATCCCCGGCCCCCTGCCTGAAACCCTGGAGAACCACTGCTGCCAGTCAGTGCAGACAACTGAGCCAGATGGAACAATGGTCTGATCTTGTTTATGGCAGCTTCCTGTGCTCCTCGTGTGCAGCCCTTAATTCAGAAGCCTGAGGACTGGAAACTTGTTTTTACCTTTAGAAGGAGGAGCTGAAGCCGATTGGTAGAGCGGCCGCTTCACATGCAGAAGGTCCCAGCTTCAGTCTCCACTGAAATCTCCACGCAGGGCTCAGATAAGACCCCTCTGCCTTGAAACGCTGGAGATAGCAGCTGCCGGTCAGTGTGGGCAATACTGATCTCAGTGGGCCAGTGGTCTGACTCAGTATTAAGGCAGATTATGCAAAGCCCTAGAAACATCTCCAGTTAAAACGATCAGGTCATAGGTGATGGGAAAGAGACCCTCCTCTCTCCCTGAGACCCTGGAGAGCTGCTGCCAGTCGGTGTGGACAATGCTGAGCTCAGTGGACCAGCAGGACTGACTCAGTATGAAGCAGGTGCCTGTTTATGTTGAGGAAGGGGGCACCATTTTGCCCCCCCCCTCAGATGATCAAGGGGATGGAGCAACTGCCATATGGAAAAAAGCTTGCGACATGGGCCGACGATAAAACCAAATGCTGGAAGATTGAGTCCTTCATGTAGCACAGAGTTAGACTGTGGAACTCCCTGCCACAGGAGGCAGTGTTGGTCGCCAACCTAGATAGCTTCAAAAGAGGATGAGACGAGTTTCTGGAGGAGGAGAGGTCTGTGAAGGGCTACTAGCCATGATGCATCTGAATACCCATTGATAGAAACCACAAGAGGGGAGAGTTTCTCTCGCACTCAGGTCCTGCTTGAGGGCAACTGGTTGGCACCGGCCGGATCCAGCAGGCTCTTCTGAAGGTCTTATGCCCCCATCTAGGGCAGGAGAAGGCTTTTGATGCTGGCTGTGATGGGGAGATCAGAGGAAAGTGGAGCTTAGAAGTTCTCCTTTGTCTAATATCTTGCCCTCTTTGTCCATAGGTCCCTGCAGCTGGAACCTCACTGGCCCCAAAGGCTCGCTGGCCTCTCCTCTCCCCTCTGGCATCCCGTACGAAGGGGGGACCCTCGACTGCACCTACACCATCTCTGGGTACCCTGGTTATGGAGTCGAGATCCGGGTGAGTCGTTGAACCCAGCTGTCATGGCCTGGCGGGATGCAGCCAGGGAACCCCCAAGGGGAGAAGGCTCAGGGCCAGGGGAGGGGGGTGGGAGGATGAGTGGTCAGAGAGAGAAGAGGGAGAAGACTGGGAAGAGGAGGTGTCCGAAGCTGAAGAGGCAACAGGGTTTGGTGAGCAGGAAGAACAGGGGCAGAAAGCAGTGCAGAATCAGAGGCAGAAGCGGAGGCTGGAGAGAAGGAGGGTAAAGAAGCAGAGGGGAGGCCGGGTGCTGAAGAAACTAGGGGGTTTCCCCCTCCTGCAGCGACAAGCTCCCCTTTTCGCTGGTCTCCCAGGACCAGTAGAGGTGTGAAGAGGAAGGAGCAGAGAGTGGCATGTAGGCACAGTCTCAGACTGCTTGGGAAGGACCCGGGGGAAGAAAAGACTTCGGGAACTGTGGGAAGACGGGGACCTTCATCCCCCAAAACTGCCTCCTCCGGGCGAGATTTACTGGGACGAGTTGTTATGCTTGTTTCTTTGAATGAAGACTTAACTTCAGTGATGCCGTATGAATTACACCCGCTCCTGGCTGAAACTTCCGTCTGCAAAGACCCCTTTAGGAGAAACTGGTCCTCAAGACCCAGGACAAAATTCTGGATGGATTTGGAGGGTGTGTTTGAATACTTTTAGGTTCTCCAGCAAGCATGGGGGATATTTTGTAGCCTGGGGGCTGCATTCCTTGAGCCCCACATTTTTGTCCTTTATCATCCGTAAGAGAGCCTTGGCCCCTTTTCTGGGGTGGGGGCAGGTAAGACGAAGGAGGCAGGCTGACAGAGGAGCCCCTCTTCTCGCCTGCAGGGTTAAGCGAGGGGAGGGACGACGACACGGGACCCCGGCTGCATTTTAATGCCACGTTACAAATACAGACATCTTGTCTCCGGGATGCAGCCAGCCGTGCCAGCCCCGAAAGGCAACAGCAGCAAATGTCAAATCGATAGACGTGGCATTTGGCCGACATTTCGACAATACCTGCTTTCTCCCTCCACATCGCGTCCCCCGGGGCTTCATTAGGCCCAGGCGGAAAGGAGGCTTGGCGGGCGGACGTGCCGGCGGAGGGCCCTGCGGCCGTGATACCGCCTCCAGCCCAGACTGGGGGGCTCTCCCCAGTGTAGCATTAGCTGATGGGGAGGGCGGAGGGGGGGTCGTGAGCATCTCTAGCAAAGTGTAAAAAAGACTCCTGAAATTCCCAGGAGGTGGGGAGCTACCTGTGAAATTGGGACTCTGTGAGATTTCCTATTTTTTTTCTCTTCTTCTTCCCTGGCAGCTAAATTAACAACTGCCTGAAACGCTGCCCTTACACCCCCTTGAGCCATTCTGGGAACGGGACTTCCCCAATGTAGGCATTATATTCTTGCAGTGTAGGCAGCGAGATCCGCACCCAGGACCTGCGCCTGGCAAGAGAGGGACCCATGTGGTGGGTTGCTTTTTTTTAAGAGCAAAAGCAGTGATATCCAGGGACAGGTGAATTGGTCAATTTCAGTTTCTTGGGTTCTCCCCCCCCCCCCCCCCATGGATAGATAGATGATAGATAGATGATAGATGATAGATGATAGATAGATAGATAGATAGATAGATAGATAGATAGAGATAGATAGAGATAGATAGATAGATAGAGACAGATATATTCGGTTCTCCACATCTTCCCATCAGTTTGCAAACTTTTTTTTAATGGTTTTTGAAATTAAGCTTCATTTTGGTGTTATTTTTCCTGGGAGACTAGAACTCAGACCCTCCCACTCAGCCGTGAAGCAACCTGGGTGCAACCTTTGGGCCCATTGCTGCCTCTCAGCCTAACCTACCTCACAGGGTTGTTGTGCAGATTCATTGAGGAGAGGGAAGAAGAAGAAGAAGAAGAAGAAGAAGAAGAAGAAGAAGAAGAAGAAGAAGAAGAAGAAGAAGAAGAAGTTGTTGTTGTTGTTATCCAACGCTCTAATCACCTCATTTCTTCCCCTAAAAAAATCCCTCCTCCAAATTCCCCTTTTCCTCAATCTGCCTCACAGATCCTGCGTTCGGCTGGGGTGGTCTAGAGGACCTCTAGGTTCCTTCTGACTCTACATTTCTTTCCTTTGTGTGTGGCGAGCAGCAACCGCCTGCTCCACGTCCAAGCTGTGCTCACCAGGGCTTTTCTCCTCGTGTTCCTGTCTCTCTCCTCCCATAAATCACTCGGCATCCTGCTACACCTCACGGAGAGGGAGATTCCCGTCCCTCCTGCACTCGCAATCTGGTTCCCCTTCTCCGTCTCGGCACACTTGCTCTTCTGCCGATCCATCTTGGGCACCTTTGGTGTAATTAGTGCAAGGAGGCTCCTGACTTTGGCCGTTTATCACCGAGCAGCTCCGTTTAATTACCGTAATTAATATACAATCACCACTTTAATGAGAGACGGCAACAGTGACTCGTTTATCAAGATAAGTTATGCAGCCGTCGCCACCGGAGGACGTGGCAGCAACCGGGAACAATATGCTTTGCGTGCAAAAGGCCTCGGGTTCAACTCTGGCAGCATCTCCAGGTGGGGCTTGGAAATATTCCCCCTCTGAAATCCTGGGGAGCTGCTGCCAGTCAGTGTAGGGAATATTGAGTTAGATGGACCATGGGTCTCAGTCAGTAGAAGGCAGCTTCCTATATTCCTGTTTAAAACATTTCTCTTTTTAAAAAAAATCATGAGGACTAGGCTCTTGCTTTCCAGAGAAGGGCTGCAGCTCAGTGTTTTGCATGCAGAAGGTCCAGGATCAATCTCTCATGGCATATCCAGCTTGGGCTAGGAAGGATTCAGGACACAAAAATAGAAAGGACTTATTCGGGCAGCCTGTAGTTAAACTGTGGAACTCATGTCGACAAGAAGGAGCACAATAGACACTCTCCCCGCTTGTGTTTCCCAGAAACTGCCATTCAGAGGCATTTACTGCTCAGTGGATATTCAAGTTCCCAGTTCTGGCTCTGTTCACCTGTTTTTTGTACAGTGGAACCTCGGTTTCCGAACGTAATCCATTCCAGAAGTCCGTTCGACTTCCAAAATGTTTGAAAACCGAGGATCAGAGGGCTGTCAACAAGTTCAATGGGGAAAATTGAGAAATGTGCCGTTCGATTTCCGAGGCCTGTTTGAAAACGGAAGCCTTCACTACCGGGTTTTCAGCGTTCGGCTTCCAAAATGTTCTGCAGCTGAGAGACATGTGAAAACCAAGATTTGAGTGTAGCACTGGTGGGATTCCTGTAGACAAGAACCCACCCCGTTCTGGCAGAAAGAGCCGATTGACAGCTGAACGGCTTGGTGGACTCTCCTTCCTTGGAGGTTTCCACACACTGCAATTCCTGGGGGTTGGACTTGATGACCCTTGTTAGAATTCCTTGTTAGAATTCCTGCTCCGTGAATATGTTTAGACTCCACATAGTGGGAAGTGACGGAGACAAGATGTTTGTGTTCCTGTGTTCCGTGAAGTGGGACTATTGTTTTTCCTCTTTGCTGTCAGACACTAGAGAGAGAGGGAGCCACGTTGCAGTGCTCCGTGTGCGTTTATATGTAAATAAAGTAGATTAGCCAAAATGCTGAGTTGCTGAGGTCTGTTGTGCAAGGTGCGCAAACTCTGCGGATCCCTACGTGTGCTGGTGTCTGCGATGATGTTCGGGCAGTGGGAAGCTTTTGCAGCTCCCGAATGATCGAACAGGAGGGAGAGAACATGCCAGTCGGGCATGTATCTCTACCAGAGTCCTACTTGAGTGTAGGCCGAGCTCCTGACAGACCCAGGGGAACCCTTCCAACTCGATGATTCTGTGATGACCTTCAAGGTGGCTTCGCCTGTGGTAGACCATCCCCATCTCATCTCCCGGTGAACACAGCTGGGTTTGTATCCTCAGAGTCCCTCTTCCTCCCTTCCTTCCCTCTCTGCAGGTCCAGAACATCAGCCTTGCGGAGGGAGAGACGGTCACCGTGGAGACGCTGGGGGGCGTAGAGCCCGTCGCCCTGGCCAACGAGTCCTTCCTGATGCGCGGGCAGGTGATCCGCGGCCCGACCAATCAGGTTGTGGTGCGCTTCCAGAGCCCATCTCCCGCCAACCCAGGGACCTTTCATTTCCGGTTCGAAGGTGAGAGCGCCGGTCCTTCACCTACCACTAGGGGGGACATGCAGCTGCTTTATTCTAAACCCATGGTTCCCAGACTTTTTTTGTTCATAGGTGCATTGCCACACCCACTTTCCCCTCTGGCCACGCCCACCCCTGGCATGTGCCCCCGCCCTCTCTGTAAGGTTTTCCCAGAAATGAAGGCGGGGGAAACTTTTCCCGGCCTTGTGTGGTTCAAGTGTTGGACGAGGACCTGCGAGGGCAGGGTTCGAGTCCCGACTCAGCCATGAAGCTTGACATCAGGCCAGTCACTAACCTACTCCCTGGTCCTGAATGGGGTAACTGTGCCCCTGAAGGACCAGGTGTGCAGCCTGGGAGTCACTCTGGACTGCCCGCGGACTGTCTCGCCAGAGTGGTGCATGCTCTAGTTATCTCCCGCTTGGACTACTGCAATGCGCTCTATATGGGGCTATCTTTGAAGGTGACCCTGAAACTGCAACTAATCCAGAATGCGGCAGCTAGACTGGAGACTGGGAGCGGCCGCCGAGACCATATAACACCGGTCTTGAAAGACCTACATTGGCTCCCAGTACGTTTCTGGGCACAATTCAAAGTGTTGGTGCTGACCTTTAAAGCCCTAAATGGCCTCAAAGGCCCAGTATATCTGAAGGAGCGTCTCCACTCCCATCATTCAGCCCGGACACAGGAGGTGCAGTGCCGAGGGCCTTCTGCCGGCTCCCTCCCTGTGAGAAGCCAAGTTACAGGGAACCAGGCAGAGGGCCTTCTCAGTAGTGGCACCCGCCCTGTGGAACACCCTCCCACCAGATGTCAGAGGACAACAACTACCAGACTTTTAGAAGACATCTGAAGGCAGCCCTGTTCAGGGAAGCTTTTAATGTTTAATACGTTGTTGTATTTTAGTGTTTTATTGGATGCCGCCCAGAGTGGCTGGGGAAACCCAGCAAGATGGGAGGGGTATAGATAATATATTATTATTATTATTATTATTATTATTATTATTATTATTATTATTA
>JAXCMG010000018.1:1227378-1305595 GCA_034642415.1 Podarcis siculus | reverse complement strand
TAATAATAATAATAATAATAATAATAATAATAATAATAATAATAATAGTTTATTATTTATAAACCCCCCCCCCATGTGGCTGGGCCTCCCCAGCCACTCTGGGCAGCTTCCAACAAAAGATGAAAAATACAGTAAAACATCAGTCATTAAAAACTTCCCTAAACAGGGCTGCCATCAGATGTCTTCTAAACGTCAGATAGTATAGCATACAATCTTCTGTAACTAAGACACCTCTGTCTAAAAGATTATCAGATGCAATTAAATTAGCAGGTTCAGGAAGTACCAATAAATAAACGGCAGATCTTTTTCCTTAAATAATCTCAAAACCAAAATTATGCACCTCAGATCAAAAACTAAATAAAAAAAACCATGTTGAAAGTGTATACACTTACATTCTGTAAGTATCCTGTCTAAATTTCCATTTTTATTAAGGAAATATTTTATGGTCAACAGGGACACAAACAATTACTGCAAATACATACATACATCTTCTATGAGGATGCCATTGCACCTGTCGCTGGTCTGAGAGGGCTGGAGAGTGCCTGGCCTCGGCCGCCTCCCTCTGCCCACCTCTCCGGGGTCTTCCCCTGACCTCTGCTCCCGGCCTCTTTCCCTGCAGAGGTTCCCCGGAACGACACCTGCCCTGAGCTCCCGGAGATCCCCAACGGCTGGAAGACCATGTCCCACCCAGAGCTGGTCCACGGCACCGTGGTCACATACCATTGCTACCCCGGCTACGAGCTGGTGGGCACTGAACTGCTGATGTGCCACTGGGACCTGATGTGGAGCGGGGACCTGCCCTCCTGCCAGCAAGGTGAGCCAGTGGGGTGCGTAGGATGCGGGCTGCCAGATCCTGCAACTGCCGGATTTATAGGGCTGGCCTAAGACCCCGGACACCAGGGTTCAGATCCCTGCTCAGCCACAAAGCTTGCTGTTGTGGGATGTGACCCATGAGAGCAGTCAAGTACAACATTCCTTGTTTTCCTAGAAAAGACATGCGAGGGAATGCTTGGTCCAGCCAGTCGAAACTTCCTGGTCCTCCTGGCTGGAGCATCCTTCCTTTTGCATGGGATAGAAAGCGGGCATGACCTTACCTGTCCAGGTAACAAAAGGACGAGCCACACTATTGATATCAGGCAATCACTTTCACTGTCCTCTTTTCGGCAACTGATAAAAACATTCAGGTCTGAAGAAAACTGATGCAAGTTTTAATGTGTTTTTAGTCTATTGATATTCTGGAAACACTACAAGTGCTGTTGATAATTCTTCTTACTGATAGTTTTATTGTTTTGTAAAGCACTTTGAGGTTTTGGGGTTTTTTCTGCAATCAAGTGGGGTATAGATGAAATGAAATGAAAATATGTATCCCTATTGTCCTCATCTGTCAGGGAGTGGAAAGACCCTGCTGTCGGTGCAACAGGGGAACGTATTTGCAAGATCAGGTCACTGGTAGCTTTACCTGAGCAGGAGGATCCCAGTTACATCCTTCCACTCTCCTTGGAAGGAATGCTCTTTCCCATCTAGTGTCCAACACGACGGCTTTAATTTCTCAAATCGCTCTTCATAATTATTCTCCGGACGAGACTTCTTAAGTGTCCAAATTGGAATTTGCAATTGGCTGAGGCAAGAGCTCCCCCTGCTGGCGTTTGTGATGCTGCTGCTTCCTGCCTCGTACAGAGTCAGATTGTGGCTCCATCAAGCCCAGTAGTGTCTGCACGGACCGGCAGCAACAGCTCTCCAAGAGGGTTTCGGGCAGGGAGCCTTTCCCCCCAAGCCCTACCTTGAGATGCTGCTGTTGGAAATCAAACCTGGGAACTTCTGGCCCTGAAATATGGATCTCCCTCCCAAAACGCTGCCAAGATTCCAGTTCAAAGGCTGATTTAAACAGAAGCACTGGGAATTCTCTTATATCAGCTGGGTCCTTCGAGCTCAGCAGAGCTGACACTGACCAGCAGCAGCTCTCCACTGAGCTACCCTGCCCCTTCGCCACCCACCACGCTGCCCCATTCTCTCCCTCTCCAGTGACCACCTGCCGGGATCCAGGAGATGTGGACCACAGCCGGCGCATGGTTTCCGAGAACAAGTTCCCCGTGGGCTCCACCGTCCAGTTCATCTGTGACAAGGGATACGCCCTGGCGGGCAGCGGCGAGATCACCTGCCACGACCGGCAGGCCGGGGGTCCGAAGTGGAGCGACCGTCTCCCCAAGTGCATTCGTAAGCTGCGCAGGGTCTCTGTGGCTTCCCCAGCTTGGTTCCCCTCCCCGCAAAAAATTAGAGCCACTGAAATTCGCAGGCATCACTCACTTACGGTCCATTAATTTCATCTCGGGTGAAAGATTCCTGCATTGCAGGAGGCTGGACTATAGGACCCTCATGGCCCCTTCCAATTCTACAATTCTATGATTCTAAGTGCAAACTGTGGAACTCCCTGCCACAAGAGACAGCAGTAGCCACCAATGAGATGGGTTTAAGTGAGGATTGGACAGATTCATGGAGGGGGAGAGGGCTATTGCTGGCTATTGATGTCTCTGCTCTGCCTCCACAGTTGGAGGCAGAAATGCTTCTGAATTGCCATTTCTGGAAACCATAGGAGGGGAAAGTTGCTCTTGCGTTCGAATCCTGCTTGTAGGTTTACCAGAAGAGGCATCTGGTTGGGCCCTTTGAGAACAGGATGCTGGACTAAATGTACCCTCTTTTGTCTGATCCAATAGGATCTTCTTATGTCCATAGGCTCTTAAAAGACCCTGGAGGTACACTCCATTGTCTCTCAGGACAGACAGCTGCCAAAACAACAGCCATCTCCATTAATTTCTCTCTCTCTCTAAATTTTTATTCAATTTTTTTTAATGTAAACATGCAACAACAAAAAATACAAAATCCAAATATCAAGATTATTATGAATCTCCTGACTTCTCCCCATCCCTTCCATGGGTCCTAATGATAATCTTTACAGCGGCATATCAATACTATCCTTCCAAATTATCCACACTTTCCGTTAGTTTACAAGTGCGGTTAAAACATCCTGCTAATGTTTTAGCCTGCCTACAACGTTCTCGTAAAGAGATTGTAAACTTTCCCCCTTCTTTTTTAAAGTTCTTGTTGTCCTTTTGATTCCTGAGCTTCCCAGTTAATTTTGCCATTTTGGCACAGTCCGTCAACTTGGTTTGCCGTTCTTCCTTCCATCTCTGGGCTAGCAGCAGACCACCTCCCTTAATTTCAATGGCTTAGGCAAAATGAGTCCTGGCTTCTCCCAAAGAATCCTGGGAACTAAAGGTGCTGAGAGTTGTTAGGAGACCCCTATTCTCCTCCCCAAGCTGGAACTCCCAGAGTGGTTAAACAACCAATCCCTGTTCACAGGGAACTCTGGGAACCGTAGTTCTGCGAGAGGAATAGGGGCCTCCTAACAAATCTCAAAACCCTGAAGAAACTACCATTCCCAGGATGCTCTGGGGGAAGAAGCCATGGTTGTTTAAAGAGGCACCACAGTACTCTAAAGACATGGTGGAGATGCGGCCCAAGGGCTCGTTAAGATTTGGGACCAGCTGTTGTTAACAAAACTTTCCTCTGCTGTGCAGAAGATATCACTGGGTGCATTTTAATCTGGTTGCAAAGACAGGCTCACCCACAATGCAGCCTCGAGTGTCTAGCGCCGGAAATAATTTTGTGAATAATTTTGCGTCGGCGCTGCACCTGGGGTATGTGTTATCTCCCTCCGCTGTGCCATTTCCGCCTTCCTTTTCTCTTTCTCTCCTGCGTAATGAAAGGAAGGAAGAGAATAGACCGGCGTGCTAATTTATGCAAATAATAATATGCAAATTTCTGTCATTTTAATCTGGCTTCTAGGGGGATAGGCGCCTTGTAACCAGCTTTGAAGATTCATTCCCCCCCCCCCCAATTCAAAACATCTAGAGCCCAGTACAAAGTTCTCAGTCCCCACACCAAAAGCCAGTGGTGGTTCAGTTCTTCAGCTGCAATTCCTGCATTGTAGGGGGTTGGACTAGATGACCCTTTGGCTCCCTTCCAATGCTACAGTTATGTGGTGTAATAGTTTCATGTCACACTAGGACCTGGGAGACCATCATCATCATCATCATTTTTAATTTGTATACGGTCTATCTTACAATACTCAAGGCGGTTTACAAGCTGAAGAAACAAAAAATGTACATCTTATAACAATCTAATGCAATACAAAAATGTGATAATAAAACATAACTTTAAAACAGGCAACCTACATCAAAAAGTAACATTCAACAATCATTAGAATATTATTAAATAATAATAACATATAAAAGTTAAACAGAAATCCACTCAACAGTTACAATAAATAATTTCTAAACTATAATCAGTAAAACAACGGCAAGCCACAGTACATAAAATAAGACAATACAAATTGAGAAGCAGAGACTAGAGGGTGGGGCAAGGCAGGTGGAAGGAGCATAGCTGTCAACCGTCCCTTATTTGGCGGGAAAGTCCCTTATCCCAGCGCTGTGTCCCGCTGCTGTCCCTTATTGATGATGTCCCTTAAATTTCCTGGGTTTCAAAGCAAGCAGCTCCTCTCCCTCCCTGCCGGCCAGGGAGGAGGGAGGCTCCAACTGTGTTGCTTGGCTGCATTGCTCACCCAATAGTAGTCTAAGAACGACTGGGGGGTGGAGCTTGCATGCCTTGTGCCGATCAAATCTGCTGCATTGCCTGGGGACTCACCTTTGCTCAGCGCTTCCCAGCAGAGAGGTGACGGTGGTTTTCCTTGCTGCATCCCCTTTGCTGGGTTGCTGCGCTGTGGGAACCACAGCTTGAGTCTTCGTTTGGGTGCTGGCTGGGCTTTCTGCCTTTGGCTCGGAGGGGCTCAGAAGTTGAACATACCTGTGCTCTGAAAATCCCTTATTTTGGCTGCTGATCCCTTATTTTCGAGGCTGCTGGTCCCTTATTTTCAAATCTGTAAGTTGACAGCTATGGGAAGGAGGCCTTGCCTGATGGAGTCTCTCCCCTCACCAGGGTTTGAATCCCTGCTCAGCCACACAAAAGCTCATCTCTCAGCCTGGCCTACCTTCCGGGGTTGCTGGGAAGATAAAATCAGGAAGGCCGGGAGAGGGGAGGGAAGGGGAAGAGCTGCTTTGAGCTCTTCTGGCGTGGAGGCGAGATATAAACAGTAAGAAATAAAAGGGAGTTTTGCACTTTTCAGCGGAAGTCTACGAGCCCTGCCACAACCCAGGCAGCCCCGACCATGGGGCACAGAACCCCGAGAAAAGGCTCTACCAGGCTGGGGCGAGCCTGCGCTTCTCCTGCGCCAAGGGTTACGTGCTCCTGGGCGACGCCACCCTCCGCTGCGTGCCCGGCCACCCTTCCCAGTGGAGCGGCTCCCCTCCACTCTGCAAATCGGGTGAGTCCCTCTGGGTGGCGCAGCTGAGCAGGGGGGGGGGTCGCTGGGGCCGCCCTCCCCTGCAGTAGTCCAGCTGTCAGTTATGGCACCCTAACTCTGCCCTTTACCCTCTCCCTTTCTCCGCCTTCCTTCTGCAGCCTCCTACGATGAGTTTTATACCAATCGCAACCTGGATGGTGAGTCACCTTCTTTTTACAAAGGGAAAGGAGGGAGACCGTTGCACCCCAGAGCGAGGGCAGTATTCTTAGCGACCCACAGACCTCTTTGCTGGCCCCCTGCGCCCCTTCCCCTACACCCAGGTCCCACGCAGCTCCTCTGCCAGCAGAGGCCGACCCCTTTGAGCAAAACCCACCAAGAGGCAGTGGAGTGTCAAAGGAGGACCTGGGGGAGTAAAGGTAAAGGTAAAGGGACCCCTGACTATTAGGTCCAGTCGTGGCCGACTCTGCGGTTGCAGCGCTCATCTCGCTTTATTGACCGAGGGAGCCAGTGCACAGCTTACGGGTCATGTGGCCAGCATGACTAAGCCGCTTCTGGCGAACCAGAGCAGTGCACGGAAATGCCGTTTACCTTCCCGCCGGAGCAGTACCTATTTATCTACTTGCACTTAGGCATGCTTTCGAACTGCTAGGTTGGCAGGAGCAGGAACCGAGCAATGGGAGCTCACCCCGTCGTGGGGATTCAAACTGCCGAACTTCTGATCGGCAAGTCTTAGGCTCTGTGATTTAACCCACAGGGAGCTTTAAATCCCCCAACTGTTCCGCGACGTTCACTGGGGGTGACCCTTTGCCAGTCACTGTCTCAGCCTAACTTGCTGTGGAAAAACAGAGAAGAAAAATGCAAAGAAAGAAATGAATTAATCGATCTGATATCCGCCCCTAGGCAGCTCCCACCTAACTGGCTTCTTGCTGCCTGCCAGTCTCTGGGGCTGACAGCTTCCTGATCCTCCTCTGCAATCTCAGTTTTGCCTCTTGTAGAACTAAGCCAGGAGCAGGAGGAAGGTGGGGACAAAACTAGAACCAGGTGCGCAGCCTGGGAGTCATTCTGGACTCACAGCTGTCCATGGAGGAGCAGGTTAATTCTGTGTCCAGGGCAGCTGTTTACTAGCTCCATCTGGTACACAGGATGAGACTCTCCTTGCCCGCAGACTGTCTTGCCAGAGTGGTGCATGCTCTAGTTATCTCCTGCTTGGACAACTGCAATGCGCTCTATGTGGGGCTACCTTTGAAGGTGACTCAGAAACTGCAATTAATCCAGAATGCGGCAGCTAGACTGGTGACTGGGAGTGGTCACTGAGACCATATAACACTGGTCCTGGAAGATCTTCATTGGCTCCCAGTACATTTCCGAGCACAATTCAAAGTGTTGGTGCTGACCTTTAAAGCCGTAAACGGCCTCGGTCCTGTATACCTGAAACAGCATCTCCACCCCCATCATCCAGCCCAGACACTGAGGTCCAGCACTGAGGGCCTTCTGGCGGTTCCCTCGCTGCGAAAAGTGAGGTTACAGGGAACCAGGCAGAGGGCCTTCTCAGTGGTGGCGCCTGCCCTGTGGAACGCCCTCCCAGCAGATGTCAAGGCAATAAACAACTATTTTACTTTTAAAATACACCTGAAGGAGGCCCTGTTTAGGGAAGTTATTAATGTCTGACGCTGTATTGTTTTTGATATTTGGTTGGAAGCCGCCCTGAGTGGCCGGAGAGACCCAGTCAGATGGGTGGGGTATAAATAATAAATTTATTATTATTATTATTGGCTCTGGTTCCACCTACCATTGGTCTCTTTGCCTTACCTGTCCCATCAGGGCCCTACCTACCAACACTCCCTTCCCCCTCTGGGAACAGAGTCTCGGCTGGCCCCCATTCCCTCCCGCTGACCACCTCCCTCTCTTTCCCTCCCCAGCTGTGGCCAAAGTGGCCCCTGCTGCAGACCCCCTGCAGGGCAGCAACGTGGCTTTCGCCATCTTCCTGCCGGTGGCCGCTGTGGGACTCCTCCTTGGCGCTGTCTACCTGTACATCTCCAGGTGAGCTCTCGTGGCTGTGTGGACACACTGCATCATGGTGGGGGGTTGCTTCCTGGTTCGGAGCGTCTCCACCCCCATCGTTCTACCCGGACACTGAGGTCCAGATCTGAGGGCCTTCTGGCGGTTCCCTCACTGCAAGAAGCCAAGTTACAGGGAACCAGGGAGAGGGCCTTCTTGGTGGTGGCGCCCGCCCTGTGGAATGCCCTCCCACCAGATGTCAAAGAGAATAACAACTACCAGACTTTTAGAAGACATCTGAAGGAAGCTCTGTTTAGGGAAACTTTTAATGTTTGATGCATACTGTTTTTTAATATTTTGTTGGAAGCCGCCCAGAATAGCTGGGGAAGCCCAGCCAGATGGGTGGGATATAAATAAATTTATTATTATTATTATTATTATTATTATTATTATTATTATTATTATTAACGCCTCTCTTCCCCTGCCTCCCCAGACACCAAGGGAAGCCGTCGCTGCAGCTGCCCCTCTCAGGCTCCCACCCCTACGATCACATCACAGTGGACTCGGCCTTCGACAACCCCACCTACGAGACCGGAGTAAGTGCCAAATCCCTCCCCTTTATGAGCACGGAGAAATTCAGAATCCCTTCTTCAGGCGGGGCAGGGTTAACCTGCGGAACTCCCTCCCACCGGAGGCACGGATGGCCACTGAATTGGGTGGCTCTGGAAGAGGGATAGGCAAATTCATGGAGGAGGAGGAGGAGGGGAGGACTACAAGCCACAAGGGGAGATATACGGTACTCTGGAGGCAGAAATGACAGTTTCTGGAAACCCCGGGAAGGGAGAGGGCTCTGGGGCTCAAATCCCACTTGCTGGCCTTCCCATTGGGGTGCCTGGTTGGCCACCATGAGAACAGTGCATTGGCCTGATCCTGCAGGACTGATTTTCTCCCCCACACAGACCAGGGGTCCCACTTCCTTAAGCCTCAGCCGAGGGGAGGGTGTGGGGCAGGGGGGGGGGGGGGGGTCGCCTGCCTTGGTCCCATCAATCCAAGTGCCCAACCCTTTGCAGGCTTTTTTCTCTCCAGGAGGTCCGGGAGTATGAAGTCTCCATCTAGGGCAGGCGCCACTCTCGAGGGGGGAGCCGGAGAGGCGGGCCCTGCTCCCCGAACCACCGCCGCGGCCGCCCTACAATGACCCGCCCTCCCTTCGACGACTGACCGACTCCGTGGCTGGCTGACCCACACCCAGAAGGACTTGTAAATACCTCCCGCCCTGCCCTACAGACAGACCCCCAGGGAGAGGAACATCAGGGTCCTGTGTGAGCTGGCGGCCAGCGTACTTTCTCTGTGCTTCCCCCTTCCCCGATTCCAAGGCTTCCCGACCCTCAGAGCCTAGCGCTGGAACAGGGGCAAAATCTAGGCTCCCTTCAGCGTGCTGCACCTCAAAACATCCTGCCACCAACTAGCCTGCATTGGATGTCATCCCTTCCTCAACACCACGTTCTCGAACCTCCCTGCCTCATTCTTAGCTACAACCATGGTTTACTGGAGGGGGATCCACAGCGACGGTTTACTGGAGGTGGCTCCACAGCCACGGTTAACTGGCGGTGGCTCCACAGCCACCGTTTACTGGAAGTGGCTCCACTACCATAGTTTTTTGGGTTTTTTCCACTGCCATAGTTTTCTGGAGGCGGCTCCACAGCCACGGTTTACTGGCAGTGGCTCCACTACCATAATTTACTGGACATGGCACCACAGCCACGGTTTACTGATGGTGGCTCCACTACAATAATTTACTGAAGGCGGCGCCACTGCCATGGTTTACTGGAAGTGGCTCCACTGCTATAGTTTACTGGAGGCATCGCCACTGCCATGGTTTACTGGAGGCGGCTCCACAACCATGGTTTACTGGAGGCGGCTCCACTACCATAATTTACTGGAGACAGCTCCACAGCCATGGTTTACTGGAGGCGGCTCCACTACCATAGTTTATTGGAGGTGGCTCCACAGCCATGGTTTACTAGAGGGGGCTCCACAGCCGCGGTTTACTGGAGGTGGCTCCATGGCCATTGAAGCCCTCACTTTGTTCAGATGGCGAAAAATCCAAGCGTGGTCTCCAGATGTATCTCCTGCCTCCTCTACTTCCACCTCCACAGACTAGTGTTTGCACCATTGAACGGGCATTTTCCTGCCCCCTCCTTGCAGGAACTGCAGGTCCAACCTCTTGCCTCTGGTGCTAGCCCACCCTTTGGGCCCCAGGCCCTGAGATGACCAGAAGTGAAAAATGACAAGCCCCCAGATGGTAGGATCGGCAAATCAAGGTTCAAAACATCACGCAGGAATTTTACAAGGACTTTTTAAAAAAAAATTAAATTGAGAAGGTAACATGAATAGGGGAGGGAGATGTTTAACACCCACCAACCCCTCTTGCGAGTCTTCCCTTTTGGGGGGCAGAGGGGGAGATTGAGCAAGTGGGGCATAGACTCTGCCTCCCACATTGCCCTCTAAGTAGGCCCTACAGGAAGTGTGGGGACCTTTGTCTCCCATATGTTACTGAACTACAACTCCCTTAATCCCTGGCCATCAGCCATGCTTGCTAGGGGTAGATGGGAGTTATAGTTTGACAGCCCTTTGTGGAGGGGAAGCAAAGGTTTCCCAGACCCGCCTTAGAAGCCTGGTTGTGGGAGGGTTATGGGTCATTGGGGGGGAGGGTGGGCCTATTTTGGCCCAGGAGGGGCCAGCCCTAGATGGCTGGAACAGAGCCTAGGTGGGTGACAGAGGTGTCTGGCCGCACAAGGAAAAAGTCAGTTTATTCCAGATGGGGCTGAAATTCGACTCTGGATGCGTCTACACAATTCACGCTTTTTGAACCGAAAACAACAGCAGCCCTTCGAAAATTCAAACGTCTCGGAATTTTGCAAGGCGGTTCCATCAGATGAGTAATGGGTGCAAAAAATGCATATATACACACATGGGCAAAGTCCGCATGCCAGCTGCCAGGGCATATAACATGCAAATGGGCATTGTATTGAGTTGAGGGGGGCGGGATGCTTTGTTGAGCTGTTTGCGTGAGGCAAAACGGCATATCCAAATGTGGCTATCGGGAGGCAGCTGTGCTGAAACGCTGATGAATTTTCATGAGGACTTTCAAAGTGGAATCTGCAAGCGGCCTTGGAAATGTGGAAATCTGGGTCCTAAAGACAGAGGCGTCCGGTGTCAAAAGCCAGGGTGAAGAGGTGCGTCTTCAGCAGTTGCCGACAGCTGCAGGTGCACTTCTGCAGGGAGGTAATTTCTTGCATGTCTGAGGGGCCACCACAGAGAAGGCCCTCTTGCACTGAGCCGCCACCACCACCCACAAGCCTCTGAGGGCAAAGGAGCCACCCAGAGGGTCTCCTCCGCTGATTTCAGCACCCAAGAGGATCTGTAGGCTAAGGAGGCAGACTTCCAGCTACATGGGGCAGGAGTCATTTAGGGCTGACCAACATGGGTCCAGAAATGAACTGCCAACCAGTGCGGATGTTTTAATAGAAGGGTTGCCCTCCGGCTGGGAAACTGTTCTCCTCCTGTGTCGCATTGATCCGGAAGAAAGATACCTTTATTATTATTATTATTATTATTATTATTATTTTTGCCCAAAGGGGCAGATCTTTACCTGTCCCAACGGGTAAACTTTGACAGGCAAGGAGCCCACCTGTCAGTCCTGTGGTACAGGTGATTGACAGGTGGGTTGCCCCACCCATCTATCAAAAGCCCCTATCACAGCGCTCCCAGGGTCCCGCAGGCCCTGACTCCTACTCTTCCTTACACCTGCATCACATGCGATCACAACAAACAGAACAGAAGCTTCATTACACATTATATACGTTGGAACGTTCAGGACGAGGTTAAACTGTGGAACTCCCTCCCACTGGAAGTATTGATGGCCACCAACCTGGAGAGGGCTCTTGAAGGCTACCAGCCCCTTGCCAAGTCCAGCAGGTCAGCACAAAGTATCCCTCTGCTGCCACGGTATTCCTTCCCGCAGGAGTGTTTGTGCTCATTCCGTTTCACCGCCAAACAGAGCACCGCATAAGCCCAGAGTCCAATTATTTCCCCCTTCTGCATGGGAAGCCTGGATATTGCGCACACGCACTCACACTTATTTCACAGCACAACGCACCAGTCCTCATCGAGTTCTGCTGCTGGCATGGCGCTTTTATGTATTTAATTAGAATTTAATTTTTTATTTATTTAATGATAGCCGCGATACCTACATTGCAGGGGGTTGAACAAGATGATCCTTGGGACCCCACCCAACTCTATGTGCAACATATATAGATGCAGCATAAAAGGAAAGAGGGACGGGGAAGGATGAGGAAAGGGAAATGACCGGGGCACAAACGCTTTGAACGTGGCTAACGCACCTTCCGTTTGCACAGCCAGCTGGCCCTTCCCTTCCTACCTCTTACCTGGGGAGAGGGGCGGGGAGCAATAGCAGGGAGCTGCCAGTCTCCACCCCACATCCCTGATGCATTTTCTGCAAAGCTGGCTCAAAATTCTTCTGGAAACTGGTGAGGAGGGGGGACGTTACGTCAACCTTGGATTCTGGGCCAGCATTAGATCTCTGGGATATGGGGCAGCCCCTTGGCTTCTGTCTATAGTGACTGCCCTCCAAGGTGAGCCTAAGTGGTGGGTTTCGGGGGAAAGGGCCCCCTCCCAGAGCCCCTCCTCACCTCCCCTCGTCTGCTTAGCCAAGCAGGTATGTCTGGACCCCTTCTCTATGAGAAGGGGCCTTTCCAGCTGGGCTCTTGGGGGTGGGAGGGTGGACTAGGCATCTGATTGGGGAAGAGGGGTCTTGTCTCGCTGCCCTCGCCCTAGCCATGCGGGAAGATTTTTACCTGTAGAGTGTAAAATAGAGTAAAAATTCTCAGTTGTTCAGCCTGTTTTTTGGGGGTGGGGAGGGGAAACAGGGGTGGGGGGTTGAGGGGAAAGAACCGACCTTTTGGATTGTTTAATGAATAAAACTGGTGTTTTGGAAGAATCTGGTGTGCTGTGATTGAATTGCGTCCTACGGGCCTGGCACCAGCAGCCAGCCATCTCCAGTGTTGCAATTGGGGTAAATGAAGATTACGAGAGGACAGAGGTGTTGCTGTTCACACACACACACACACACACACACACACACACCCCCGCTAATATGTACCCCAGTGCTGAAAAAATAAGATGTGCAGTCTGCAGTTGTTGAGGGTGGGCAGCCCTGGTGTTCTTACAACATCCTTTCTTGGGGGTGAGGGGTGTCAGTGCTGGTTCCAGATTAAGCAGAGGGTTCCAGATAAAATACCTTCATCTTATAATTCCCAGCTTGTTTCTTTGTTTGTTTACTATTTATTTCATAAAATCTATACCCCGCTGAATTGCCAAAACAAAACAAAAACGGTTTACAGAAAACAAAACTATCACTAAGAAATATTAAACACAATAATTTGAGACTTTTGGAAAGTTAAAATAAAGACAGGTGAAAACTCCCATCCGCTTCCCAAACCTCTGGGTAGGTCTGCCTAAGGAAAGATGTTTTTAGCAGGTGCTGAAAAAAGTGCAGTGAAGGAACCTGCCTGGTTTCAATAGGCAGGGAGTTCCAAAGTTCCACACACAAAATTGAGCGTATACAGATGAGGAACGGGTTCCACAGATCGAAGCATCCAAGTGGGTGCATATGGGCCAAGGCAGTGTACTTCCATAAAAACGAAGTGTTTTCCTATGGGATCCTTCCACATGGAATCTATAGCCATGTCTACACAATGCAAGCAAAGCGCTATGACAGCACTTCCCCCAAAGAATTCTGGGAGTTGTAGTCTGTTCAGGGTGCCGAGAGTTGTAAGGAGACCTGCCCCCACCCCGAACTACCATTCCCAGAGTTCCCTGGGAAGAGTGGCTGTCAAACCACTCTGGAAATTGTAGTTCTGTGAGGGGGTGTTTCGGATGGGGGAATTATCCCTGTCCTACCTGAATGCACCGCTGGGGATTGAAATCTGGGACCCCCTGCAAGCACAGCAGGTGTTCTGCCACCAGGCTACGCCCCTTCCCCTAGGAAAAAAAGAGCCTAGTGCTCATTATTCTTAAAGCAGGAGAATAGGGAGCTGTTTTCTACCGACTCTGACCATTGGTCCATCTTGCTCAGTACTGTCTACACTGACTGGCAGGAGCAATCTGGGGACTGGAGGCAGAAGCCCCTGCCCCAAGAGGGAAGCCCATGTCCTGCTATTCATCCTCCTTGCTGTTTATTTCTTTAGCGTGCCTATACACAGCCTTTCTGCCAAGGCACCCCAAAGGAGTTTTCAGTTTCGAAATGCTAAAATAGTTAAATGGAACAAGATCAGGGGTGCAATGGTTTGGGGTTATGTTTCGGAGACCCACAACACTTTCTGCAACTGGGTTGTTGTCTCCAGCATCCTGGAACTGCCCAGTTGGCGTGAAAGGGGGGCTTTTTAGCCAATACAGTAAAATGAAGTCTTCTTGCCCTTTGTGCTGATCGGAGCCCATCTGTGTGAAAGGTGAGGACAGGCTCCTAGGGTCACTCTGGAGAAGGCATGCAGGAAAAAGGAGGAGGGTAGGAATTCTGTACTATTTATTTATTCATTGCATTGCATTGCTACCCCACTTTTTCCTCCAAGCAACCCAATGTGGCACACCCGGTTCTAGGCCCACAACAACCTTGTGAGGTAGGTGAGGCTGCCAGAGGCAGTGACTGGCCCAAGGTGAGAGACTCATGGCCGAGTGGCAGATTTGAACCCTGGCCCTGGTCTGACACCCAAGCCACTATGCCAAGCGGGCTCTCACATGCGCCAAACCTAAGCATTTAGGAACACGGAAAACACAAGGTGCTTTGGGTTCAAGAGGACGGGGCACACATGCACTGGAACTTCAAGGAAAACACAACTTAGGTGCGCAGAGAAGGATAGATTTAGCTGAAAGGCAACACACAACAGATTATTATTATTATTATTATTATTTATTAAATTTGTATACCACCCTATACCCGCAGGTCTCCCGCGGTTCGCAGCATAAAAGCACAATATAAAAACACAAAATACATCATAAAAATCAAAACAAGAACAACCCATCATCTTTCAAACAGCCTCATTACAATAAGCACCATTGCCCACCAGCGTGTTTACTTAAAGGTAAAGGTACCCCTGCCCAGCGTGTTTACTTACCCTGGTGTAAAAAAAGGCTTGTGTAAAAGCCATTTTGCTCATGCGAACAAATTAAGGAAAAAACGAGAATAACAATAATCACAATAAGAAAAGGTGCCATTCAGTTGATTGCCTCCTATTCAACCGCCAAAATAAAGATCAGATCTGCACTGACTGGTGCACTGCAGCCCTAATTATTACTATTGTATAATTATGAGAACATTGTACAGCTATGAGATTATTCTATAATCTAGGAAGGTTGTAAAATCATAGAAAGGGGTGTGTTTGTGAGAGGATGCGTGTGTGACTATCCGGAAGCGACCCTTTGCAGTTCTGAACACTGCCATGTAAGATATCTATGGCATTTATATCCCACTTTTCTTCTCCAAGGAAGCTGGCGTACAGAGTTCTCTCCCTCTCCAATCAGTCCCCACGACAACCCTGTGAGGTAGGTTAAGCTGAGAGGCAGTGACTGGCCCTTGATTCAAAAACATGAGGACTAGAATCTTAAGTTTCTTTTTAGAGGAAGGGCTGTAGCTCCGGGGCAGAGCATCTCCTTTGCAGGCAGAAGGTCTCAAGTTCAATTTCCAGGGGCATCTCCAGGTGTAGGAAAGGTCCTTGTCTGAAACCCTGGGGAGGTTCTGCTGCCAGTCAGTGCCAGCACTACTGAGTTGGATGGACCAAGGGCACGTAAGGCAGCTCCCGATGTTCCTATCCCTTTGCCCATGTGTGCCTGGCAGGTGGCCAAGGAGCAGGGCCAGGCGAGAGGGGGCAGGGGAGCCCATGCATGGGGTTGGGGGAATTTGTGTGCTGGAGGACTAGGGCCTGGGTTCAAATCCCGACTCGGCCATGAAACTCACTGGGTGACCTTGGGTCTGAAATAAATAAATTAAGGTTTTATATATATAATAAAGGTTCATCAATGTACCATGCAAACACATACATAGATATATAGGCCACATGTCTGAAGCTGCACAGGAAAGCAGCTATGGAGCCATTTTGACTCCCAGGCTGACCAGGTGTTATTTCTGCAAGGTCAAATGGAAGAGCCTCCCCATTGTCTTTTCCTTCACAAATGCTGTCTTAAGGGTATGTCTGTGTATGAATAGGGTGAGCCTGTGACCTGGCTCAGGAACTAAGTATTTATCATTACAAAAGACTGGACAGGCTCCCCAGGGTATCCAATCAAGTCAGCATTAACAGGTAACCTGCCAGACAGGAGATAAACAATGCACTCAGATTTCTGCTTTAGCCCGCCCTTTCTGTGATGTAGGTATGATGTTTCTGGGGGTGGTCTTGAGCTCCAGGGCGGGCAATTTAAAATGTCTATATAAGGGTGGACACACCTTGGTTCTGGGTCCTCCTCCTTCTCCTGTGTGTGAGGGGAGCACCCTGTTGCAACAGTTCAATAAAGATCAGGCTTACGAGCTGCTTTGCTTCTCAATATTCTCTGGCTGGCCTCTGTTCTTTTCTCTGACAGATGGAGAACCTACAAAGGACTCTATCAGGGCTCTTGTGTCCTCCATAAGGGAATCAGGGCGGATTTTCGTTTATTACAGGTCTCTTAGGCGACCTCGCAGGGTTGTTGTGGGGGTTAAATGAGGAGATGCAGAGAACCAGGCGCACGCCACCTGGGATGGCCTCCTCCATGCCTACCACCTATGCTAGGATTCCCGGCTCAATCAAGCCATAACTTTCTATTGTCTCTTTCAATGAGGATCTTCTGCAACTCCCGCCAGAAGGCTTAAACAAAGCTTCAAAAAGAACCGCGAAATCCGGGCTGCGGACAAAAGAACTGAGCCTCGCTGTACCTGCCGCTTGGCAAAGGAGGCAGGACCCCGCCCACTTGCAGAGCGGGGATTCCAACGCGCACGCGCAATCTCAGCCCGCCGCTTTCGGCCCTTTGCGCGCACGCGCTAGAAGTGGCGGCCGTCGCTCCAGTCAGGCAGCCCATGCTGTGCGCATGCGCGAGAGCGGTCGTCTGAGCTTGACCGCCGCTGCGCCGTAGCAAGGGGCGGGGGGGGAGGAAAAAAAGAGAGGCGGAACTGCGGCTGCGTAGAAAAGAACACCTACTGTATTCCTTTTCTAGAAACCGCTGTGTAAAATCTGTTTCATAAGTGTTAGGAAAATGTTGCTTCATTTGATTTCGTGAAGTTCAACACTGTAAACAGAGGGAAGAAAGCGGTTATTGAGCATGCGCAGAAAACAGAGTGCAAAAACCCACGGCTGAGTACGCATGCGTAGAAAGGGCAACACAAGAGCTGGGTTGCGCATGCGTTGAAAGCAAACGTATTTAGCACTAGGCATGCGTACAAAAAGGAAACACGGAGCAAGGTTGCACACGCGCAGAAAAAAACGGGGGGTTTTGGAGCGAGGACTACGCATGCGTACGAAAGGGAGCGGGGACAGTGCGTGTTTAGAAATGGAGAACCGATTGCCTATACGTAAAAAAAAGTGGAGCGAGAACTGCGCATGGGCAAGAAAAGAAGGGGGAAACCGCGCGTGCGCAAAGGACGGGCTGTCGAACGCCTGAAAAGAGGGGGGATAAATAAATAAATAAGGGCATCCAAAGTGTCGTTCGCCCCCCCCAACCACCATTCCCTGCGTCTGCGCAGACAGCACCCTCCTCCGCGCGCATGCTCCCGGGGCGTCGGGGAGGGCGCTGTGCGCCTGCGCGACGAGCGCTGTGGCTACGGCGGCAGCGGCGACTACGGCGGCGGGGCCCTGCGAGTGAGGAGGCGGCGGCGGCGGCGGCGCCCGTCACATCCCGCTCGCCTTTTCCCTCAGGAGCCGGCGGCGAGGAGCAAGAGGAGCAGCCCCAGGAGGCAGCGGCGGCGGCGGGAGCAGCGCGGGCCCCGCCCCCTGTCATGGCAGCCGTCCCCTCAGCCTTCCCGGGGCCGCTCCGGGCAGCAGCAGCAGCAGCGCGGGCGGCGGAGGCGGCGGCGGCGGCCAGGCCCGTCGGGTAGGAGGCCGCGGGACGAGGCCCAGCAGGGCAGCAGCAGCCTCCCTCGCGGCGGCGGCCATACCGGAGACCCGGCGCCAGGAGCAGGACGCGGCGGCGGCGGCGGCGGCGGCGACGGAGGGGACGAAGGGCGGCCTGTCAGCCACCGGGAGGAGCCGGAGGAGCAGCGCCAGGGGCGGCGGCGGCGGCGCTCCCTTCCCCCGCTCCGGTTCCCGCCCGCCCTCCGCCGGGGCCGCCGCCGGCCCTGCGCGGCGCCGCTGTTGGATGTGGGAGAGGATGGAGGCCAAGACGGTGGTCTACGACCTGGACACCTCCGGGGGGCTGATGGAGGTGAGCGGAGCGGGAGGGCGAGGGCGCTCGCGGCGGCGGCGGCGGCGGGAGGGAGGGACCCCCTGACCCCCCCCCCCTTGCTCCCCCTCCTCCGGTCTCCCTCCCGCTCACCCCTTTCTTCCTCTTTCCCCGACATGGCAGCAAATCCAGGCGCTGCTGGCGCCTCCCCGGAGCGACGACGGCGCCGGCGCGGGAGGCAGCGAGAAGCGGAGCCGCCGGCCGGACCGCAGCGGGGACCACCACCAGCACCACCACCACCCGGCGCACCATCACCACCAGCAGCACCACGCGTCGCCGCACCACCACCACCACCCGCCGCACCACCAGCAGCACCACCACCATCCCTCGCACGGCGGAGACCGGCAGCACCACCCGGCGCACCAGCATCACCACTCGGCCCAGCAGCAGCAGCGCCGGAGCGGCCGCGCCACCAACCACGACAGCTGCGACAGCTGCAAGGAAGGCGGCGACCTGCTCTGCTGCGACCACTGCCCCGCCGCCTTCCACCTCCAGTGCTGGTGAGAGACAGGGAGGAGGAGGAGAGAGAAACGCGCATCCCCCCCCCATCCCGCCTCCGATTTGGAGTCACTTCGGGTCCTCCTTCCACCCATCCCCGCCTTCGCATCATCCATCCCTTCCTTCCTTCCATCCATCCATTCATTTGCATGCCATCTTCCCTGCAAACCCCGCTTACTTTTCTTTCCCGATCCGGAGTCATTCCAAATCTCCCTTCCCTCCACCTCCCGGAGTATCCATGCCCTGTTGTTTCTTGACGATTTCGGAGTCTCCTCCTTTTCTCCTCCTCTGCGCCAATTCGGAGTCGCTCCGGCTTGCCGCGTCCTCCGCGCTCCGCTTTCTCCCCGCCCCCGCGGAAAAGTCCCGTTATAATCTCTCGTGCGGCGCTGCTGGCCATTTCTCTCTGTGTTTTGCGCGGGCGGAAACTCGTCGGGCCCGACCGGCTCCTGTTGTTGTTGCTGGGCGGTAGTGTTTTTTTCCCTCCCCGCCGGCCACAGGCGACGCGCTCCGGCGCTCCGCCCTCGCTGACTCGCTCGCTCGCGGCTTGCTTTTTCTCCCAGCCGGGCCCCGCTTTGCTCCTGACAACATGGCGACCTGCCTGAAATTGTTGCATTTTATTCCCAGCGCCATTTTGCCCATCTGGTCTCCTCGGGTGCCGCCGCCGCCGTCCGACCCCCGCTCCGCCCCCTTTGCATGCTGCGATCGGTGCCCGAGCCCCCTTTTCCCGGCCGTCCCCCGGCCGATCGCTCGCTCCGCCTGGCTCCCACCCGGCCTTTTGGGCGATCGCTGCCTTGCAGCAGAGAGAGGAGGGGGGCAGGCTACCAAGGCCACCCTGGAGAGGGCAGGGCTCCGTGCCTGCTGCAGTTCCGTGCAAGCTTCCTCCCGAGGAAACAGGCACGGGGCCCCCCTCACGATCGGGCTGCTCCTTCCCTCCCTCCTTCCGCATCTTTTGTTGATTTGCTAAATTGTTGGGATGCTTGTGGGGAGAGCTGCTTTGCAGGTTTCCGAGCCCATTGTTCGAGCCCTGGGGAGCCCCTCCGTCTTCTCAGTGGCTGCTAGGCCTGAGCCCTTGGTAATTCGGGCCCAGGGAAAGACGGTGTGTTTGTGGTCTGTTTGGTTAGCTGTTAACTTCTGGGCTAGGATGTTCAGGTCCTGGGGAAGTTTGCCATAGGCAAGCTAACCTTTATTTTTATTATCTCTCTCTCTCTTGCATAAGGAAAGGGAAGTGAGTGTCCATAAAAGGACTCTTCCGTGTGCTTCAGGATCTCACTTGTTGGCAAAACCTTGAAGGCGCTTGGGGAAACTCAGAGGCTGGCAAAGGGGACTCCTTAACTCTTGCTGCGTTTTGCTTTTTTCGTTTGTTTTAATGGTTCATTGCTGGAACTGAATTAATTGCATGGTTCTGTATCGTGGGCTGTTGTGTCTATATACACAGTCTTGTCTTTATGATCAAGGAGGGGGAGAAAGCTGTTTGTGAGGTTCATAAGCGAATGTGGCAAAAGTTATTGAGCTCCTAAACAAGGGGGAAGCCATGCCCCTATCCAGACAGGAGGTTTTTGGGGGAGCGTGTGAGTATGTTGCCCTGGTATGGCAGCCCGTCCCCACCCTTCAACTGGGAGGGAAAGGAAAAAGGCATCTTAGGACAAATTCTTCTGTTTATGCTACTGATAGGCTACTCTGAGGAAGACAGCTCTACAATTAATAGCAGCAGTGTGGATTATTTTAGTTCCTCATTGGAATATTCACACAAACACACACTGTCAACAGAGCACAGGCGGCCTTCCTGTTGGTGAACCGAGACTAGTTTGCCCTGTGCTTTTGCGTGTGCATCAGCCATTTTGCCTGCTGGCAAGCAAGATGCTTGAGGCTTTGCATCCATGTCTGTCTCCATCATGGTCACTTCACTAGGGATGGTTAAAGACTGCTGCGAGCTTCCCCTGCTGAAAGTGTGTGGCTCTTACACTGAACTGGGGGTGGGTGCAGCCATCTTTGTCATTTGCTTTTGTTTATCCCCCCCCCCCCCCCGGATTTTATGCACTTCCATATGCATAGGATTTTTTGCAGTTTGTCTGGTATATGTTTTACTTCGATACTCCTTTCTGTGGCATTAAACTTCCTGCATTCATGGGTGTTGAGCCCGTTTCCCTCCATGCTCAGATGCAAATGGATTAGTTGTTTTTGTTGCATTTCCTGGCTTTCAAGTTCAAGCAAACATCTTTCCATTTAAAGCACTGGAAATAACTGAGCCATTGCCTTTGAATCCCACAGTTCCTTTTGGGTGTCCTCTTGTAGCAAAGAGCAGTAGGCAGCTGGACTTCAGAACCTTACCCAAGGGGTGGGAGAGAGAGAGAGAAGTGAAGTAATGGGATTGGGGAAAGTATGTTCTCTCTAACTAGCCAAAATTTGAGGTGATTTTGATTCTACCCTCACCCACTCCTTCGAAAATAAATAAATTGAAGGGGGAAGTGGACATCATGGTGAGGCTGGGAGGGGCTTGGAGTGTTTATGCAGCCTGGGAGGACGGGGTAATTCAGCTCCAAGCTCAGGAGGAAGTCTCTGGCTGATTTCCAGAAAAAGAAGAAAGAGACCAGGGTGAGCAAACTTGTGGACTCTTGATGGAAGGGAGGGGATAGTTGCACCATCTGGAAAATGAGGACATAAGTGTTTTGTTTTGTCTCAGAGTCTGTCTTGCCCCTTATGCAACATATATGGCATTCGAACACAACCTTTGCCAAGCTGGTGCCTTCTGGCGTGGCCAGGATGGCTGTGGCTGATGGAAGCTGTAGTCCAAAACATCTGGAGGGCACCAGGTTGTCAAAGGCAGCTCTAAGCATTAGGCGTGCCCATGAGAGAGAGATGGGGGCTGTCTGTCATTCTTTGCTCTTTCCACCTGGAGTTGAGCTGGTCTCCCATTGTGATTTCACGCAGATGGGCTGTGGGGTCTGGCTTGTCCTCTGTGGTTTAAGGGTTACAGTTGGGAATGAGCTCTGGCACTGATAGTTCTCCCTTCGGCTCAGACTGTGTTCTGCTTGTGTTAGGTACTCCGAACTTTCTATGCAAAAATGTCAGGAGGCTGCAGTGAGCTGCTTAGTGCACTGAATGTTTTGCCTTTTTTATCTTCGCAATAACCGTGTGAGGTAGACCAGGATGAAAAAGAGAGGGAACCCAGTTTGTTTTGTGGTTCTTGGAAATCTGACTTCCCCACATCTCCATCTCATGTTTTCTCCTTTGCATTCACTCCACTCTTAGCTCAAGCTGGTTAAAATGCTCTCTTATATATTGAGAGCATTCTGCTGCTGCTCCTGTTTAATCTTAAGCTTTTTGTGCATGCCTGGGCCAGCTTGCTTGCAAATAGTTAGTGGGGTCTAGTAAACAGTGCAGTACATGCATGCTTTTGTGGCCCTCTCAGGTGAACTGCATCTGGAGGTACAAGTAGCATATTTTAAAAATATCTAGTAGGAGCTGTTTATCTGGAACTTTATTTTGTTCCTCCCACTCAAACCTTTGCTTATACACATCTAGTCTCCTTTCCCCCACTTAAATCATCTCTCTCTCTCTCTCTCTCTCTCTCTCTCTCTCTCTCACACACACACACACACACACACACACACACACACCCCTCCTTTCCCTCCCTGTGCTCCCAAGTGAATTTATAATCTTGCGGTGGAGCTCAGCTCACCAAAGGCCACATCCCCCTCATGACCACCGACTGTGATTTCACTGAGGAATTACAAGAATGTCAGTGAAGGGAAGGTGGTTTTCTGTGTAAAACAGGTAACTAGCAAACAAATAAATCAGTGGCAGTTGCAGAATGTGGGGCAGGTGAACTGGCTTTTCTCCAGGATGTAAAAGCCTCCTCCGAACTTAGTGAACCATGCTATCCATCTGGGTCAAATCCCATTTATAGCTTCCTGTTTGGCTCACAAGTAAGGATCGCTATAGCAATGCAAGGCCTATGGTGAAAGTGAATATAGTGTAAGATAATTTAAATGGTCATGCCCAGGTTCCTCCCCCACCAACTTAAATGTGTCTCCATTCCAAATTATTTCTGTGATTCTGTCTCCTTTCTGGGGACTGTTTGCTAGCTTCTCAGGTTACTGCTTTGAGGGCACAGGATCAGCCTCCTCTGTCTGGTTTTTTGACTCAGCGCCTCAATATAGGGCTGTCGTTTTTAAAGAGCTAGAGTGAGCTTCTCTTAAAATGAAGACCTGGCAAAGGAACTGCGGAGTCCAGCGTGCTCTTATTTTTTGTGTGTGCCATCTGCAGTGGTTTGAAATAGCATAACTTATTTCCTTGCCTCACACGGACTGGGCGTTCTTGCCTCCCTAGGGTAGCCTTTGGGTGTTCATTGCCTTCATGTGAGTTCATTGCCTCTGTCTTTTCACTCTGCCTGTCGCCATTCCATTCTTTATACAAACCTGGAAGAAGGTCTTCGCTTCTTCCTGTCGTCACATAGAAGCAGCGTTGACAGGTTTATTAATACTTTATGATTCTGATTTGTTTTTGTTTTTTTAACCTGTCATTTGGCCCTAGGAACATAGAAAGCTGCCTTATGCTGAGCCCATTGGTCTATCTAGCTCATCATTGTCTACACCAGGGGTGGGGAGCCTCCATCCCACAGGCCTAATCCTGCTCGCCAGGCCTCTGCACTTGGCCCATCAAGCCATTTCAGGCAAGCCACAGTTGCTTGCCCTACACCTGACATTGTATCGTCTGGTTATCAGGCATTTGGAAAGTCCTGCCCAGGGGACTTTGCAAAGTGTCGATCACATGATGCCATTATGATGTCAGGTGATTGATAGGTGGGTTGCCCTGCAGGGGAAGATAAGGATTTGGCCTATCAGGCCAGAAAGGTTTCCCACCCCTAGTCTGCAGTGGCTGGCAGTGGGAAATCAGACGATTTCCCAGCCCTACCTAATACCAAAGAAGATAGAGAAATGCATGGAGGAGAGGGCTATGATGGCTAACAGGCACGATGGCTCTGCCGCCTTGGTTGGAGGCAGCAATGGTTCTGAATACCAGTTGCTGGAAACAGAAGGAAAGGTGAGTGTTGTGCTCCAGTTGTGCTGTGGGCTTCCCATTGGGGCATCTGGTTGGCAACTGTTTGTGAGCATAGGATACATTGGCCTGATCCAGCAGACTTGCCTGAATATTTTATTGCCACTCTCCTCCTCCTCCTCCTCCTCCTCCTCCCAGTGTTTCAAATGTGTAGTGTGACACACAGGGCACTGCTCCAGGTGTGTATAGGGAAAAGCACTTCCCAAACGGTTTTCTGGTTCCTGCTTGAGGCTCTTCAACGTGCAGATTCCTTTAACATCAGCGGCTGTCAGCTAATGACTCCTTATGGTTTTCGGCTTGCTAGGAGGGGCTGTATGCTTGGTTGTGGAGCAAATATTCGGCTCCTGGATTGTGACAGCAGGTGTTGGGAAGGTTCTCTGCCAGAGACCCTGGAGAGCGGGAGCCCGTCAGAATAGACAGTTCTGGACTGAATGGAGCTGTGGTAGGTGGAAGCTTTGCATCTTCAGTTTTCCTCCTTGTTAACACCAGTAATATATATGGCGGGTGCACTGAGGGGGTTTTGTGTCTTTGAAGCTGGAAGCGGTTGGCTGGGCTGCCTAATGTCACAGCTTGTTGTGGCAGCAGGAGGGTCCCTGGCCAAGCCAGCCAGATTCCATGGCAGGCGCTGAGTGAGCTGTTAGAATCCCAGGAAAAGGGCAAGCCTGGCTGGAGGGCCCATAGAGAAACAAAGGGGGGCAAAGGCTGGAGGAAGTAGAAAGATCTGGGAAGGCTTTTGTGATTGGCTACTGGTGATGGTAATAGGGGAGCCTTTGGAAAGGAGAAGTTGTGCATAAGAGTTGTGGGTGGCAGGAAATGCACATTGATTTCATGTAATGAACCAAGTCTCTGGTTTCACAGTCTCTATATCATTCCTATCAGCGATGTTGCATATTCTCCTATAGTGATCAATCCTTCATGCAGAATCATTACTGCAAAGAGCCAGCTATTAGTTATACACACACAGCGTTAAAGGGAACAATTTTGAACAAGGATAAACTTCTGGGTTCACAGTAACGTCTGCTGTCATATCACCTTAGAGACAGAGTTTCATCAAGTATCTTTTTCAAATGCAGCTTTTCCCTCTCACATACTCTGTTATATCAATGTAAGTTATAAAAATAATACTCCACCCTTTCTTCATAAATGAACTCTGCACATCAATTAACAACACAGCCAGAAGCAATATAAAACAAAATAAATAATCAGAAAAGAAGAACTCGGCAACACAGAAAGAAATTACTGTAATAGTAATCACAATCTCGGCCAATCTCAAATCGTATTGGAAAATGCCAGGCTTCACACCTGACACCTGAAGGCAATATAGTATTGCAGCTAGGCAAGCCTCCCTTTTGTGGGGTGGGGGGGGCATTCCATGGAGCTGGTGTCACCTCTGGAAAAACCCTGCTCCTCGTAAATTCATGCCAGAAATCAGCAGACGAGAGCACCTAGAGCAGCCCCTCTTTGTTAAATGTGAGGGCTGTGTTGCAGGACAGAGTGTTTTTCCAGCAGCTAGGCCCCAAGCCATTTAGGTCTTTATAAGCAAGGAGCAGCACTTTGAATAGAGTCTGGTAACAAAGCAACAACCAGTGTAGCTCACATCATTTCTAGAGTCATATGCTCCTGAGCATCCAATCGCAGCCAGTGTCTGGTGCCTGCATTTTGCACCAGCTGAATATTTGCAGACTCTTCAAGGGCAGCCCAGGTAAAGAGTGTGCTATAGTAATCAAGCCTGGAAATTTACTTGGTCATGAACAGACTTGGTTGGTGATGGTCATCGCCATGACTATTGAGTGGCGACTTCCGTTTTTCCTTCCCGTGATGGTTTTCAGTGAAGCAAGTTGATATATTCAGCTGGTCATTGATCAAGAGATGTGTGGGCCATTTATTGATTGCAAACTGTGTGTGCAAAAACGAAATGCTTTCGTGGGCAAACTGAGTGAAGTTATTCCATGTGAATGTTACAAAAGCAAGCTCCCTTCTCGTGAAGTTTGCTGTGGGAAAGGAGAAGAGCCATGTTTGAAAACTGCCTTTGTTTACTAGCATGTGTTGGGAGACTTCATTTTGTGGGTTCTGTTCCCATAGCGCTTCAGGGTTGGAGTGGATCCTATCATACTTGAAGCCCTTGGAGGACTAACTGATTAAATCAGTCCAAGGCAGGTGAAAGACCAAGGATTCTGTAGCTTCCAGAAGTCATAAACTCTGGTATAAAAATAATAAGTAAGGGTGGGTTTTGACTCTTGTTTACGGGCTGTGGGTAAAAGGAATCAAACAGACTGAGAGCTGCATCATTTAACTGCAGCTAAAAGCAAAATGTGTAACTTCAGAAGCCTTGTATAGAAGCGGAACTTAGCACAAAAGGGCCCTGTCTGAGGCTGGGCAATCGGATAAGCACCCAGGTCGGTCTGTTGGCGCCGGCATGCATCTTGGGCCTCTGGAAGCGAGTGGTTGCAATTAAGAATCCAGGCTCACTGTAACTTGAACCGGGTTTTCTTTACCCTCGGCCGCCTTCTTTGGGGAGCGGGGGCAGGAGTCCACCATGCCTGGTATTTCGTCGGACGTCCTCTTGCAGCTCTCAAGAGCCCCCTTTTCCTCACAAGCTCCCCCGAAAATTAGTCCAAAGCACGTACAGGCACATGTCAGGGAACAGTCTCTGAGGCGCGGCTGGCGTTCAGTGGTAAAGCACAAGATCTGCCTGTTGAGCAGAGGTGGAGGGCCTGTGGGCCCCTCCCCACACATGTTACTGGACTACAACTCCACAATCATTCCTGGCCATTGGCCATGCTGGCTACTGGGAGATGGAGGCCAGTAGCCCCTGGGAGAGCCACAGGTTCTCCATCATTGGTATGGGCTCAGCTCCCAATACCCGCAGTTAAAGGATCTCCGCTGACAAAGACCAAGGCGTGGAAGCCCCCAAAGAGCTGCTTCTGTGCAGGGAATCCCATATTGTGTTAGGTGAGCTGTCTGTCTCTTTAGGTGTTGGGAACCTAAGAATCTGCCTTACACTGAATCAGACCCATGGCCCATCTAGCTCAGAATTGTCTTCAGTCTGGGAGCATCTCTCCAGGGTTTCAAGCACAGGAACTTTCACCAGCACTACCTGGAGAGCTGTCGGGGATTGAAGCAGAGATATGAAAGCTAGGAGCTAAACGGCACCTTAAACCTATGGGCACAGCAACAGAATGCCTAGGAGCACTTTTTATAACAAGAATACAAAGCTGAAAATGAATGAGCTGCAGCTAAAATATTATTTTAAAAAATTCCTTCCAGTAACACTTCTTCAGATAACTGGTGGACTTCCACTTCATGCGTCTCAATGTGGTGCCTTCCATAGCTCTAGTCACAGGTAGGTAGCTGTGTTGGTCTGCCATAGTCGAAACAAAATTAAAAAAAACCCTTCCCGTAGCACCTTAGAGACCAACTAAGTTTGTTATTGGTATGAGCTTCCGTGTGCATGCACACTTCTTCAGATACCAGATCATAATATATGTTCATTTTTCACATGGTCTAGTCCTTCCCCTGTCCGCCCACCCCTAATATTCTTATGAGGGTCTCATCTCCAGTCTTCAGAGAGTAACTGGAAGGGGGGAGGCAGAAAATCCTTCCACTCTGCAGTTTTAATCTGAAATCTTAGGTGCAGTACTGCACCCAGAGCTCAGAAACTGCTTGCACGAATGAAATTCCCTGTCACAAAATGCGCCTAGAACAATGAGAGTTTCGAACACTGCTTCTGCACACAAAGCAAATGCTCTGCTGCTGAGCTATGGCACTTCTCCAAGTTTAATAGAGTCCCTTAGCCCACAGGAGCTGGGCTGGTGATCATCATGGCTGGGCTGGACACCATTCAGAATGCAGGCTGCTCCATTTACCTTGTCGTCCTCTGTTATAACCCACCCATTGCAGAATAATGGAAGCCTTCAGGGAAGAGACGAGCAATAGCCCCCAAGAAGATTTTTGTGAGAATTTAACGGTGGCAAAAAAAAGGAGGACACAAACTGAGGCATCAGTCTTGGCAGGCTCCCCGACCACAAAGGCCAAACTGGGCTTGGCAAAAGGTTCAGTTAATTCAGAGCATATAACAACACTTTTTTGTTCTGGGACTGAGGATGCTGGATCCCAGGGTGGAAGCCTCCCTTGCGCAGCAGAGTCTTGCCACGTTGAGCTCTTGGCTTGGCTGTGTGCATCTCTCTTGAGTGGAGGCTCTGGAATCTGTGCTCTTGTCTTGGTAACTTGGCACGGCCAGCACAGCACAGCCACTTTTGCTTCCTGCTGAAGATCCTCTGTGCTGCCCATGGGCTGATTCCTCTGTGGCAAACGGGCCTGTCGCAGATCCAAGGGCAGAATGGTACGGCCTGCTTGGAACCTATGGTTTGTGGGGCTTGGAGCAAATGTGGATGGATGTTTGGGGCAGGGTGTATGATAATGTCTGTGCTGTGCTGTAGTTCTTGTTGCCAAAAGGTTTGCTAAAGGAGGTGTCGTGCTGTGCAAATAGTTCTTGTTGATAAAAAGCTTGCCAAAGGAGGTGCCGGAAGAGGAAACATTGGACTTCCCAGGAAGCATTCATCACACGTTAATCATGCCATTAAAAAAAAAAAGAATGCAAATCTTCCAGCTGCAGATTGGAAGTCAGGTATCCTGTACTGCCCTTTTCCCACTTGTTGAGAGTGAACTGGAAATTGCTGGGGTAGGGGTATGTGTGTGAAGCCTGGGAGCAGAAGGGTGCAGTCCCCTCCCTACAAAACCGCATCAGTACTTCCTGGATTGCCTGGCAGGTGGCATCCTGCTGTGGTCTGGTTGCAAAGCAGGCGCTTAGTATTGGGCAGCTCTTTCAGGAACTCTTTTGTGTCCAGCCGGGAGGAGGAAAGGCTTGCTTCCTGGGAAGTAAAAAAGGCGGCCTAGCAGAACGAAGAACCACCCAGCTTGGTTGGATCGCCCTGGGGAATTCTGTGCCTTACTTGAAAGCAGGCCAGAGACAAGAGAGAGAGTTTGGGGCACATTGTTAGTAAATACCAGGGTACAGGCAGCATGAAGCCCAGGGTAGCTGATAGCCTGCTTGGTTGTTAGGTAGTGGTTTGTTGTGGGAAGGTATCTGATGTACCGGCCTTCTTGCTTTCAGCATGCTTCTGAAAGGTTTGTGGTTTTTCAATCCGCACAGACAGCAATGGCATATTGCATTTCATTTAAATATTGCCTTTCATCCCCCCCAAAGTGTCGGTTTGCAGCCTATATTTAGCCTTTGGAGGATGGCCATATCAGAGGAGGTGACACACAGCCACCCTTGCTAGCTTTCAGGAACGCCTCAGCCAGTTAGGCCAGAGGGGCAAAGGTGTGCGGGCAGGCCAGGTTAAGTCAAGCTGCTGCTAATTACCAGCACTGGGATTCCCCTGAGATGAGACAGAGGGATAAGGTGTTTTTTTCCCTGCATGGAGGCCTTCCTGAAGAGCTGAACTTTGAGAAGACTGAACTGCTTGGCCTCCTTGCAAGAACGTCTTGTCAGCTGCATTTGATTTCCAGTGGTGTTCCCCTTTCTTGTTTATTTTTTGCATTTGCTCCAGGGACCATTTTGAAGCTTTTGCAAGCCCTGGCTTCAGCACACCATAATTGTGGCGTTGTTCTTAAAAGGGCAGGTGGATTTTTCAGGGACCAAACTGGAGAGGCTGTAGGTCTCACAACCGCTGCTTCCTCCTCCCTTGGCTCCCCACCCCCCTGTGCTGGCAGGATCCTGACAAAGAGCACCACTGTGTGGAGGGAAGGGAGCCGTTTCCTGATCATTAATCTGCCTCTCGGAAAAAGATGTGCATTCTCCATTTCTCTGGTCACAGCCAGCAGCAGGGAGCTGCAGCTTGGAAAAATGTCTGCCAGCGAAACTGGCGGAGTGGCTGTGTTTTGATGGTGGCTGCTTCGCGGTAGGGATCGATTGTGGCCAGTTTAGATTGCCTGCAGGTGTTTTCACCCCCAGAAGGCTCTGAGGAGCAGCTGCAAAGAGAGGTTCGGGTGCCACACAGCTGTTTTGCAGAACGGAAACTTTGCCAATATCTGCGTGTTTCTCAGTGGGTCTCAGTTGCAAGAAGCTGAGTTTGCTACTCGCTCACAGAGCCAGGAATGTCCCTGAGGCCTCTTGTGCTGTAGCCTGGCTTAGAAATGAGAGATCTGAACGAGCCTTTCCACTTCCCCCCTGATGTTATTGGTGGCAGGCCTGCAAAATGCACCACAGCGTCCTAAATCTTGAAACAGAACCGTTGAGCCATTTCCCATTCTCCCGTCCCCGAACAGCAGAGATGTTGGGGTAGCTCAGGTGCTTGCTATAATAAAGTTCACCTATGCAGACATCTTGAAAATCTCCTCCGTATGGGTCTTTGTAGGGTGATGGTGCCTGACCGCTGGCCCTTGGGAGTATGGGATTATTTTCTGCTGGTAACCCTGCAGCTGGACCGCCTTTGTGGACTGAATGCTGGAGGTGCTGAGTTTATGGGACTGTGTCGGCTGCTCTCTCCCAGCAGGCCCCTTTTTATTCTGTGCATTGGAGGGGGGGGTGCGTGTCTGCAGCCGCTGCGGTCAGGTGTGTTGGCGCATGATGTTTTCCCTAATTCCTGCAAGCTGGATCCTGTTCTTACCTGGCTGCATTTTATTCCCCCGTGCTCTGGAATGTCAATGTCATACCTCCAAGCGGGTGGATGGAACAACTTCAGCGCTGCTGGCAACCTTCAGGCTCTGATCATGACTCGCTGCCCCCTCCCAACCACCCAAATCTGCCTGAGGCCCACAGATAAACTGGCAAGCCCTTCAAGCCTCAGGGGGCAGCTGCTCACTGGAACTACTACAGCTGTCTTGAAACTTATTTTTTAAAAGCAGCTCACTCTCCTAGTAAGTTCCCAGCGCCCTCCCTACCAGGCTTCTTGTGGTTTGGGGTGAGGGGTTTTGTTGCATCTTTGCTTGAAACTCAAACATGGGAGGTTAGGTAGCCAGGCATGGCCATCTGTGACTGCTTCCAGCCCTCCGGCTGTGGTGTGTGGGTTTTGGTTTTTTCTTTCTTTCAAGAAATGGTTTGATGTGTGGATTTTCCACTGTGCTCTTGAGACTGCCTCAATCACACACTCCAGAGTCCACTTGCCGCCTCCCTGATTCCTGAGCTGTGCTCTCAAAATGGCTGCCTGCCTCGTTCATGTGTCTTGATTTCTGAGCAGGAAGTTTCTGGGAGATCTGGTGTAGGCAGGAGGTACGCAGGGTCCAGGTTCCTGTCGTAGGTGTCTCTGTATCCATAGACCAGTTTCCAGAGAAGCATATCTGTGAGTTTTTAAGACTATAAAGCTTTCCGGTACAGCCTTGGTGCAGAAGGCAAACGCTCCACAGACCCAGCTTGACTTCTTCCTGCTCAGTGTCCTCAGTCCCGTCTCTCACTTTCCTTTGCAACTGGCAGCAGAACCACAAATACTAGCCCAGCCTGGGTGGTGTGCCTACCAGGAGTGAAACACACACACCGCTTTTCTGCTGCTTGGATCCATTGCAGAGGGAGAAAGGACTTGGGCATGTGGCACAAATGAGGGAAGGCCTGGCCCCAGCCTGGAACTGTAGTTTGCTGGACAGGTTTCCCTGGTAAGAAAGGGTTCAAAAGGAAGGTAGTGAAATGAGAGCTGGCTGCATGTGCCTCCTTGGAGACCCTTAGAGGTGGAAAGCCTGGATGTGGGTATTTCCAGCCAATCACAAATGGAGCAGCCCTAATTCTCAGCATTTACAGAGCACTTCATTGCATTTCAGAGAGCTTCACGTCTGCTCTGTCGTTTTAGAACAGCAGCCCTGTAAAGGAGGCCAGCATTACGATCTGTGGCTGTGGTGATCTTTGAAGTTGGGGACTCAGGAAGCTCAGCTGCTCCTTCGCCTTTTGCTGTTGCAACGAACCTGGTGGCTTCTTTCTTTCTTTCTTTCTTTCTTTCTTTCTTTCTTTCTTTCTTTCTTTCTTTCTTTCTTTCTTTCTTTGTCTTGGGGTAAGCCCAGGTCCCTGCCTAGCATCTCCCTTTCCCTGTGTTGAGGCAGAGTGGCAACCTTTTATTGGGAGCCAAGAGCTGTTGTCAAAGGGCGCTGAGCACTTGTAGGGTACTCAAACATTATTGTGATCAAATCGCAACGATCAAGAACAGAAACAATGTGTGATTACAGCAGGAGTCACCAGCGTGGTGCCCTTGAGCACAGTCGTGCCCACAAGGGCCTTCTCTGGTGCCCACAGCGTTGCCTCACCCTGCCAAAATTAGGCTTGGAAGGAGCATTCTGTTGTGACCAATAGAATGTGTTGCCGTGTGTGTTTGAGTTTGTGGTGTGTGTTCCGTTCTTTTAAGGTGGTGGCAGTGTTTGCAAGGTTCCCTGTTTTGGTTGGTGAAAGGCAAGTACAGCTATCTTTTGCAAAGTCCCCAACTAAAGTCACTTATAGTGGCAGAGAATTTCAGAACGTGGTGTTTGAAATTCACTTCTTTTGGTGTATTTGAAACCTAGATATATGTCAGGATGGTGGGTGGCTGCCAGCTCTTGAAGCACAGAGGGAGCAAGGAGCTGCTGGAGGGGCCTCCTGCATTGTGGCTCAAGGTGACTTTGAGATTTTCCAGGCAGAGAGGAACCACCTTTATGCCTCCACGTGAGGCCCACTTGGAAGTCTTTCCTTATTATCTTTGTCCCCCTCCTCTTCTGGCTCTCTCCTCCTGCACTGAACTTCTTCATCTCTCTCTCCCTACCCCCCTTCATGCATGACCCCCACCCCCAAATGTGGGGCAGCACCACTGGGACCACCCATCACAACCTGTCACTACTGTGTGTGCATGTGTGTTCGTGCTGCACGTGCAAATAGACCTCACACAAAGAAGGAGGTTCCACATTGCTCATAGGCAGCACCCGGGTGCATTTGCAAAGGCTGGCCTTCCTTTCCAAGCGCGCTGCTGAAAATGCATCCTTGGTGCAACTTGTCAGTGTCTGGCTGCCTCCATCATCCTAGGGTGCACTGTTGCATTGGTCAGCTAGGTGGCAAAGTGTTTAAGGCTGTCGCGGACAGCAAAATGTCCTTTGCTCTAGCAGTGACTGGGGAAAGGGGCCAGTGTGGTGGGTCAGCTGGTGCAGAATGCTGCAGCACAGTTGCTGACGGGAGTGAGACCCAGCCAGCATATAGAACACCTCTGTTCAGGGATCTGCACTGACTGCTCATTTGCTGCCAAACCAAGTTCAAGGTGGGGTCACTTTGCTTGTGGGATTGCCATACCTCAAAATACCCACTCGGCTGTTTTCATCTGCACAATTGGCACTATTGTGTTTTTAAAAAAACAAAACAAACCCCACCAATATTTTAGTGTGGCAGTGCCAATCCTTTGGAACTCCCTGCCTATTGACATTTGTACTCTTTGGTGCCTGTTCAAAATATTTTTGCTTGGCAAAGCCTACCCAGATACGTCAAAACTGCATATATCTCTTTTTAACTCCTGTTGATTTCAAATCATCTTTTGAATACTTTAAAATACCTGTTTATAATCAAGCCTCTTAATATTTAATTTCATATTTTTGTAAACCACTTAGAGGTGTGTTGTTTTCCTTAACAAGCAAGCAGTATATAATTTTTACTAATTAATAAGTGAAAGAAACGTGGCTGAGGAACCTGTGTCCTTCCTGCAGGTGCTGCTGGGCTCCCAACTCCCCTCCTCATGCTTGGCCCTTGGCCATGGCTGGCTCCTGGTCACTGCAGTCCAGCAACATCTGTAGGGCCCTAGGCTCTCAGCCACCACCGGCCTAAATGGAAGGAAGGTGTGGCTTGCATGTCCTTGCCATTTGGAAATATAACGGCCTCCTTTTCTTCCCTCTCTCCTCCCAGTAATCCTCCGCTGAGCGAGGAGATGTTGCCTCCCGGGGAGTGGATGTGCCATCGCTGCACCGTGCGCCGGAAGGTAAAGACGCCTCCGCCCATGAGTGAACAGACCTTCTGGGCATTCGGATGTAATCTCTTCTCCTCCTCTTCCTTCTCTGGAAAGAACAAAAGGGTTGCAAACAGCTGTGGGGAAAGATTTGCTCAGGAGGGGCGGGTGTGAGGAAATACAGCTGCCACAGACCAAAAAATAGCTTTTATAATTCCCAACGCATTATGAACACCTGTCTTTCCCAAGCGGGACTGGGGGGAACGCTTCACAAATCTTCGGGAAAAGCTAGATTAAATTAATTCATGCTTTGAGCCTGGCAGGGAGGGTGATGAGAAAGCCGTTCCTTTCTTTACCTGCTTCTCCAGAACGTGGCCAGATGTGCAAGTTGCTGGCATAGCTGTGACAAGCTAATTTGGTGGAGCCACATTCCCTGCCTTGCTAAGCCAATTGCAGGTTGTGTGTGTTTGTGTGCTTGCTTGCAGGGGGGGTGGAGGGGGGGAGCTGGCTGTGACGGCACAGGCCTCTCCCTCTTTCAGGCCAGCTGCTCCCATTGCCAAGCCTCCCCAGTTCCTTCCGGCTAGCTTGGGAGAGGAGAGAATGGAATGACCTCCTGTTGTTTCCATAGCAGCGGGGGGGGGGGGGGCAGGGAGGGTTTCCCCCCCCCCCCCCTGCCGTCGCCGCCAAAGCTAGGGAGGCGATTATTGGGCCAGGCTCCAACTTGTCATCAGAGATGCCTGCCCTTTCCTGCAGCTAGCAGGGCGGCCCAGCTGAATGCAAATATTGACTCCTGGGGCTGCCAGCTTTCAGAGTGTGCTTGAAGAGGGAAAGAGCTGCTGGCAGGGCTGGGTGAAAGAGAGAGAGAGAGAGATTTCGGAGTCCAGGGATTTTCTGGCTTCTCACGTGTCCAGCGATTCCACTCCCCAAGTGTAGGATTTCCAGCTTCTGCCTTTTTTCTATTCTTTAAAAAAAGGAAAAGAAAAAAATAACCAGTGTGGTAAAAGGAAGCAGTAATGGCCACCAATCTAGTTGACTTTAAAAGAGGACTGCAGAGGGCTATTGATGGCTACTAGCCATGATGGCTGTGCTCTGTCTTCACAGTTGGAGGCAGCAATGCTTCTGAATCCCAGTTGCTGGAAACCACGGGAAAGGAGAGTGCTCTTGCACTTGAGTCCTGCTTGCGGGTTTCCCACAGGCATCTAGAGGGCCACTGCGAGAACACGATGCTGGACTAGGTTGGCCATGGGCCTGATCCAGCAGGGGGCTCTTCTTATGTTCTTATGTATGACAGAAGGGCCCATGGCAGAAGCGCTGGCATCTCCCATTAAAAGGATACAGTAATGCAGGGATTGCCGTGGCCCTTCAAACGTGGGACTCCCGACTCCCATCTTCCCTGTGCATTGGCGATGGAGGGAGCTGGGGGCTGCAACGTCTGGGCAGTCCCATAATCACCACCCCAAAGTAGCAGCTGCTGACCTCTGCTTGAGGCCCAGGAGAGCTGCTGCCAGTCAAAGGAGACCACGCCAGGCTAGATGGGCAAAGAGCCTGACCTGATAGGACCTATGGTTCTTAGGCTTGACCTTTTGCTGTGTGTTCCTCAGGGCCTAGGTAGCCACCCATTGCTTCCCCGTATTTAGGGGGGTCCTTTTGACCTGCCTCCCCTGCCTGCCGTCCTTTCATTCCTCGGCCCACTTGGTCAGCTGCTGAGCCCAGCAGGCAGCTCAGAATGACCAAGCTTGCAACTCAACCAAACGGCAGGGCCGTGCCACTCCAGGGAATTCAGTTGAGGCAGGAATAGCACGGACCCCTTTCCCCTTTAAATGACTTGAATCCTTTTGTCAGACAAGGGAGCAAGGTGGCCTTGGAAGTCAGTCACTGACTCTCAGCCTAACCTATCTCACAGGGTTGTTGTGGGGGTTAAATGAGGAGGAGAACTGTGTGCATTGCCTTGAGCACCTTGGAGGGAAAAGTGGCATATAAATGCAGTCATTAAAATAAATCTCAAGCAGTCAAAGTAGTTTTATTCCTGCAAGGCTTCTCCCCACACTGCACCCCAGTCAGTTCGACACAAGCAGAAATAATGGGTTGCATTCAGCTAAGTTCTGCTCCTGAGAAGAATAGGCTCAAGTTAGTCACATCTGTTAATTTCAGTGGACCCGAGTCTGAGTAGGCCCAACTTTGGATACTGCCCCACTGTAAGCCAATAAAAGACATGTCATTATTCAGCCTGAGGGGTCCCATTCCCTTCCAGATAACCTTCCCAGCACCAGATTCCAGTCCTGGGCAGGAGCAAGGGCAAAAGCAAGCAGAAGATTAAATATTAATTCTACCTTAGTACAGTACCCCTCTCTGTCCTCCATCCATCCAAGCAAGAGGCATGATCAGAGTTCAGTGACACATCTCCAGGCAGGTGCTTGGGGTGTGGCTCCAAGCAAGTTGCAGGGACCAGATAAGAGAGTCCGGTGGGGGGGGAACGTTGTTTGGCCACTGACCGCTGCTTGGGACTGTCCAGTGAAGGTGATGCTTCCCCTTTCTCCGGCTGCTCTGGGGCTGCTGAGTTAAGACTGCCTGCCTGCTTTGTGCCTTGCAGAAGCGGGAGCAGAAGAAGGAGCTGGGCCACGTCAATGGCTTGGTAGAGAAGTCCGGGAAGAGGACCACGTCCCCCACCAGCGATGCAGCGGACTTCTTGGACCGGGCGAGTGGCGGCGTCCTCCGGACCCTCTCCCACACCCGGCTCCTAGAGCGGAGGGCCAGCCGGCCCGGCACGCCCACCTCCAGCGCCAGCACCGAGACCCCCAACTCGGAGCAGAACGACGTGGACGAGGACATCATTGATGTGGACGATGACTCTGCCACCGCAGCAGAGGCAGACGGCGGGCAGCCCCATCTGAAGCGGCCCTTTGAGCTGCTCATCGCTGCCGCCATGGAGAGGAACCCCACCCAGTTCCAGCTGCCCAACGAGCTGACCTGCACCACCGCACTTCCAGGTGAGCAGCAGACCTCCCCTTCTTCCTCACAGGCGCCAGTAGAAGGGAGAAGCTGGAGCCGGGGGGCTCCAGAAGAGGCTGGACCAGCCTGGGCTGCTTGGCTTAGCTTGTGGGCATTGCCATTGCGAAGGGGGCAGCCTTGCGACTCCATGCCTGGTTGCATGGGTAGCCTAGCACAGGTTGGGGCCCATCACCCCTTTGGGCAGGGCCTCTTCCTATCAAGACTCTCATGTCCTTCCGTGACTGGGAGTTTGGCTCTGTGGTTCCCAAAGTGGGCAGGTCTTTCCCAGAGGCCTTGCACAGGGGGACTTTAGGAGGCAAGCAGGCCGCAGGGGGTTGATGGAGGTGTAAATGACTCTTGAGACGTTGAAAAGCTAGTATCACTGGGTCAAGTTCATCAGGTTTTTTTTTAATTAAACAAAATAGTTTTGATTGGACTTTGAATAAAAGTGCAGTCAATTGTTAATCTTCCTTAGTTGAGTGGCTGTTCTGAGTCATTATTTTTAGTAGGGTAGTGTGGGGCAATGGGAATCAGTTTATGGAACCAAGGGGGCAGGGATGCAACAAATGTTTGGAAACCCCTGGCTTAGCCGTTTGAGGAATAACAGGGCCGTTTCCATCTCTCTTCCCGCCCCCCACCCACCCAGGTACTAGTAAGAGGAGGAGGAAGGAGGAGACGACTGGGAAGAACGTCAAGAAAGCACAGCATGAGCTGGACCACAACGGGTTGGTCCCCCTGCCGGTCAAAGTCTGCTTCACGTGCAGCAGGTATGGGTGTGGCAAGCAGGGCTGGGCAGGGGGCTGTAATGGCATTCTGTGCCAGCTTTCTTGGCCAAGGATGGGAGTCAGAGCGGGCTGTGTCCCCGCAGGGCCTAGGCTTAGGCAGCACTGTGGGACTTCTTGCACTCCCTCTTGGCCTGGTTATGCCCAAGGCTTCACATGGAACGCTGACTTTTTCCCCAGCTGCGGGCAGGGTGCGGCAGGATTCCCACTTAAGGCGTTTGGAGGTCATGGGTTTGGATCATGGGCACATCCTTCTCCAGGGGATGTGCTTCTCAGGGGGGCAGGCACTTGCTTTGCATGCAGAAGACCCCAGGCTCAGTCCCCCTCCCGCTTCATCTTCAGTTTAAAGGGCAACGGGAGATAACCTCTTCCTGCCCAAGACCCTGGAGACCTGCTGACCCCAGTCAGAGTAGACCTGCCTTCCCTGACATGGGGTTTTAGACTACAACCCCCCATCAGCCCCAGCCAGCACAGCCATGATGTTGGGGCAGATGGAAGTTGTCGTCCGCCAGTTCCCTTTCTCTTCGCTCCTTTGTGTAGTGATGGCGCTTTCCCCTCCCCCTTCCAGGAGTTGCCGCGTGGCCCCGCTCATCCAGTGCGACTACTGCCCGCTGCTCTTCCACATGGACTGCCTGGAGCCCCCTCTCACGGCCATGCCCCTGGGCCGCTGGATGTGTCCAAACCACATTGAGCACGTGGTGGTAAGTTGGCCTTCCCCTCCGGGGCCTGCAGAGTCTCTCCCCTCCCACTTTTCTCCCATGTTGTTGCTGCTGCTGTGACCTGGGGGCTTTGTAATGAGCGCCCCCCCTCTCTTCCAGCTGAACCAGAAGAACATGACCCTGAGCAACCGGTGCCGAGTGTTTGACCGCTTCCAGGACACCATCTCCCAGCACGTGGTCAAGGTGGACTTCCTCAACCGGGTCCACAAGAAGCACCCCCCCCAACCGCCGCGTGGTGCAGTCCATGAAGAGGAAGGGGCTGAAGGTCAGTGGGGAAGGGGCTGTGCTTGTCTCTCTGAATGAGAGGCAGAGGGCTTGAGGGGAGGCTGGCCTGGCCTCTGAGCTTCCTCTGGACTTCCAGGCGCCAGGCTCTTTCCTTGGTGAAGCTGCCTTGCGTGAGTCCACCAGGAGGTGGCAGCCTTGCCTGCGGAGAGGACAGCTTTTCCTCTTGAAGCTTGCAGGCCTCAGCTTGCTCTTTAACCAGGCTTGACCGAGAGGCAAGGCTGGGAAGGTTTAACTGCCCCTCCTCTCTCTCCAATGCCCTCCCTCAGGTTCCTGATGCCATCAAGTCCCAGTATCGGATCCCGCCCTCGCTGCTGGCCCCTGCCGCAATCAGAGACGGGGAGCTCATCTGCAACGGGGTCCCTGAGGAGCCCTCGCTGAAGCACCTTTGCAGCCCGGAGCACTTAGCCACCCAGTCAGAGCAGCAAGAGGTAAAGGCCCGGGGCGGAGGCCTCTCTCCAGGAGGGGCTGCACTCCTGCCAAAGGAGGGTCCCCACCCTCCAAGCTTCAGATTAGAGGGGTGCTGCCTTCTGAAGCCAGCAGACTCTCAGCTTGGCTGCGCTTGGCCCTGGCTGCTGAGAGCAGCCCTGAGCACCTCTCCATCAGGCACCTTGTGATGGTTTGTTAGGCATTCTTCCTCCTCCCTTGCATGTTTAGATGTCTCCAATCTGGTATCTGGGTTGGAAGCGGAGCAGGTAACCTCTTTGGGAAACTCGTCTCGCATCCATGCTGTGCAGCTAACAGATCTGTTGCGGGATCAGTCTTTTTCCCATGGCAAAGGTCTTTGGTTTCCCTCTGGAGCTGTGGGTTGGCTGTCCTTCCAGTAGACCGAGGAGCCTGAGGGGACTTGGCTGGATGCGAGCAGCCTGCTTGGAATATGCAGGACAGTTCCAGGATTCCCCATGGGGTTGCTGTGCCCTGCTGCAAGCTTTCCTTGGCTCATCTTCCTTGCCTGCCTTAGACCTTCGGCTTGTGCGTTTGCTACAGGCATCTTGGCGGCTGCTGTGAGAACAGGGTCTTGACTCAGAGGGGCCATTGGCCTGACCTGGCAGGGCCATTCTGATGTTCTTATGGAGAAGAAGGCTATCAATTGCTACTGGCCACAATGGCTATACTCTGCCTCCAGAGAGTCGGCAACAATGCTTCTGAATAGCGGGTGCTGGAAGTTGCAGGAAGGGACAGTGCTGTTCTCGTGCTCGGGTCCTGCCTGTGGGTTTCCCCTTTGGGGCATCAGGTTGGACTAGGATGGGCCACTAGCCATATCAGCAGGGACATTCAGGTGTCCTTTTTCAGGACCTCGTGTTGCGCTCGTTGCAGCCTTCCTCTCCTAAGTGTCTCACTCCGTATTCCTTTCTCCTTCCAGTGGCTGTGCAGCGTCGTCGCTCTGCAATGCAGCATATTGAGACACTTATCTGCCAAGCAGATGCCCTCGCTCTGGGACTCTGAGCAGGCGGACAAGGCGGACGTCAAGCCGGTGATCGTGGCTGACGGCTCCCTGGCTGGCCCTTACCAGGTGGCGGACAAAGCCAGCCTCCCTCCCCTCTATTCTGCGCCCTGCCCACCTGGCATTGCCCCTCAGAACTCCTTGGGGTCTTCCCTGCAGGAGGACGCCCACTACCCCTCGTGTACGGACAGGCCCAAGAAAGTGTCTCCCTGCAGCGCGACGTCCAACGGCCCCAACGCCCCCACGGAGGTGAAAATCAACGGGCCGCATTTATACAGTGACTCTGCTTCTGCCAACTTGACTGACTCCCCAAGGCTTGGTGGCCAGAGCAGCGGCGCCCTCCCGGGGTTGTCCCAGCGGCAGCAGCCATGGCCCCGGCCTGCCACCCCACCGGTAGCCTGCGGGCTCCTCAATCACATGGTGGCGGGGGCTGTCGTGAAGACAGAGAACGCGGTGGGGCCAATCTCGTGCACACACAGGGGCTCCGTGCCAACGGCAGGCATGCCAGCTTCCATCCCGAACTCTTGCGCCAGCCTGGAAGCTGCCAGCACTCTGCAGAGGAAGAACGTGCAGACGCAGGTTGGGCCTCTGCTGGCCTCGGACCTGGGGGCGATGGACTCTCCTCTCACTGCCACCCGGGCGCTCACCCCTCCCCAAGCGGCAGCGGTGGGTGACGGGGTCTCTGCCATCGGAGCTGCTCATGGCTTTTGCTCACCAGCACCGCCTCCAGGTGAGAGTAGGGGGGCTTCAGGGCAGCCGGGGGTCTCTGGGAGCCCTGCCTTAAAAGGGGCAGCGGGAATGACTGAGTCCCACTTTCATTTATTTTTATTCATAAAATTTATACACCGCCTGATGGTTAAAAACCGAAAACCTTCACTGCGGTTTGCAGAAATATAAAAAGCTGAAATTGTAAGAAAATTTAGCAATACCTTAAAACTTCTGAAAAGCTAAAATAATAGACTAAAAGCAAAACTTCCATCAGCTTTCTGACAAATGCCACCCACCATTGAAGCCAATGTGTTTTGACTGCGCAATATAAATAGATATAGGTATGTTTGGGGGGGGTGCCTGTGAATCCTGACCCAGCAGTTCTTTTTGCTCCTCCCTCTAGACGGTAAGGTCAGCCCGAGCACCTTATCCATAGGAAGTATCTTAACCACCCCCTTGTTGCTCCCTCCCAACTCTTCAGCCACGCTGGACCTCGCAAGTTCCCTGAAAGCATTAATGGACAGCAGCGGAGGTGAGTCCTTGCACAAAGGCATCTTGCCGTGCCGGGAATGGGGGAGGCAAGCAGGCAGGGAGCTCCTCTTGTTGGTCTTGGGGTGACGACATCCGCAGATGTCCCCAGGGGGTCTCCTAACTCAGCAGTGCTCTTCCTGCCAGTGTGGTGTAGTGGTTAAGAGCGGTGGACTCGTAATCTGGGGAACCGGGTTCACGTCTCCGCTCCTCCACCTGCAGCTGCTTGGTGACCTTGGGCCAGTCACGCTTCTCTGAAGTCTCTCAGCCTCCCTCACCTCAGAGTGTTTGTTGTGGGGGAGGAAGGGAAAGGAGAATGTTAGCCACTTTGAGACTCCTCCAGGTACTGAGAAAGCGGGATATCAAATCCAAACTCCTCCTCTTCTTCTTCTTCCTGTGTGGCCCTTTCGATTCTCTCTGACCAAGCTGCTGTGTCCCCCCCGCCCGCCACTCTCTTGATGAAGGCATCTGCACCCGCTGGTGATGCCAGAGGTGCATTTAATGTTGGGATACTGCAGGGGAGACTGGGGCATGAGGCAGGCCCCCAGCTGGCTCCAGACGATCACCAGTCTCCCGTGGAACAGCATCAGTCAGTTAGCGACACGAGCCTCAGATACGCTTAGAGACCCATGCACACTCTGTCAGCAGAGTGTGTAAATCTCCACACAGCAGATGAGGCGGACAGAGGCAGGTGTAAGCATTTATTCAGCATAGTTCAGGAACAAAGGAAAACATGTCTGCTTCCCTTCGTCTCCAGCAAAACAGCAGTATAGCAAAAGCAACATACAAGGGAAGTTCCCAGCAGACAGTGCTGGGAGTAAACAGGCATACACAAACGTCATGCCTGTACCCTTTTAAGGTGGAATGGAACTATATCCTAACATTTAGATCGCCTGCCTGCCTCTTGCCTCCACCACCAGGCCTGGAAGGCAGGATCATGACCCAGCTGGACCCATGGTAAATGCTAGGTCTGCTTGTATTGTGGCCCTAGGCCTATCAGGAAAGCACCATAAGAAAGGGTGTCTTGCTCCTGACAATTCCACAAGGTTTAATTCGTTGATCCCCCAGGCACCTCGCCTTAACAGCACTGTCTCTTCTTCTTTTATGTCAGCAGAGATTGAGATAAACATGCTGGATGAGAAACTGATCAAGTTCCTGGCCTTGCAAAGAATACATCAGCTGTTTGCTTCCAGGGTCCAGCCCTTTGCAGGCAACGCTGGCCCCCACCAGCCCAGTCCTGGGGGAAATCATGCGGAAGGTAGGCCCATGCCCACATTGACCCGGGCACTCTCTCCTCCTCTCCTCTTCTCCTCCGCTGCTCTTGGGGGTACAACAGTCTTAAAATTATAAGTCGCCTTTCTGCTACACACTCCCCAATAGCTGAAATGCAGAAAGGGGGGGGGGGACAAACAAGTGTCGGCGCCAGCAGTAGGAGAGGCAGGCTCCTTGGGAAGGGCCTGCACCAGAGGAAGAAAGCCCTGAGTTGTTCCTGCTGCACCAAAGTTTCCTCTAGGCATTGGCAGAACGCAGAAGCATCATAGGCCTGATCATAGGAAGTTAGATGGTTGGTCCATTTCGCTCAGTGTTGTTTGCATTCACTGGCAGCGGTTCTCAGGGTTTCGGCAGGGAACTCCCCCAGGACAACCCTGGGACCTTCTACAGCCTAAAAATAAAGTAAGATTCTAGTCCTCATGGTTCTGAATAAAGGTTTGAATTAGGAACACAGGAAGCTGCCTTATACCGAATCACGTCTCTGGTCCATCTAGCTCAGTATTGTCCACACTGGCAGCAGTGGCTCTCCAGAGTTTCTGAGCGGACATTGCCGGTCCTTCCTGAAGATGTTGTCAGGGGTTGAACCCTGAGCAGGTGCCCAATCACTGAGCTGCAGCCCTCCCCCCCCAAATAGTAAACACCTGGAATAATGGGGCAGATCTGCATTATGATGACAAGCCCTTTGCCCACCCCACCTCTCAGCCAAGGGGAGATAATCTAGCCCTGTGTTGTCCACTCTGCCTGGCAGCAGCTCTCCAAGGTCTCTGGGGGCCCCTGCTGCCCTTTGCCCAGAGTTGGAACGTGGGACCTCCTTCCCACTGGCATTGGGAGCACAGATGCCTTCTCGCTGCCTCGCTTTCAGTGACACGCCTGCTCAGGTGCTGACCCTGGCCCTGCGATGCTTTGTTCAGGAAGTGTTGGCCGAAAGATGCGCCTAGGTGGGATGGGGAGTGAGAAGGCAAATGACAACCTTCACTCTGCCTCTCCTCCTCCTCTGGTTATGGGCCTCAAGGCAAAATGAAAAATGGCAAGAACACGGCTGGTGGAGGGTTTTTTCGGAGGGTGCATGGGTGTGTTCAAATCCAGGGGGCTTCTCTCCTCTTGGCAGCGCTTTGTTCTTGAGACCACCTGTCAGGGATTCTTGAGCTGTGAATCCCTTGGGAGATCCCTTCCAACTCTACAATTCGATGAATTCCGTCTTTCTGTCTTCCAGGGCAGAGGAAGGAGGTGCAGGCCCGAGCCGTCTTCTACCCTCTGCTGGGGATGGGCAGTGCGGTGAACATGTGCTACAGGACCCTCTACATTGGGACAGGCAAGGGCTAACTCACTGGGGGACTAGCTCGCCTCCCACCAAGGGAGGGGAGCAGCTACGTGCGTGCTCAGCAGCCTCCTGGCTGCCCAATTGGCTGGGGAAGTGGGGTCCCCTTGCAAGTTGCTACAGCTGCTCTCACCGGAAGCTAGTAACTGGGGCGGTGGGGGAACCCTGAGCCTTCTGGGAATGGGTGTGCTTTCATCTCAACTTCTGCCGTGGTCCTTTCCTGCTTCCTGTGGCTTTTGGTGGAGGTCTGGCTGCATCCGAGCCGCCGATGCTCAAGAGAGTTTCTGTCTCCCTCCTTCCTTTGCACAGGAGCTGACATGGACGTGTGCCTTACAAACTACGGTCACTGCAACTACGTCTCGGGCAAGCACGCCTGCATCTTCTACGACGAGGTGAGTCGCGCAGGGCTGCAGCCCGGGAGAGTGGCTTGATTTGGAGGCAGGTAGATTTGGAGAGAGAGAGGAAGCAGTCTTCTGGGCATCCTTGCCACCAACACTTCCCATCCAGGGTGTGACTCTGTCTCCCTTTCCCTCTGCCCCAGAACACCAAGCACTACGAGCTGCTCAACTACAGCGAGCACGGCACAACGGTGGACAATGTCCTGTATTCCTGCGACTTCTCCGAGAAGACGGCGCTCGTCCCGGCCAGCAGCATGGTTGCCAAAGTACAGAGTGTGATTAGTAAGTTTTCAGCCTCTCCTGAGCACCAGAGACAAAGCAGCACCAGAATCCTACACAAGGGCAACTTGCATAGGCAGGAGAGCCCCACTCTGAGTTTGTTTCTCTCTGTTTTACACAAGCATTGCTTCTAGTCCAGGCTTCCTCAACCTCGGCCCTCCAGATGTTTCGAGACTACAATTCCCATCATCCCTGACCACTGGTTCTGCTAGCTAGGGATCATGGGAGTTGTAGGCTAAAAACATCTGGAGGGCCGAGGTCGAGGAAGAAGAGTTTGGATTTGATATACCATTTTATCACTACCCGAAGGAGTCTCAAAGCGGCTAATATTCTCCTTTCCCTTCCTTCCCCACAACAAACACTCTGTGAGGTGAGAGGGGCTGAGAGACTTCAGAGAAGTGTGACTGGCCCAAGGTCACCCAGCAGCTGCATGTGGAGGAGCGGGGAAGCGAACCCGGTTCCCCAGATTACGAGTCCACCGCTCTTAACCACTACACCACACTGGCTCTAGTCCTTAGACGGCTGCACTGGTGTGAGTGTATGGACATTGCTCTGCTTAAAAATCAGAAGCCAGAGGGATGGTTAAATCAGACATCGAGGAGTGAGGGGGATGGGAGGTTCAGCCCCTTTTTGAAGCAAGGCGCCCAGGATTGCGCCCAGGATTCCCAAGGCGATCACACCACATGTTTGTGCAATGGCATTATGGCGCCGGCAGTTTTATTTTCAGTCTCCCCCACGCCCCTTTCCACCTTTGCCCACTGTGCCTCTCTTCCTGTATTCCAGAGCGACACAAGAGCCGAAAGCAGCAGCAGCAGCTACAGCCGCCACCCCCTGAGGAGGAGCAGCCTCCAAGCGAAGAGGCTGCGGTGATGCGGTCCCAGGCCCAGGGCCCGTCCCCCAAGCCCTGCAACTGCAAAGCCAGCAGCTCCAGCCTCATTGGGGGCAGCGGGGCCGGCTGGGAGGGGACGGCCCTCCTGCACCACGGCAGCTACATCAAGCTGGGCTGCCTGCAGTTTGTCTTCAGCATCACGGAGTTTGCGACCAAACAGCCCAGGGGAGGAGATGCCGCCGCGGCCTTAGCACAAGAGAGGGACTTGGAGGAGAAGCTGTCCCCAAAGGCCCAGCAGGTCCCGGTGCTGCGCTCAAATTCAGTGCCCTAGGAGGAGGCAGCGACCGAGGGAGGGGTTGGACAAGGAACAATAAATCCTCCCTCCCAAGATCGAGAGACACTCTCACAGACACATTGTGCACAGGATTCCCTTTGATGTACACGAACCATGTCTTGTCCGGATTCCCAACCCTCAACGTGGGCCACAGACTGTTGACGCCCTTTGCATGAGATGAAGAACTTTTAATTTTTATTATTAATATTATTATTATTATTATTGTTTGCTCAAGTTTTTAGGGGCATTTGCACATATATTTGTACTATACATTTCATTTAAAAAAAGAAAAGGAAAGGAATTAACTGCAGCGTGTTGGGAGGCCGTGCTGGGGCAGAGCCGGCGAGAGGGAGCCGGGAGGGGGGGTCATTGACGTTGCCCCCCAGGCAAGCCTGCTCCCCTTTGCAGTTGTAAAATAATCCCAAAAAAACCTGTTCTATTTTGTGCCAGTGACAATAGTTTTTATATTAAAGAGAAAAAGAGAAATACAGTTTTCATACAGCAAAAATCTATTCAATTATCATTGTTTTATTTAATGTAAAGGTGCGCTATCGTCCTGCCAGATTTATTTTCTTCCCCCCACCCCTTCCAACCTCCTGTGCCCCCCCTTCTCTCCCCCTTCCTGCTGCAGTTGCAATTCTGCGTATTGTGTGTGTGGCAGGAAGCGAGTTCCGATTTCCTGCCGCCCACCCTGTTTCGTTCCCGCCCCCCTTTTAGATGATGGAGAAGTATTTGGGGTTCTGTGTAAATACAACCACTGACAGCGTTTTTCTCTCCCCCCACCACCCCCCACTGTGTTTTTTAAGCTGTGTACGTGTGGGTTATGACGTTTTTCCTCCAGTTGTCTTAATTGTAGCAAAGCGTTTCTTTGTCGTAAGCCTCCTTTTCCCCTCCCTTTTGTTCCAGAAACTTCCCTTCCACCCCCCCACCCCACCCACCCCCGCAGCTAAGTTCTGATGTACAGAAGTAAATTGCTATGTTTTAGGCTTTACAGAAACTTTTTTTCCTCTCTCCTGTATTCTGTATATAAAACAAAAACTATGGCACTCGTCGCTGTCTGCCTGTCTCTGGAAATTCCCTGCCATCAGCAAGAAAAGTTCCGTTGGCTTTTGGGGGTTCCTGTAGGCAAATGTCCCTGTGGGGGGGGGTTTCCTTCCTCCCCCCCCCCACCCCCGGGTCACAAGGTGGGGCTCCTTTTGCGCCTGCGCTGTCAGACGGAAGCCAACCGCTTCTCCTTCACCGTGTGAAGATTCAGCCAAAAGTGGGATCTGAGGACTGTCTCCCCGTTCCTGGTTGTGCACAGGGTGCCAACTTAGGGTGCCCCTTCCCTCCTCCCCCCCCAACAACAGGGTATATACTTGTAGGGCATTGTGGAACAAAAACAGCACCTCTGGCACCCAGAGGCTATATTGGGGGGGTTATGGGGGGGGAGAGAAAATTATTCCCGCCGGTTGGCCTCGACTCCCTCCATCCTGGAGGTGAGATCTGCTGAGTTCTTTAAAATGTTTTTAATGCTTGGGGGGTTTTTTTGGATCTGGAAAAAATTCTTAACCCCTTTTTTTTTTTGTATAAAACTGAAAAGATTTCATGACTGTTCCAATGGCATTAAGTCTGTATTAATAAACTCACATACTACTATTTAAAAATCATGGGGCTGTGCCAAGCCGTGCCAATTCTTTTTAGAAGAATTCCTTTGCTCTCATTCTTGTCATCGTCCACGTTCCCTTCCTAGATGGAGCCGGGCTCCTTCGCTGGGAAGCCAGGTCTCTCTCCTCCCTCCCACTAGCGGAGGCGGCCGGTCTTGGACTTTCCCACGAAAAGAAAATCATCCAGATAGTAGGTGACCCCAGTGGAATTAGTCCTAAAACGCAAGGCCCAGTCCAAAAAGGTGCTGAATGTTTCAAACACCGAACAGGCTACTGAACAGCCCATTGGCATGGCCCTGTCCACATAATATTTCCCTTGAAATTTGAAGCCCAACAACCAAAAGTCATTAGGGTGCACTGGCAAAAGGCGGAAGGCCGATTCTATATCACACTTTGCCAAAGCCCAGGGACCCTGCCGCGTGGTCATAGAACAAGAGAGTTGGGAGTGATCCAAAGGATCACCCAACCCCTGGCAATGCATTAGGACTTGTGGGGCACTGGCCTGCCCCACCTGCCTGCCACCTTCCTTTCAACCAGCCAGTGGGGTGCGTGGTTCTTCCCCTCAGCTTCCCCCTCCTAAGTCTTGATCTTGCCCCTTGTAGGACTCAGGAGAAATGGAGGGCAGAGGCCAAACTGGAAAGAATTGGCTCTACCATTGAGTTTCCTGCCTCGCCCTTTCCTCACCATCATGGGCACCAGACACTTCCTATCTTCCCCCTAAGAACTCATGCTTTTCATGGAGCAGGTGGCTGGTTCAGTCTGTGGCCTTCCCAAAGCTGCCAGCAGGGATGGGGAACATCTGCTGCTCTCCACATGTCGCTGGATTCGGTCCTGGAAGAAGAAGCCTGCTGGATCAGGCCAATGGACCATCTAGGCCAGCATCCTGTTCTCACAGTGGCCAATATGCCCCAATGGAAAGCCCTCCTCCATGATTTTGTCTAATCCAGCAACCTGTGGAGACCACAGTCTTCACACTGCCCTGGAGAATCGCTGCCTCTTAAGCCCACCAGCTGAGAACAGGGGTCAAATTCTGCAGAAGGTTCCTGCATTGGTTAGTCAGCTGAACTTGCCCTGTTGGCCAGCCACCTGTTCATTCTTCAGCGGAAATAAGTTAAATAACTTTCCTCCCTCCAGCCTCACCAATAACATCTTCAGTTCCAGCATTCCCTGTTGAGCTGAGATGCTCTGCTTATCTAAGGGGAGTCTAGATTGCCACAGCCAGCCTCAGTCGCTATCACTGTATATTTAACTGCATTTATAATACTGCTTCAATCATTCATAACTTCTAATCAAGTTTAACGTTGGATCACACAATGTCCCTTTTAAAAATACTGTTAAAATCAAAGGTGGAAAAAGCAAGCTAACTTGAAATTTCTCAACAAAGGCATGGTGTACTTTGCAAACAAATTTTCTTTTGCGAAAGAGAAGTTTCTGTCCTCAAGAACTTAATCTAAATGTTGGCAACAAGATGTGAAACAAAGGAGAGGGAGGGGAGGGCAGAGCAACGAGGAAAACCAGTTGCACAACTTCAATTTCTGTTTGACCCTGGGGAATGATTTCAGGGACTGGTGCCTCCAATTCCCATGAGCCTTAGAGTCAGGGATGCCCAAGAGCCAGGCATGATGGGAGTTGGGAAGCCATCCGGTGCAACATGACGGTCCCAGGGCCTTGGCTTAAACCAGGTGCGGGGAACCTTTGGGCCTTCAAATGGTGCTGAACTACAACTCCCATCACCTCTGGCCATTGGCCATGCTTGCAATGCTGGGGCTGATAGACATTTTAGCAGCATCTGAAGGGCCAACTGTTCTCCATACCTGGTTTAAAGCAAGGCTTCCACCGGAGTTCCTAGACCCCTGGTGTTTTGTTTCCTATGAATCCTTGGTAGTGGCTGGCCTAAAGAGCTTTGGGGAGCTTCCTGGTGCCTTGCAGGAGGTTGGGTTAGATGACCCTTGGGGTCCCTTCCAGCGCTACGATTCTAAAAGCCAGTTGCGACCCGTTTCCCTCCGTGTCCACTTTTCCAAGAGCTTTTGGCATATAAGAACAGCTCCATGGGGTCTGCCATTGTTGACATAAAATGCTGAAGGGGAAAAGGCTGGCTGGCTGATCAGGGATCAGCAAACTTTTTCAGCAGGGGGCCGGTCCACTGTCCCTCAGACCTTGTGGGGGGCCGGACTATATTTGGGGGGGGAATGAATTATTATGCCCCACAAATCACCCAGGGATGCATTTTAAATAAAAGGGCACATTCTACTCATGTAAAAACATGCTGATTCCCAGACCGTCTGTGGGCCAGATTTAGGTGATTGAGCTGGATCTGGCCCCCAGGCCTTCGTTTGCCTACCCATGAGCTATATGGCCCATCTTTGCCTTGATGCAAAGTCAGATCCTCAGTCTTATCTAGCTCATCACTGTCAACACCAGGGTTTCCCAGACTTGGGTCTTCATCCCATCATCCCTGACCACTGGTCCTGCTAGTTAGGGATGATGGAAGTTGTAGTCCAAAAAAACAGCTGGAGACCCAAGTTTGGGAAACCCTGGTCTATACTGACTGGCAGCAGCCTCAGTGGTGGACTTTGTGCTTTAAAATTTCTATGTGTAGCGCCAAAATTTGCTGCCCCCCCCTTCTGTTGTTTGTCATTGTGGTGTCCTCTCAGCTCAGCATCCAGTGTGGACAAACTGGTTGTACTTCCTTAAATCCGCCTCTGACAGCCTTCTAGGGGTTCCCATTTTTAAGGAGTCGGGTGCCTTTGCATCCTTGCAATTCCAGGGTTTCAAATCTGACACCTCCTGCATGCAAAGCAGCTGTCCCACCACTGAGCTTCCTAGGGCAATTTCCCTAAAAAATAGAGTAAGATTTCTAGTCATGAAACAAAGGGCCGGCTTAAATAGGAACACTGCCTTATACCATGTTAAACCATTGCTCCGTCAAACTCAGCACTGTTCTACACTGACTGGCAGGGTTTCAGATGGGGGGGTCCTTTGCCAGCCTTGTCTGCATATGGAAGCTGGGACCTTCTGCAAGCAGAGCAAATACTTTGAATTTTATTATTACAGTCACAGACCAGTTCTGGCTCACTTACAATATCAGAAAAATCATAAAACACAACAGGACTACATTGGATTGCAATTGGATATAACACAGACAATTCAGATATAGCGACAGTTAAAAATATGTATTAAATCTTGATCATTAAAATATAACCTAAAATTGTAATTTAAAACCTTAATCATTTTGGTAGTACAGCTTGTTCCCAAAGTTTTATGGCAGTCACACAGAATTTGGCCACCCTTAGCATGATCTCTAGATCCTTGTCCTCCACCAGTTCGGACCCATTTGGAGATATTTGTATAACAGGAGTGATAAATACCCAGCGTATATCCCCGTAGAAATGGCAGCAAATACTCTTCAACTTGAGATCAGGCTTTTCTATGGCAGGAGGGCCTGAGTTGTTCTGTGGTGAGTCTGCAGTAGCTTCAAGATTTAGCAGAGTTGGTCGCAAAGCCTGACTTGAGCTCTGTACCATCCTTGGGACAGGTGTCCCCTTCTAGAGATGCTAGGGGCGCACGCATTGATCACGCACAAACAAGACTCTCCAGGTGCAGCCACGTGCAAAGATACAAGTTCTCCGTGCTAAGGTGAGGCTCTTGGAGATTCACAGAAGACTGGTGTAAATTTATGGACTATTTGAAAAGTAATTGTGATGATCAGATTACGTTTGTAGGTTTACAAGAAGTTTTGTGAGGTGAATAATTTGAATTATTGCAAAATTGGATAAAGAGGAGGATTGTTAGTTAAGATAATTAAAGGCAATATGAATTTAAGAAATGCAGAAGAAATGATAAAAATGGTGGATCATCAGAGGTGCTGATGGAAGTCCAAAAAGATTGTATAAGATGTGAAGTTTTGTGGTATGTATGTTCAAAAATTAATTTAAAAATTATTTTATTTTTTAAAAGGTGAGGCTCTTGGAAGTTCACGATGCAGCTGCTGGAGCCGCAGGCCCGCCTGGAAAAGGGCCTGTTTGGCCTTAGAGGCAAAAGGGAATCGCTCCCGTGGCAGAAAAGGTCTCAGCTGAAGGAGGCAGACATCCGCAGCTGGGGGCCTCGGCGCCACATCTGGCCTTCTGTTGCCAAACAGTGATGGGCTAAAGAGACCTTTGGCAACCGGGCTTCCCAGAAGACAAGGGCGGATGGCTGCAAATCCCGCGTGGAGGAAATCTGAGGCGCTCTGCCTGGTCCACGGACGATGAGGAAGGGAACTGGAGTCCCACAGCATCTGCAAGGTCACAGGTGTTCCCCATCCCTGCTCCCGCTGGCCGTCAAAGAGAGATGGCTGGTCCTCTGGTTACAGCGCGTCTCCAGGAGCGCGCAGCTTTGCGCAAGGTCCAGCGAGGGGAGGAGCAGAAGGAGGGATCCGGGGCGCGTCTGGCTGCTGAGAACCCGCCTCCCGAGGAGGAGGAGCACCAGGAGCAGCGGCCTGGATCTTTGGACCCTCCTGGTGGGGCGGGGCCAGGGACACGGACTTTGCTATGGGGCGGAACTCTGACCCCCCACATGGTCCGGGATACAGCTGACCGTGACGCGCATCTCTGCCAGCGGCCAGGGGTTCCGGCTCCGTTCTTGGCACGCCTTGGAGCGCAAGGGGCGGCAGGCGCGCAGCGTTGCGCACGGGTCCGCGGGAGAAAGAGGAAGGATCCGGGGCGCGTCCGGCTGCTGGGAACCTGCCTCCCGAGGAGGAGGAGGATCAGCGGCGTCCGCCTCTTCCTCCGACCAGCAGTGCGAGGAGCCGGCGATCGCGGGCGCAAGATGCGCGCCTAGGCTGCTGCTGGCGCCCCCCCTTCCTCCTCCTCCTCCCTTTTGCGCTCCGGGCGCAAGAAGCGCGCCATGGCCGCGGCGGAGGCGCTGGCGGGTCTGGCGCTGGCGCTGGGCCTCTACGCCTTGCTCTATTACAACTTCATCCAAGGGGCCCCGTGCAAGAACGAGACCAGCCTGCGGGGCAAGACGGTGCTGATCACGGGTGAGAATCGCCCTCGGAAGGCGGGGGGCAGCGTGGGGCAGTGGTTAGAGCGTCCGGAGAGAGTCTGCGGGAGCTCCCGCTTCGAGGTTTCCTGGCCCTTGATCCCCAGGAAAAACTCCAGATCAGCCTGAGCAACATTCAAAGATATAAACGAGGGGACTCCCCGTGTCAAAAAAAAAACCTCTAGAGGCAAAGTGGATCATGTCAGTGGCAAAAAAGTTATCAGGTTTGACAGGAGGGATGAGCAGCTAATGGCTGCTGGGCCAAACCTGCCCTCCTGTTGCCAAGCAGAGATGTGCAGAGGAGGGCTTGGGTAAGCCTGCGGGGCAAGACGGTGCTGATCACGGGTGAGAATCGCCCCCGGAAGACGGGGGCAGCGTGGTGCAGTGGTTAGAGCGTCCGAAGAGGGTCTGCGGGAGCTCCCGCTTCGGGGTTTCCTGCTTCGGGATCCCAGGAAAGAAACTTCAGACGAGACTGAGCGCATCTCCCCGGCTGCGATCCTGCGCAGGCTGACTTAGAAGGCAGCTCCCCGGAGCGCCAATGGGGCATGTTTCTCAGCAAACCTATTATAGGGTTGCACCGGTGACCTTTCTCCAGGTGTGCCTGCACGCCAGCCCACCCACCCCTCATGTTTCCTCAGCATTGGGAATGCTGGGAATTGTAGTCCAAGAGCATCTGGCAGAGGGCTCCAGAGCTTTATTCAGGTGGTGTGTGACATGTCTGAGGGTTTGTAGTGGAAGATGAGAGACAGCACATCCATAGCATTCAATATTGGTATGTATTGTATTGCATTCTGAGTTCTCTTAAGAAGAGCCTTCAGCTGGATCAGACCAGGGACCCACTTAGTCCAGCAAGCAGATCCCTGAGCACAACCACCACTCTCCCCCCCTGCTGTTTCCAGCAACAGACATTCAGAAGCATGTACTGCCTCTGACCACAAACTCTTTTGAAATCAAATTATAATGCAACAAAATGCAACCTGTAAGAAATAAAGGATATAGTGAAAATGCAGTTAAAAAGATACAGCATCTAGCATATCTCATTATTACTATTGCCAGAAAAATCGTTCTGCGGTCCGCCAAGACCCCCAGCAAATTATATTTTCCCCTTGAACTTTTCCAGGTGGAAACACTGGGATTGGCAAGGCAACGGCTCTGGATCTGGCCCGGAGGGGAGCCCGCATCATCCTGGCTTGCCGTGACAGAGGGCGAGGAGAATCCGCCGTCTATGATATCAGGAGGGTAAGCACCGGCCACCTGCCTCCTTCGAAATGGCAGCCTTTATGTGATTCCATTTTAAAATCACTTCTCAAAGCAATTCCACTGTAAAAACGTGGCCTAATATATTCACTTCATAAAATTTATACCCCATTTGATTGTTAAAAAACCCCACACCCTCAAAGTGGTTTACAAAGAAAACTAAATCAATAAAATTATTAGCAAGAAAAATGTAACAATGTAAAACTTTAAAATATAAATAAATCAGAGTAGACTGGGGGAACTCACATCAACTTTCCTAACCTCCAGGTAGGCTCGTCTACACAATACTGTAGTGTTTTAAGCAGGCACTGAAAAGAGTACAGTGAAGGCACCTGCCTGATACCCGTCAGCAGGGAGTTCCAATGAATTCTGAACAGCTGACCCTTCCTTCCTTGGCAGGAGAGAGGTCTAGCTTTCTAGAAGAATTCACCAACCTGGCACTCCAGATGTTTTGGACCTAGTCTCCTATCAGCCTCAGCATCACACAGCTGTCTGGGGCTGATGGGAGTTGTAGTCCAGTGGATCTGGGAAGGCACCAGGTTAGAAAAGTCTACCCTAGTGGTATTATAACATTGGGGCAGGTGCACGGAGGATGCTTTCCCACCATGCACCATTCTTGCCTGTTTTTTCTGGGATGGGGGTGGTGGTGAACAAGCTCCATTGATCTGCTAATCTAATCCACTGATTTATGTATTTTGCATTTGTTTTAGGAATGTAGTTTTATTGCTTGTTCTTTATGCTGTTCCCCAACATATTTGCCCCCCATTAATGTTTGCAGGAAAGTGGGAACAATGAAGTTCTCTTCATGAGCCTGGACTTGGCCAGCTTCAAGTCAGTGAGGGCTTTTGCAGCGGCTTTCTTGAGCTCTGAGCCCCGCCTTGACATTCTCATCAACAATGCAGGTGAGATTGGGGGAAGGGGCACAGCTGCTTTGCATGCAGAAGGTCCAAGGTTTTCAGTCCCCAGAGGCATCCCCAGGTAGGACTGGGAATGTCCCCTGCCTGAAACTCTGGAGACTGAGAGGAAGTGGGCTGGGCTTTGTTGGTGCCAGCAGCAGCAGCGTTAGCGCTCAAGCGGCTGCCATTGTAAGCAGGCTCAATTTGGGCTTTGTTGCTGCCAGCCCCTCTCCAGAGCCCTTTCGCGCACTGCTCATCGTCCCGCCACCGCCAGCCCCTGCCGTTTGCAAAACACAGGTAAGCAGCCACCGGGGCGTGTCCGGTGCTGTGGAGAAGGGAGGGGAGAGTCATGGGGGGGCGTGGCTTACCCGAGTAGAATGTGTCCTTTTATTTAAAATGCATCTCTGGGTTATTTGTGGGGCCTGCCTGGTGCTCTTGCATAGAATGCTGTGTCCTTTTATCTAAAATGCATCTCTATATTTTTCAAAATATAGTCTGGCCCCTCAAAGGTCTTAGGGACAGTGGACCAGCCCCCTGCTGAAAAAGTTTGCCGACCCCTGGGCTGGAACAATAAACTTATGTGGACTATGCTTGTGGTGTGTCTTCAAGAGACAGCAGATGATAGTGATGGGGGCCTCTCATATTTCAACAGGGCTGGCACCACCAGTGAAAAAGCCTGCCTCCACGTTGCACCTGTTTAATCCAGCTTCGTGTTCCGGCAGGTGTCGGGTCTGGAAGCCGAAGCGAGGATGGCTTCAATTTGGTGTTCCAGGTGAATCACTTGAGTCATTTCCTTCTGACCCACCTCCTCCTGGAGCGGATGAAGCAGTGTGCGCCCAGCCGTGTGGTGGTGGTGGCTTCCAGTGCACATCAAACGGGGAAGATTGACTTTCAGAACATCCACAAGCCAGCAGATGGGCACTTGGCAGCGTTGCAATCGTACTGCAACAGCAAACTGGCCAATATATTGTACACCCGGGAGCTTGCCAATCGACTGGAAGGGACGAATGTTACCTGCTACGCTGTCCATCCAGGTAGGTGGCAGGTTCAGCTCAGCTCCTGCCTCCACTTGGGACCCTCTATAGTGGTGGCTGGTGCCCTTGGGGGACTGGAGAGGAAGAAAGCAGGGAGCCCAACAATAGACAGAGCCAGAACCAGTGAAGGGCAGAGACAGAGTCAATTGCAGGTTCTGTCCCCATCCTCATCCTTATCCCTGCAGAGATTTACAAGGGTCAACACTGAGACTATGGAAGAGAAGGAAGCTGACGGGCAGGACCAGCCCCTGGGCTGGTTGTAAGTAGGAAGGGTGGCAGATGGGAACTGTTTGATTAGCAGACTGAGGTTGCCCTAATGGACCAGCTTCCATTGGTCCTCTAGATGTTATTAGACTCCAGCTCCCATTTTTCCTGACTGTTGACTGTTCTCTTCTGCAAAAAGGGGCATATGGTTGGCCACAGTGGAAAAGTGGATACTAAATTAGATGGACCCCCTTTGAAGTCTGGTCCATCAGCTGGGCTCTCTTCTTATTCTATCCAATTCTGGCAACTGATGTTTTCCTTTCTTTCTGCTTTCAGGGCTTGTTAAAACAGATTTTTTCCGTCACTTTTGGGTTTGGCTGAAGCCTCTTTTCCTCCCCATCTACTGGCTCTTCTTCCGAGACACAACCAGCGGAGCTCAGACGTCCATCTACTGTGCCACTGAGGAAGGCATTGAGAAGTACAGCGGGCGCTATTTTGCCAATTGCAGGCTGCATGACCCCAAGCCACATGCCCGGGATGACGCTGTGGCCAAGAAACTTTGGGAAGTCAGCGAGAGGATGGTGGGGCTGGTGAATTAGGCTGTGGTGTTTTTCAAAGAGGGCTCACCTCCATGGAACGGGTGCCTGTGCAGAACCATCCATGAAATTGGGGAAAATTTTAAAGTCATATTGTGGTATCACATGGTAGGGTTCTAAAGGGGAAATAGCACTGTCCCAAAGCAGCACTTCTCATTGTCGTAAACTGGAGGCATCTTTGAATGATAGCCAACTGGTGGATAGGACTTGGATGGTGTCTTAGGGCATCAGATGGCGCTAGGTGCCTTGGGCCTTTCACTGAGGAAGATGCAGGGATCTTGATCTTAGTGCGTCAGCAGCAGTCAGCATGGCATCAACCACTGTTGAAATAGTTCCAAACATTGCAGTGTCAACAGACCTGTCTGTCAATCTTGACAGTTAAGGTTTCGGATTTAAACAGAGGTTGGATGGCATCTGTAATGGACGCTTTAGCTGAGATTCCTGCATTCCCGTGTCTTGCAGAGAAAGGGAGACACCCGATTTTTGTAAACCACCACGTGCATGAAACGGCAATAATAATGGAAGGCACCAATCAACACGTAGTGATATCTAAATAGCTGTGTGATAGGAACATGGGAAGGAAGCTACCTTATCTTAGGTAAAACTCTTTCTCCATATAGTCCAATCTACTCTGATTGGCAGCTGCTCTCCAGGTTCTCAGGTAAAATAAGGACATTTTTGTGTCACACAGCAGTAGTACAGAGCACCTGGTTTGCATGCAAAAGGTCCCAGGTTTCATCCTCAGGCTGGGAGAGACTTCCTGTCTGAAAAACTGGAGAGAGAGTCCCTGCTGCCAGTCAGTGTAGGCAATATACAATGTAAGTACAAGGATGAAAGCCAGGATTGCTAATAAGTGGCTTAAAGTGCAGCGCTCACCTATAATAGTAGCATTTATAACTGAGCTGCAGCAACTTAAGACTTTCTGAGCATCCCTCCAGTCTCAAAACTCCAGAACCCACCATCTTGGCAAAATCATAGAGGTGCTGTAAGAATTCACCTCTACACCACCTTGTTTGTTACCCAGGTGAGGAACAACCACCTTTTGCATAAACCACAGAACCAAGGAAACTATTTCCAAGTCCAGCATCCAGATTTAGGGACCCAGTTTTATTATAGCTATTGCAATAGGACAGAGCTCACTCGACTCAACGTGCCAGTTGAGAAGGTCTGCCCCGAGGCAATTCAGTAGTTCAAACACAGCAAACCAAGAGTCATAAGACATCCTTAAACATACGTCAGGAAAGATTACAGGTCATGAGAAGCATGTGTGGCTTCGTACTGGCATCTTCACCCCTGCAATCGCCTTGGAGTGGCCCTGATGGGCCATTTGACCATTTCAGGTCTCGGATATCAGCGTTACCCTGGCAGCTTAGCCTTCAGTGAGAGGGAAGAGCATCATAAAATCCTCTTCCTGAGTCTCAGATAACTTCAAGGATAGCTGATTCTCACTGGTGCTAAAACATCCTCCTGCCATTAGTACAATTTTCAGGAGTAGATAAGGAGGGAGAGGAGAGTAGCTTAGAAGGAAGACTCACAAATGCAGAACACAAAAAGATCAAGTCTAATGCATTCTGAAAGGTTAAATGCAATTAAAGCGAAACACTGAAAAATTATTAAAATAATAAAAACGTACACCTGGGGTCTCCAATTCCTATATCAAAGGGACCTCGGGAGTCATCCAGTCCAACCCCCTGCAATGCAGAAATCTCTGCTCAATTCTTTCATTTTTATCAGAGCAGCTGATTGTGGCAGAAGCTGAAATGTTAAAAATGAAACTTGATTTAGGTACATATTACTTCACTCCCCACAATGTTTATATGCCACCTGACTAAACCACCAGAAAAAGAACAAAACAGCAAAATTATCAGTGAAATCTTTTTTAGAACCTAAAACAATATTAGTAATAATAAAAACAGATGGCAGCTTGTTTGTGTGTCTGGATAGGCTTCCCCAGATAGAAATGTCTTTAACAGAGACTTAAAAAAAAAAGGAAACGCGGCTAGAGTCCAAACTGTAGGAGCTGCCACATTAAAATACACGTTTCTTAGCAAGTGGGGGGAAAGTGGGGGGATGGTCTTTGGAAAAAACGGAGGCAGAAAACCTGTTGCTAATTACAGAATAAATATATGCAGGGAGAGAGGAGAGAAATGGGAAGATGCCCTTAAAAGACAAGGAGGACCATTCAGATGTAGGTTTTTAGGACCTGCCTTGCTTCTGCAATGGCAAGCTGTTTTTAAAACTGTTTTTATATTATATTTTGAATGTACCCAATCCTGGGACCTTGGAGTGAAGGGCTACTAAACACGAATCAACAAGAATATTTACCATCATTAATTGATTGATTGATTGATTGATTGATTGTACCCCACCTGGGACCTGGAGGGTGTGGTGTGTTAACAACAACAACAACAATAATAATAAATTATATTTTTATTTATTGTGCCCCGTCCGGATAGTAATTTTTTTCGAGTTCTGAGGGTTTTGTTTATTTCTACACTGCCCTTCTCTGCAGGAGGCTCTCGTGTGAAAACGCGAAAACACATAATAACGAAAACCAAACAACGCGACGTGTGTTCACAAAGGGCGCGTGTTCTGAGGAAGATGGGGGGGTGCACTTTATTTTATCCTTTTCTTTTTTCCCCCCCTCACACTTTCCTCCTCCGCCCAAAATGGCGGCCTGAGGCGAAGGCGGAGGAGGCGGCTTCTCCCTCTTCCTCCTCCCTCTGCTCCCCTTTCCCGCTCTTTCCTTTTCCCGCCCACGCTCTCCCTCTCCCCCCCCCCGCCTCGGACGCGCTTCCTGTGGGCGGAGCCTTCAGGGGCGGGGGAGGAGCCGAGGAAGGAGGCGGTGCCGCTGCCGCTCCTCCCGAAGATTCCCCCCGACCCGTTAATCGGGCGGAGCGCAGTGCGCGTGCGCCGTGGTGGTGGTGGTCGGTGGGAGGGGGCGGGCGGGCTGCTTGGCGTTGGCTGGGTCGAGTCGCCATGGGCAACTGCCACACGGTGGGGCCCAACGAGGCCCTCGTCGTGTCAGGTAAGGAGGCCGAGGGGGGGGGAGCGTGAGGGGGGGGCTTGTTTTCCTCAAGGGGGGGAGGGACGCTGAGGCCCCCCCTCCCATCGCAGCTCGTCGTCTGCCTCGCAGGTCTGCCTCGCCCTCTTCTTCCTCCTTCTTTCCTTCCTTCCTGCTGTTCTCCTTCCTCCCTGGGGGGGGGTCCTCCTCCTTGAATTGGGTGAGGCCTGGGGGGGGCTTTATCCCTCCCCTCTGTGGGGACACATGTAGGACACACACACACATACACACACACACGTGTATGCCTGCATGCACACAGCACTCTCTGACACGGGAGTGGAACAGGTATGCAGAGATTTCTTTTGCACAAGCACACACAAGCGCATCCATCCCTGGCACACGGAAATCTCCCTGTTACACAAATGGCACAGCATGTACAAATGCGCAGGTGTCTCTCGCACAGAGAGGGCACGCGCACGCAGATTTTTCCCACGCCTGCACACAGATGGGTAGACGGCACACACGGATCTCTCGCGCCAACAGCACAGCACGCGTTTACACAGAGATTTCTCTTATGCACCCACCTACAGAGATTGCTTATGCAAACAACATAGCGCCCATACACACAGAGCTCTCTCTTACGCCTGCACACACATTGCAAACACATATTTCTTAGACACACACAGATATCTCTCTTACACGTACTGCACACATTCACAGATAAATATATCTTGCACATAATAGGCATATCACATCTCACCTGTGCACATTTATTTATATCATATATATTCTATGTATGCAACCACAGAAAGAGTGCTATTTACATATACAAAAATATTTCTCTCTTGTACACCCCCCCTAAATATATACTCATGTACATAAACACAAAAGTATGCAGAGATCTCCTTTAACACAGGGAGACACCATTTGTGGCATTTATATACCACCTAATATGGAGAAGAAGAAAAACAACCCACAACCTACACAAAAGTCTTGTTTGTGGCACCTTAAAGACCAACAACTCTTATTAAGGCATAAGATTATTTGTTGGTTTTGCTGCAACAAAAATGAACACAGCCCGTGTCTCTGGAAAACATGCACACATATTTTCCCTGCCACTTGGCCCCTGTCTTTAAAAAAGTGTACAGTTCTTTAGAAATTTGAAATTAGCATTAATATTAATAATATCTCTCACACAACCCACCTTGTACTGCACGGAGCTCCCCATAAGGCCTTGGGTTTTTGTTTATGAATAATAATCACAACAGTGACAAATGTGTCTCATGGGGTCTATAGCGCTTGGACTGAGCATTAGCTGGTTTGCATTCAGGTAAGCTCCCATCCGCTCCTGACACAAACTGCAAAATTAGTCAGGGATCCATTTCTCAGTGATTTGAACTTCTCTTAAGAAAATGGTGCTGAATGCTTCCTGTTTTCATCTGAGGCATATTAAAGTGGGCAGGTGCTTTTGCTTGATGGGAAACAGTCGTATGAAAATGCAACTTAGATTGATTGTATTTGTGCATCTCCTGAAATGTTTTCTTCCTGGTTCATGAGGATCCTGCAACCCACTTACCATTTTCCAGCACCGCGGTTTGGTATGATATTACAGTTAATAGGGTGGGGGTGCCTCTGAATGTGTTCTCTGCCAAGTATCTGAGCTTTACAGGAACACACTTCCAAGGCAAAATATGTGATTTGTAGCCCAGTAAGTTATTTTCAGGAAAAAGAAGGTGTGAGCTGCTGTGATTACAATTGGAAGAGGCCAGTTCAGCTCATAAAAGCGGTCAGGGTGTGTGTGTTGGTGGTGGGAGCCTCCACCTCCCTTGAGAGCCTCCATTCTCCCTTTTATTACTGTCTCAGTGTAGCCAAAGCTACTGCAGTAGATGGAAAATCATTCTGGGGAAAACATAGCGCTCTTAATAACCACCACACCCTCCTGCTTTTTTCTGTTTGGGAAGGAAATGGCCTCGAGTGATCTGGAAAGAAAATATGGAATATAACATGAACATGGGCAGAGTGTGCCTTCCATGAACCATGGCTGTGCAGGTTAATCCTGTTACAGACCTGGAATCACAGAATTGTAGAGTTGGAAGGGACCCCGAGGGTCATCTAGTCCAACCCCTTGCAATGCAGGAATCAGAGCTAAAGAATCCCTGGCAGATGGCCATCCAACCTCTGCAGATGAGGATCTGCCTACTGAGTCAAGCCACTAATCCTCTGCCTAGTGTTGTCTGCTCTGACTGGCAGCGGCTCTTCCGGGGTCTTGGGCAACTGCGGATCTTCCACTCTCTCTGCTCCCTGGTATGTTTTTAACTGGAGAATCAGGGGATTGAACCCGGGACCTTCTCCAGGCAAAGCAGGTGCTCTTCTGCTCAGCTACTGTCCTTCCTTGCCTGCTTGGAAGTTCTGATAGGCAGGGAGAACCCCAGCCCTGCCTAGACTTCGGACGGGAACAGTGTGGGATGGAAATACACCAGCATTAGCTTTTAGCATTTTATATACCATGTTCCAGAGAACTCAAACCACGTGTTGTATGTAGTCCTTGTAATCCTCCCAACAGCTCTGTAACGTAGAGCAGTACAATTCTCCCAAATTGTAGTCAATTGTAGATTGAGAGTTGAGTAGCTGCTCTGTGAGTTCATGACCCAGAGGCTTCCCTCATTTCACATATGCCCACAGAGCGTCAACTTCCCACTAGTAGCCTCTTTCACATGGAAAATAAAACCTTAGGCTGTACAAATACCTGTTTAATTTGATGCTTCATAATTACACTCCTCTTAAACTTCATTACACCTGAAGGAGCGTCTCCACCCCCATCATTCAGCCTAGACACTGAGGTCCAACTCCAAGGGCCTTCTAACAGTTCCCTCCCTGCAAGAAGTGAAGTTGCAGGGAACTAGGCAGAGGGGCTTCTCGGTAGTGGTATCTACCCTGTGGAATGCCCTCCCGTCAAATGCAAAGGAGCTAAAGAACTACACAACTTTTAGAAGACATCTGAAGGCAGCCCTGTATCAGGAAGTTTTCAATGTTTGACATTTTGTTATCTTTTTATATGTGCTGGAAGCTGCCCAGGTTGGTTGGGAAACCCAGCCAGATAATAAAATTAGTATTTGTTTAAATTATTATTATTAGCTGGTATTTTCCAGCGTAGGAGTAACAAGGCTGACCCCAATAATCTTGTGTGAATTTGTACAGGCCTACTAGCATACATTTGCGTTGTCTGCATGCTACCAGCCCTCAAGAGGCGTGATCGGTCCTGGATTTCCCCCTCCTCCTCCCCCAGTCTTGTGGCAGGCAGGCAGGCTGTGTTCGCAAGTTGTGTTGCCAGCCTGCCCTCGATAGGAGAAAATGGTGATCCAAGGGTCTATGGTGTTACTGGACAGCATTTCCCATCTGCTTTCTGGGCACTTTTTGAAATGGGAAGCGTTCTTAGCACTGCAGGGTTGGTCCGTGTCCAGCAGCAGATGAATGCAGGCTGTGTTCCTGTGCATGTCAGGAGGCCTGGAGCCTTGCGAGCAGAAGACTTAATCAAATCGAAACCCCTGAATCTTCTTCCAGTGCCAGAGTCATCCCACCCTGCCCTCTCTCTGCAATGAGGACATGAAGTAATCAACATGCCTCTGATTTGAGTAACCACATCCTGGCGCTCCGTATCTTGGATAAGGCCCCATGACTCCGCTACGGGAGTCCTGTGGCTTCCGGCCAGGGCTGGGCCCCAGCACCTCTTCCTCAAGAAATGCAATGGTATAACCAATGAATATAAAAAACTCACACCTAACTAGCAAGTGGCGCCAGGAGAACTGTTGCCAGGGAAAGATTTCTGGAGGATTTTTGCTTGTTTAAATCCTACCCCAAAGCATCATAATCAGGGTGAGAGTTGGATTCACCTAGTGCTGACAAGGTACTAACAAACTAACATATTAGGATGGAATAATGGCTTCCTTCCGTGACAGGGAATGGCTTCCCCAGCAAGTTTTTGTGGCAAGCTGGACTAGGTTTAAACTGAGGCCCCCTTACTAATCGGCAGCCCACCTGTGGCGTGAAGTCTTGCAGTGGAGTGTGTGTGTGTTTTTTTGTGTGCATGTCCAGCATTTTCCGATGTTTGCAAGAAATGTCGAGCCCCCGAGACAAGTCCACGATAACCTGGCAGCTGGACTGTTCGTGCTGCCTTGTTCTATTTTAACTCCCAAGCAAACAATCTGTGTTTGCTTTGCTGCTTTTGTTGAGGTGTGGGTTGTATCTCTGCTGGTGGCTTAGGGGACTGTTTGCCAAAATTGCTGGCTAGCTCTTAAACTGGCACACCAGCCTGCAATTGCCCTGAGATATGCAGCATGATCACTGCCTGTCTTTATTTCTCCGTCTAAATGAGATTAGATGGATGAACCCGTGACCCACTTTGCGTCTGTACAGGCAGCCTGTTGCAGAAATTCCCGTTAGCTTGTAAGGAAGGACAGGCTGTTGTGCAACAGCCTTTCTCTGGAGAGAGGTGGGCTCCTTTCCAACAGCTGCTATCTTTTCGGGAATCAGGATTCCTTTTGCCAAGACTTAGCAGCAGAGAGGGAGGAGCAGCCTCTGTTTTGCTCTGCTTCCCTCCTCCCCCTCCAAACCCTTGTTTGGGAGAGCTCTCTAGGCGGGGGGGGGGGGGACCTTCCTCTCCAAGCCCTGCTCTGCTTCCTTTACATGTCGAGCTGCATGTAATTAGGAGAAGTAGGTATTTTCAACCCAGGAGGTGAAACTGTCTTGCTGCTGCATCAAGCGAGTATGCTTTGTTCTTTCCAGCAGCTGTTCAGGTACCTCTGGAAGATCACAAGCGGGTCACCCCCCCCTTGTGTAGCCCCAGATTCCACCACTGTGCCAATTTAGTATGAGTAGGTTTACAACTAAGCCTTTACTGTCACCCTGTTTGAGAAGAGTTTGCAAAGTTGCATTTCGTAATACAGTGGTACCTCGGGTTACATACGCTTCAGGTTACATACGCTTCAGGTTACAGACTCCGCTAACCCAGAAATAGTACCTCGGGTTAAGAACTTTGCTTCAGGATGAGAACAGAAATCGTGCGGTGGTGGTGCAGCGGCAGCAGGAAGCCCCATTAGCTAAAGTGGTGCTTCAGGTTAAGAACAGTTTCAGGTTAAGAATGGACCTCCAGAACGAATTAAGTAATTAACCCGAGATACCACTGTAAGGCCTAGGGCCGGGCGATACCTGACCAGCTAAACATTGCAATACTGTATACTAGATATATCACAAAGTATAAAAAATAAATATTTTAGTACAGTTTTGTAATACAGGAAAATGTGTACAAATACCTGTAAAGTAGATAAGGGTAACAGAGAGTTAAATACATTTCAAAACAAAACAATACAAAAGAGAAGGATATAAGAAGGACCCCATAAGCTCATAATAAAGAAAAATGTACATGGTCTCAAGTGTTTCATCGTATGTGAAAGTCACAGTCGCAATCATAGTTCTCCTGTGAATATTTACAGATTTAAAGGTATATTTAAAAAATATATATTCCAGAATGTCTTTCCATAAGGAAGTTAGTCGACATTCTGTGAATGTGGGCCTTGCTGCGCTTGTGTGTGACTCTTTAAAAAACAAACAGAGAGCGAGCTGCAAAGTCCTTTTAAATTTACACAAACAGCAGTCATTCTCTCTCTCCACCTCCCAATTGCTCCAAGCCTCATCAGTGCTCCAAAATGGCAAAGGAACTGGGATGATCTGCTCATGGTGGTCCCTTGGTCCAGTGGATGCCTCTCCTGGTAGAGGGGAGGTGAGCATCATTAGCCCAGGCCCCAAGCCTCGCACGGATGCTTTTACTCCTCCTTTGCCATAATCTCCCAGCAGTGTTTGAAACTCCCATTATTCTAGGCGCATTTTGCGACTGGGAATTTAATTAGCGCGAGCAGTTCCTGAGCTCTGGGTGCAGTACTGCGCCTAAGATTGCAGGTTAAAACTGTGGAGTGGAAGGAAAGGAGGACCTTTTTCTTCCTCCCTGCTTCCAGCTACTCTCTGAAGACTGGAGATGAGACCCTCTTAAATATATTAGGGGGGTGGGCAGGGGAAGGACTAGACCATGTGAAAAATGAACAAAATATTTTAGCTGCAGTTCATTCATTTTCAGCTTTGTATTCTTGTTATTAAAAAGTACACCTAGGCGTTCTGTTGTTGCACCCGTAACCTCGGTTCAAGGTGCCATCTAGCCCCTAGCTTTCATATCTCTGTTTCTAATGTTGTCTCCCAGGATCTCGCCTGCTGGCTGCACTTTTCCTTCCATCTGAGCAAATCTGATTACACAGCCAGCAGGGACCTCCCTGAGGCAGAATGAGGAAAACAGCAGCGGGTGTGGCTGGCCGGCCTTTCTCAGTGCCAGTCCTCCTTTCCTCTCCACCTCCCTCCCCTCTCCAAAATAGCACCATCATTTGCTACTACACCCCCCCTGCAATATTTTCTGCTTTGGGGTGGAGGAATAACCAGTCCACCTGAATTCTGGCTGCTTTCACCTTCTGAACTAGCTCCCACCCCCTGCTTCTGAGATGAAGTTCCTGCCTGCAGGGCTGCATTTGGCAATGGAGGGGGGTTTTTTTGCAAGTGAATGAACAGCCAAGGGGAGCTCCAGAGTGGTGGGTGCTGAAGGAAAGTGCCTGGTTAATGAGCAACAGAGGAAGCTGCCCTCTCTTGAGTCAGACCTTTGGCCCACCTACCTCAGTGTTGTCTACACTGGCTGGCAGCAGTGGCTCTCCAGGGTTCTGGGCAGGGTCCATTCCCAACCCTGCCTGGAGATGTCACCGGGGATTGAACTTTGGAGCTTCTGCAGGTGATCTGCCGCTGAGCTGCACAAGCCATTCCCCTAAAGTAAGACTCCAGTCCTCATGTTTCTGGGTAGCTCTTGAGCTAGGCCACGCGTCCCTCTCGCTCACTATAGCCTACACTGACTAGCAGCAGCTCTCCAGGGTTTCAGACAAGGGGTCTCCTTCCTGGAGATGCCACTGGGGATTGAACCTGGCACCTCTCTCATGCACCGCAGGCGCCCTGCCACTGACATCTTGGAGCCCCAGTGGAGTTTTCGGATTTTTCTCGGCAATTTGGAAAGTTCTAGGTCCCCTTTACTGGATCCTGCAGTCCCTGAGAGCGGGCAGGCTTGCTGTGAAACCACTGGTTCTTCCAGGCCCCTTCTGTTGCCACGGTGCGTTATTGGCATTCAGACTCCTAAAGCACCCAGGTGCCTCCCCATCTCCCACAGGTGCTTCTGGGCTGAATCCTCCGGGTTAATTCTGAGCTCCCTGTTGAGGGGTGTGTTAATGCCAAACAGCTCTGAAGGGACAGGGTGTTAACTGTTTGCCGTTGGTTTCCTTGCTCCTTGCTTGTTCTGAAGATATTTTATTGCGGTTTTCCTCTGAGAGACGACTGCAATCAATTGCAATCGATTGGGCAGAATTGATTCACAAAGGCGTTCAAGGAGTTGGAGATTTGACGGAAGTGCAGGAGTGGAAAGGCAGGGGGGAATACAATATTCGTTTTCCAGTCAAATGACCTAATAAAAGCTCCTTCTGGGCTGGGTATGCTTCCTTCCTCCTCTGCTTCCAAAATCTTCCTGAGCTGTGGGGGGCCGTCTGCTGAGGGCGGTGTGCTGCAAAACACAGTTGGCAGAGCCCTGAGCTTGAGAAAGTCACAGGCGTGGGTCACGCGCAGAGGAATGGGAACTGGCCCTGTTCCCTGCCTGCCTGCCAGAGGAGGAGGAGGAGGAGAGCTTCTGAATGGCTCTGCACCAATTCGGTCATAGGTGATCTCTTGGCTCCCTCTCCTGATTTAATCTTTCCTGCACAGCTGCAGTAGGAAATTGCACTGGGCCTGGGTGGGAGTGTGTGTGATAGAGGGGGGAGTGTCCTATGGTGCCAGCCCCCACCTGCTCCTGTTTCTTATCCATTAAGCTGCATATGGCAATTTCTGAAATTCTGAGAACTTGCTTTTTAATTTATTTATTTTTAAAAAGTGGAAAGCAAGTTTCTCCTATGGCTGCCGAGACAATGAGAAAATTAAGGGCAGTTGCAGGCAGTTGGGCATCCCCCAACAGAGAAGTTTAAAGTTATTAAAAAAAAAAGAAATGAAATTTATCTGGATGACTTGTCTGTGAGAAACTCATGCTGCATCATTTTCTAAGTGGTCACACACCGACTGCTTAGTTATCTGTGCGCCAGAGGCTCCTGGAGGCCAGCCTTTACAACTGGGATGGCTCCTCTCTCTTTGGATGATGGAGACAACAGTTGCCCCCCTCCAATCTACAGGGAGAATCCCCCAAGAATTCTCAAATATTATAGAAAGAGGCTCTGAAATTATGCCTGCCCGCTCCTTTAGTATCATTAGGTGCAGCTCCTCAGGCCCTGGAGATTTGAATTCATTTAAAGTAGCTAGGTGTTCCCTCACTACCTATTTTCCTATCGTGGGCTGCAGCTCCCTCCTTCCATTGTTTATTCTGTTATCCCCAGATTGGGCACCGCTTTCCTTTTGGGTGTAGACAGGGGCAAAGTAGGTGTTGAACTGTTCCTCCTTCACCCAATAGCTCTTTTTCCATCTTCTGCATGTAGAGGAGCTACCGCTTGCTGGTTGTTCCTCTTGCTTCAGACATAGCTAATGAAACCTTTCGTTATTATTTTCAACCTCTCTTGCAAGCCTGAGCTCATTCTGAGCTTTGGCTGCCTGACCTTCTCTCTGCAACTGTTGGCTACTCATGTATACTCTTCCTTTGCAGTTATATTTTATTGAATTATGCCTAGCAGAGAGGAAGTAGATGGAGAAGAGCTTTTCTCCCTTATAAGACTGGAACTTGTGGGCATCCCATGAAGCCGAACGTTGAAAGATTCAGGACAGAGAAAAGAAAGGCCTTCTTCACACAGCACGTAGTTCAACTGTGAAAAACAATGTTTGCCACAAACTTGGATGACTTTAAAAGATGGTTGGGCAGATCCATGGGGCTGGATGGCTATTAGCCATGAGTGCCCTGTCTCCACAATTGGATGCTGCAGTGCTTCTGAATATCGCTTGCTGGAAACTGCAGGAGGGGAGAGAACTCTGGTCATAGAATCATAGAATTGGAAGGAACACCAGAGGTCATCTAGTCCAACCCCCTGCAATGCAGGAGTCCTAGCTAAAGCATCCTTGATAGATGACCCTCCAACCTGTGTTCAAAAACCTCCAATGAAGGAGAGTCCACCACCTTCCATGGACCAATTGGACTGGCTTCCAAAAGGGCGGCTTCCTATTTTCCTATTTAAACCACTCCTTTATTTGTGATCATGAGGACTAGAATCTTAGGACAGCGAGGGAGAGGGCTTGGTGTGCTCAAGTCCTGCTTGCGGACTTCCCACCAGGGCATCTCTTTGGACCACTGGGAGGACAGGATCCTGGACTAGCGGTTCCATTGGCCTGATCTCTCAAGCTCTCCTTACGCCCTTTTTGATTTACAAAGAACGAGATGCTTACAATCTGGAAATGCAGGCAGATGGAAGGGAACAGAAATGGAGGCAGGGTTTAAACAGGTGAGCTGGTCTGCTGCAGTTTGACATATCTGGGCTCCATTGCCATCATATTGGTCATACCATTGCCTTTAGGTTTTCACTACAGTGGTACCTTGGGTTAAGTACTTAATTCGTTCCGGAGGTCCGTTCTTAACCTGAAACTGTTCTTAACCTGAAGCACCACTTTAGCTAATGGGGCCTCCTGTTGCTGCTGCTGTGCTGCCAGAGCACGATTTTTGTTCTCATCCTGAAGCAAAGTTCTTAACCTGAAGCACTATTTCTGGGTTAGCGGAGTCTGTAACCTGAAGTGTCTGTAACCCGAGGTACCACTGTACTTTGCTGGTTGCCCTGGAAATGCCTCCCCTTTGGAACGGTGGCCATCCTTCGGAGCTTTATAGACAAAATAAAGCGCCCGTTCCCAACCGCTCTCTCTGCTTCCTCTGCAGGTGGTTGCTGCGGTTCGGACGAGAAGCAGTATGTCTACGGGGGCTGGGCCTGGGCCTGGTGGTGCATCTCTGACACGCAGAGGTAAGGAGGGGAGCACCCTCATCGCTGGGGGAGGGGGGCAGGCGGCTTTGTGTCAAGGCCCAGCTAGATGTGACTGTGCTGCTTTCCCACATGCTCCTGTATCAAGTGGCTCCTCGTGACTCCCAAAGACCCCCATCTTCCAAGGGCTCCCCTCCCTCTAAGTTTAGTTGCTGCAGGGCAAAGGGCGAGGTAGCGTCCCTTTGGTTAAAGCTGGCCAGGCGACAGAGTGATAGCATTTGGGGAAGGACCATAGCTCAGCGATAGAGCATATGCTTTGCAGACCGCGGGTCCCAGGTTCAATTCTGGGGAACTCCAGGTAGGAATGGGACAGACCCTCTGCCTGAAACCTTGAAGAGTCTGCCGGTCAGTGTAGACAATACTGAACCAGATGGACCAGTTGTCTCACTCAGTATAAGGTGTCTTCCTGCGTATTGTTCTCCACCGCGGGGGGAACGAACACTGTTCTCCCTTCCAATGCCCTTCTGTCACTTTTGTGCTTATGAATACCAGCTGCAGGAAACAGCAGGAGGGGAGAGTGTTCTTGCACCCAGAGTTCTGCTTGTGGGTTTCCTACTGGAATCTGGTTGGCCCCTGTGAAAACAGGATGCTGTTCTAGATGGGCCATGGGCCTGATCCCGCAGGGCTCTTCTTATGTTCTTATGCCCATCTGCTGCCTGAAGCAGCCCCTTCTCCCTTCCCAAGCCTCTGGAGCAACTGATTTCAGGGAGAGAGGTTCAGCACCTTTATGCAAACACTTTTTGCTGTTAAACTAATAGCCGCCTTCCAAAAAAACCCCCCTCCTTTAACTGTGAAAGGGGCAGCATTGTGATGGATGGCCTGTTGCCTCTGGTCAACGCTGCCTTTACTCACACGTCTTCCCCGGTTCAGGGGCACTTTGGTCTTAATGATAAAAGTAATGAACATCATATCTATTCTGGGAACATGTATAGGGACCTACGATGTCCAAACTCAGCCGGAAAGGATTTATTTCATACACACTGAGGCCTGCAACCCCCAGAACTTTTCCCCAGTGATCCACTCCATTATGGTAGTTGTGGGGCATTTTGTTAATATTTTAAAGCTGCCACATTTGAGGCACATTCACCCTGCATCAGATCTGAGCGCTGATTTGCTGTCATGGTTCCTTTCCTTCTCCCGCCACCTCCTGATAATCCAGGAAATTGATTTGTCAGGTAGCTCATATCACAGAGCTTCCCTTCCTTGGATCCATTTCCTGTAGACCATTTTGGCAAAAAAAGAAAACTGTCCTTGAGACCAGCTTAAATTTGTAACCTTGACATGATTCAAATGCCCCCCAAACCGCAGGCTTGGACACACTAGTGTTGTGCAAGGCCCACGTAGTGAAGTTAAATTCTCAAGAATAATGTTTTGGAGAATATTCTCAATTAATGAGAATATTAGAGAATTTTCAATTAAAATAGGAGAATATTCATTTTAATGCGTTGAAAAAGATATAATTAGTTAATATAATTGATCAACAAAACTATATGCATACATATAAAAAAAATCCATTAACATTAAATGTATTATCATTATATGATATATTTCAGTATGTCAATCTCTGGTAAATGGCACCTTGTACCATTGAATGGCACTGCAAAAACTTTATTTAGTTACTGGCACTAAATAAAAATATAGAAACGTCAACTGTTTAAATCAAGCCCACAAGTGTACAAGTGTATAAAGCATTAAAGCTACTTTCTGTTAAAAAAAGAAAAACAAAACACTGTATGGCCAAGGGCATAGAATTGCTAAGAATAAGGTGACACCAAAATAGAAAAAAAGGCTATTACATATAGTTGAAATACTTGCAAATTCAAATGTTCATCAAATTAAATGAATAACATTTTTAAAACTTAAAAAAAATGTTTTCTGTAGCTCACATTTTAGAACTGCCAATGGTGAATGACACAATGCTCAGTAATGTAACTAGATAAAAAAAGTATCATTATTCATTACTTACACTGGCAATGTCACAACTTGACTTATTATTTACTAGATTTTTTAAAAGTGGTTGTAAAACTGGTTCTGACATTAGAATTTACAGTGTGGAGAATATTCTCTGGAGAATTTTCTAGCAGAGAATATTCTCAAGAATATTCTCATTTTCAAGAATATTATCACCTCACCTCACTAGGCCCGTGCAGAACTTGCCATGAGAAACAGCATTACATAGGTAACAACTAGAGCTCAGAGAAGAGGCTGCCTTCTGCAGCTCTGCCGTTTTTCAGGTTCTGGGGTTGCCTCCTTCCAATTTCTCCCAATGAAGAGGCACACTAGAATCATTTGACCTTGGAAGAAGCTTCCCGTTGCGTCTCTGTGCAACTCACTGGCCTCAGAACAGAGACTCATGGGTACAGGCCCCTTTTATGAGTGACTGGTTTCTTTCACATGCCAAATCGAAACATGGTGGATCAAATCCCCCCCCAAATATAACTACCGCTTCTAGCTAAATTGGGGAGGACGCCACCGACTTCCTTCCTTTTGCCTTTACCCACAATGCAAAATTGTGAGAGAGCCTGGTTGCTGGTTGGCCAGAGGGCAGGAGAGGTGTGCTCTGTGGCCAGCAGGTGATGCTGTGGCAGGTGCATTCCTCAGGTCAGGTGGCCTTCTGCATCTGGGAGACTCCGACCCAGAGGAGGTGTGTTGTGGCATCCTGTGGGCTGGGGCAGATCCCTTTGCCAGCCTTCTTAAGGGGAGGGGGATCTCCCCTTCACCCTCCACCATGTGTGTATCTCTCTCTCTCTCTGTCTCTCTGCCTTAACTGTGAATGTTGCCTTGCTGTGTGTCCCTTGCGTAGCCTAACAGACTAACTGTTTTCTGTGATGCTGTCGCTGCTGCTGCTGTCCTGAAGCACTTTGTGTGTAGTCCACAGGGTCCTGGGGGGTGGGTGAGCGGGGGGGAATGGGGGGGAATCCACAGCATGTGCAAATAATCACCCTAACACCTGTGGGGGCATCTCTGCCTCTGTAGGCACTAACAAGGAAAGGAGAAAGACGGGACTCTCTGGGTTTGCTGCAGGAGGAGCAGAGATCTGCAGTGGGTGGATAGATTTGGGTCTCTCTCCCTGCAGGGGTCGCTGCACATGGATGGGGTTGCCATATCTTAGACTGTGTTATGCAGCTGGGCACTCCCCTCTCTTCCAAGATGATTGCCAGAATTTTACTAAAATTCAGGTAAATTCAATTTGTACCTTGCCCTTCCTCCCAAAGGAGCCCAGGGCGGCAAACGCATCCATAATGAAAAAAAAACCAAACACCATTCCAAATAATAATTCTAATAGTGAAAATGCATTCTGAAACAGTTAAAAAGCATACTCCCAGCCAGTGATTTGGGGAATGCCAGGAACAGTGTCGTTTGGCCAATGACACAAATATTCTATAAAGCCTCTTGAAAGTCAGCAGAGAAGCACGCCTTAGCAGGGAGGGCATTCTGCAGATTGGGAGCCACCACAGAAAAGGCACTGCCCTGGGTCAACACCAGCCAGACAGCCCCAGTGTACAAACGTCAAAGCCATTCAAGAATAAAAGAATTCCTTCCAGTAGCATCTTAGAGACCAACTAAGGCTGTTATTGTTATGAGCTTTTGTGTGCATGCACACTTCTTCAAATACACATTCTTCAGGTGTGTATCTGAAGAAGTGTGCATGCACATGAAAGCTCATACCAATAATAAACTTAGTTAGTCTCTAAGGTGCTACTGGAAGGAATTGTTTTATTTTGTTTCGACTACGGCAGACCAACACTGCTACCTACCTTTAAATATTCAAGAATAATATATATATATTTAAAATCTAAACCAGTGAAGGCTTAAGCTCAAAAGCAAAACCACCTCAGCAGCAGTTACAAATAGAAAAAGCAGGGTTTCCCCAATCCCAGTGAAAGCGTGATGAGAAAAAGGGCCCTTTAAACTTGCTATACAGGTAAACAGAGCATAGCAGTCCAGGGTGAGCATGATGCTCTCATAATTAGGAAGTCCTTTGGGGAGGATGTGTGTGTGTGTTGGGGGTTGTACCCAGAGTAGGGCAGGTTCTTTGGGGGCAACGGTGGCCTTGGCTCAGCATTGCCTCCTTCAAATACCTGGCCCCTCTTGCCTGGCCCCGAGATGCAGCCCCCACCCCGGAGTCCCGTCTTTCCTCCTTGGCGAATTCTGGTGTTCTCTTGCTCTCTGGTAACCACCACCTTTGTGTGTTTGCTGTCCAACCTTTATTTATCACTGTTCAGACTGTCTTTGGAGGTTATGACCATCCTTTGTCGCTGTGAGAATATTGAGACGTCGGAGGGGGTCCCACTGTACGTAACGGGGGTCGCACAGGTAATAATCTGCCCGCTTCTAACCTCTTGTCCCTAACCGGTCTCCTTCTCTCCATTGTTTCTCACGCAGCGGCAGAACAGCAAGCAGCAACCGTGGCGGCACAAGGACTTGCTTGCTCTTCTTAATATATTTTTTCCTTTCTCTAGCGGCCGCTCTCGGCACCAGCCCTTTCTCCTTTGCCTTCCTCCTCCCCCTTGTCTCTGGCTCTTGCTACCTGCTGTTGCACCCCATGGTAATGGAGAGAGAGAGGGGGGGAGATGCATGCAAAAGCTCTTCCAAAATTCTCACAGGGTTCTGGGAACATGGCTAGCATCCGCTCGTCCACCCCCTCCGCCGCCCCCCCATTGCCACATCCGCCTGCTTCACCAGCCTCGCACAGGGACAGGAAGGCAGCTCTGGTGGGGGGGGAGAGAGAGAGAGAGAGAGAGAGAGAGAGAGAGAGAGAAGAGGGGCCTAGGATCCTACCCCTTAGGGACATAGCAGACTTCCTGGGCCAGTCCCAGAGCAGGCTGTCCTGTGGCACCTGAAATGTGTCAGGAGAAATGTATTCCCTTGCCCCTGCCAAGGGCAGATCACCCTGAGCTGGATGCACCAACCTTCTGACTCGCTGCAAAGCATCTTCCTGTGTCCTGTCCCTGATTGACAGCAGCTCTCCAGCGTTTCTGGCAGAGAAGGGTCTTCCCTGCCACTAGCCCATCTCTAAGTTTGGGGGGGCTGCCTCCATGCAAAGCAGGTGCTCTGCCCCCCATCAGTAGTAGGGTGTTTGGTTGGCCAAGTCGACTCTATAAGCTGAACACACCACCCCTCAGGTGAAAAGCACACACCTGCCAGGTGCGTTTGCTTCTCCGAAGCTTCGATCCCAACCTCCCCCAGCCAGGGCTTTGCTTCCAGTGTCCCTGACCATTGGCCATGCTGGCCGTCCACCCTGATGGGAGTTGGGAGTCCAGCAACAATGGCAGGGCACCTGGCCAGAGGAAGGTTGAGAACAACTATACTCGGCCCCTTTCTCTTCCCTCCAGGGACATTGTATAACCATGGAGGAAATCAAATGTTTACACCTAGGCAGCAGAAGGCCCTCTGTAGTCTGACAGGCCCCCCTGCCTTCTGTAGTACCGTGTCCAGAGGGATCAGAGCAGCCTTCCTCAGCCCAGGTGATGTGGACTACAGTTCCCATCAGCCCCCCACCGAGCCAGTGCAGCTGTATGATGATGCTGACGCTGGTGGGAGCTGTAGTCCAGAACACCTGGAAGGCACCAGGTTGGCAAAGCCCGGATGGCAGAGCCTGCCATGGTGTGTATATGGTTTTTTTAAAATACATTTGTGTGTCTCATTCAGCCAAGATTAAAAGAAAGCTCGTGTATGAAACCTCTCCCGCAGCTCAGCTCATAGGAGCAAAAGCCAGCCCAAATGGGGGGTGGCTTTTAAATCCTAACTCCCCAAAGATTTTCCTCCACCTTCGAGGAAACCCAATATTTTCCCCACATCTAGACAGTCTCCAAGGCACACTACAGTAGCCTAGCCTCAACCTCACAGGGGGTCCTTCCTTGCCTTTTGATGATGCTCAGGTTCATAAACCAGCCAACATCCCAGGGGCCTTTTTCAAAAGCCTGCTTCCTCAGTCCTTTGCCCAGGCAGCTTCCAGTGCTGACCTTCTGTGTGGGCACCCTAGGGTGCTTCAGGCAGGCAGCTGTCCTGAGGCCTGAGAAGCAGGAGGGGCCGCCCTCCTCCTGGGAGGGGAAACCTCTCAGTGGGGCCCCTTTGTGTTTACCTGGTCCATGTGGCTTCAAGGCTTTTCTCCACCAGCTTCCAACACAGCCAAGTGGCCCACGTTTTTTAGGGGTGGGGGAGGGAGCCCCCTCTAATTTTTTGGCCAGGCAGCCGTCCATCTTGCATCTGCATTACCTGGGAGGAAAGCAGCAGGTGGCCCCGAGCCACGGGGGAAGAGAGCTGAGCCTGTTACCTGGAAACGTGCCAATGTTTTACGTTTTTTGGCAGGATTTCCCTAGAGATAATGACGTTACAGCCCAGGTGCGAGGACGTAGAGACGGCGGAGGGGGTAGCTTTAACTGTCACAGGTGTGGCCCAGGTACAGTAACTTGAAAACACCTCCTTTCAGGAATGCATGCCTCTGTAACCCTTCCTGGTCTCTCCCTCCCAGGAGGCCGCTCTAGCCCAGGGGAGCGAGAGAGGCGCTGTCTGCTCCGAAAACACCGGCCCTTTGTTCGATAGCTGATTCTCACACACCCCCCTCCACCGCCAGTTCACCGCTGCATGGTCCCCCACCCACGAGGCCCTTGCGTCTCTCCCACCTGGGCAGCAGAGGGCGCTGTCGCCACTTGTGAAAAAGCCACACGCATCCCTGCTCCTGGGCTGTTGCATTGCCACCCTCTGTCCGAACTCATGCTGGTCTGGAATATTTCTTCGGTGTTTTCTCCCCCTACATATGCAAATGTTCTGATGGTGGCGGGCCTGAAACCACAAGGAGCTGCTGGTTTTCCTGGAGGGCCTCTTTGGAGCAGAGTGTGGTGAGCTCGCCCCACCCACCTCTGTGTTGCTGTTGTTCCCCAAGGCGGTAGCTAGCAAAAAACCCCCAAAAACTTGCCCCAGCTTCTGCTGCTTCCATGGACCCCTCCTGGGTGGGGGTCCCCTTAGGTTTGGCCCAGTCATCTGGTCTACCGCAGGGATGGGGGCACACCTGTTGCCCACAAAAAGTCACTGGGCTACCGTCACCCCAGACCATTGGCCAGAGCTCCAGACCTGGCCCGGCTCCTGAGCTGGTGCTTCGTCCACCTCTGTCTCTGGAGTGCCGCGGGCTGCAGGGTCATCACCGCAGTGGAGCCATTTTGCAGCCAGAAACGTTGCAAGTTTAGCAAGATGATCAGCCCTGCCCCCCCCACCCCCGGCAAGTACAAGCTAAATCATTCCGAGTCTGGTTTTCTGCGGGTTTCTTCCATGGGCAAGCACCCACAAATGCCAGAGGCGCAAGGCCCCTTTTAAAAAACGGGTGTGAGGCAGAGGGCCTTCTTGGTAGAGGCGTCCGCCCTCGCATCGGATGTCAAACAGATAATGAACTATATTAATTTCAGAAGATATCTGGAGTCAGCCCTGTACAGGGAAGTTTTTAACGTTTGAGGCTTTATTGTGTTTTTAATATTGTGCTGAGAGCCACCCAGAGTGACTGGGGCAACCCAGATGAGTGGCCTATAAATAATAAAAGTATTCTTATTAAATTATTATTACTTCAGCCATGCTTGTCCAGCAGGAACTTCCCTTGAACAGGGACCTGAGCATCATGGCTAATCTCCACGGTCTTATTGGGAAGGCGAAGGGAAGGTCCGTAACTCAGTGGGCAGAGCATCTGCTTTGCATGCAGAAGATTCAGCCTCCACCTGCATCTCCAGGCTGGGGAGAATATCCCAGTCTTGAAATCCTGGAGAGCCATTGCTGCCGGTCAGTGCAAGCAGTACTGAGGTCGATGGACCCAGGGGTCTGAGTCTAAGGCAGCTTCCTGTGTCCCTGCGGTGCTTTGCGAGGCGATTCCCACTGTTCACCCCACCCTGGCCTCTTTTATAGTTCCAGGAGGGGCAACGTGGCAGGGTGAGGCTGGGAGCTTCCCAAGAGCACCCTCCCATCTTACTTTCAGGGAATAGGGACGTGGATTCCAGGCAGGCCGATAGAACAGGGGGCTGGAGATTCAACTGATGGCGTCCCTTCAGCGGAAGCCCTGCCCAAGGGTTGGCGCAATGAGGCTTCCACCACCACCTGTCCTTTCCCCACGTTCCCCACCCCAATTGGCTCTTGGAAGAGTGGTCAAGAGAACCCCCAGAACAGCGCAGAGGAGAGCAGGGATTGTTCGGTGGGGCAAGTAAATATGCTTGCCCTGGTGGAAGTTTCTCCTTAATAAGGCGTTGGGATTCCTCCCATCACATCTGTCTCCTCTCCCTTCTCCCCCCTGTCATTATTTTTGAGTTTTCTCTGGGGTTGTGCCATATGCCGATGAACTCCTGGCTTCCCCAATTAAAACAGCTGTAGGATTTTTATTTTTTTAAAGTTCATTGCCTTTGTAATCCCAGCTGTGTTAACATTAATAAAGCCTCTGTCTCCGGCTATTTTACATATATTTTATCATGCCTGCTGGGCAGTTCACATTTTTAATTTGCGTATTTATTTATTTTTTAGAAAAAATCTCCTCCTGGGAATGTTTTTTCTTTTTCTTTCTGTGCCATTTGGGTGCATTCTCTTTCCTACCAGGCCAGACGAGAGAAGGAATTATGAGGTTGTATCCGATGTTATTTCTGCTCAGAGTACACCAACTGAAGTGACAGGAATGACTGAATGAGATGCATCAGTTTAATAGGTCTGCTCTGAGCAGAATCTAGTTGGCTAAGACCCCTAAAGGCTAAAGGAGGCGGGGGGGGGAGAGACTTGAACCTTAGGAGCGGCCCCAGGATGGGAGAGTGAAATTATGTCCAGCCTACACAGACATACAGGCTTACTTCCTTCCTGGTGGATAACCTGCAGAGTCCGGTACAGACCCCCACCACCCAAACTTCCCTGGCTCATTTTTTGCAGTTGGGATAAACAGCTACCCCCTTCCTGCCGATCTCAAGCAGCGCTTGCAATCCCCAAACGGAATAATCAGCTGAAACTGGTACAAGAGAGGCCTGCTGGCTTTGCACCAGCTTGTACTATCCACCGAGATCCAGCGCCGAGGGCCTTCTGGCGGTTCCCTCATTGCGAGAAGTGAGCTTACAGGGAACCAGGCAGAGGGCCTTCTCGGTGGTGGCACCCGCTCTGTGGAACGCCCTCCCACCAGATGTCAAGGAAATAAACAGCTATCCTATTTTTAAAAGACATCTGAAGGCAGCCCTGTTTAGGGAAGCTTTTAATATTTAATGCTTTATTGTTTTTAACACTTGATTGGAAGCCGCCCAGAGTGGCTGGGGAAGCCCGGCCAGGTGGGCAGGGTATAAATAAATTATTATTATTATTATTATTATTATTATTATTATTATTATTATTATTATTA
>JAXCMG010000018.1:1207894-1222268 GCA_034642415.1 Podarcis siculus | reverse complement strand
ATTATTATTATTATTATTATTATTATTATTATTATTATTATTATTATTATAGGGCTCATCAGGACGATGTGGGGGCTTTTTGTCAATTGCAGGCCATGTAACCACCTTGTGGCCCCTTCCCCATCTCTTTGCAGACGGCGCAGGCCCAGCTGGCGTACGAGCTGCAAGGAGCCAAAGAGCAGCAGAAGATCCGCCAAGAGGAGATTGAGATTGAGGTTGTGCAGCGCCGGAAGCAGATTGACGTTGAGGAACAGGAGGTCATCCGCATGGACAAGGAGCTCATCGCCACTGTCAAGTTGCCAGCGGAAGCAGAGGCGCACCGCATGCAGGAGATTGCCGAGGGAGAGAAGTGAGTGAGGGTGGGATTTCCCTTCCTTAGGGGGCCTTGCGCAGCCAGAGGGGCCTGGGGATGTGTCCCCAAGTAAAGCTTCCCATGAACCCCCCTGTGAGAACTTTTGCTGCGTGGAGGGTCTGGAAAGCCCCTGCTCTGAGCCACCGCTGGAGGAGGTGTCCCACTCTTAGGCTTTGTGTGCCCCACATCCTGGGGGAACATCTCTGACCAAGCTCTCTCCCTCTCAAGGGTGAAGCAGGTGCTGATCGCTCGGGCCGAAGGGGAGAAGATCCGCAAGATCGGAGAGGCGGAGGCCCTGGTGATCGAGGCCATTGGCAAAGCGGAGGCTGAGAAGATGAAGCTCAAGGCAGAGGCCTACCAGCAGTATGGGGAGGCAGCCAAGATGGCCTTGGTCCTGGACGCCCTGCCCCAGGTGAGGAGGCTGATGGGGATTGGGGTGGGGAGAACTGCCTGCCTCCTTCTCTCTCTTCCCCTGGGGCCTGTGCCCGGATCCTGACACGCTGCCTTCTCTCTCTCTCTCTCTCTCTCTCTCTCTCCCCCCCCCTCTCAGATTGCTGCCAAGGTGGCCGCACCTCTCTCAAAGGTGGATGAAATCGTCATCCTCAGCGGGGAAAACAACAAGATGACTACGGATGTGAACCGGCTGCTGGCTGAGCTCCCTGCGTCCGTCCATGCCCTCACGGGGGTCGACCTCTCCAAGGTGAGGCAGGCGGGGCAGGCAGTGGTGTCTGCCTGCCCTTTGAAATAATATGTTTTTTTAAAAAAATACTTGCTGCTTTTAATTTCTGCTTCTTTTCTTAACTGGAGCTCACAGCAGATGGGCTATTGGCCTGATCCAGCAGGCTCTTCTTTCTTCAATACCAGAACTCATTGGCGCCACCAGTGAAGCTGAATGATAGGGGTTCAGGAGGGACGAAAGGGAGTCCTCATTCTCACAGCATACTCTTAAAACAATGGCATTGATGGCCACACAACATTCCATGTTAGTGGTCCAAACGAGTGGGTTTATTTTTATTATTGAATTAATTTCTATACTCCCTTCATCCGAGGATCATAGGGCAGTTTATAAGATAAAAACCTCAAAATACGTAGTATAGTAACAAACAGAAATAATAATCGTCCCACCACACGAAGGAATGTTCTTGCCTGGCACCTAAAGCTATGTAACAAGGACAACAGGTGAGCTTCCCTGGGGAGAGGATTAAGGAATTGTTTTGGAGGATGTGGCTGTTGGGTACCAGCCACAGTGCCCCTGTGGCGTTGCTGGAGACAGTAAATGCCCCCTGAATGTCAGTTCCTGGGGACTGCAAGTGGGGAGAGTGTTGCTGTTGCGCTCGGGTCCAGCTTAGATGTTTCCTGCAATGCTCTCCCCAGGGAGGCTCCCCTGGCACCTTCATTATACACCTTTAGATGTCAGGCAAAAACGTTCCTCTTCAACCAGGCCTTGGGCTGATTAATATTCGACAACCTTTGAAATATGTGGGGCTTTGGGGCGGGGCTTGTTCCTATTTTGTCATTTCTGTTTTAACTACTTGTCCTTTTGTCCTGAGAACCTTTGAGGAAGGGTAGCATATAAGCAAGTAAGAAGCTACGGGAAGGAGGAAACGGTCCCTGACGGCCTTTGTCCCGCCCTCTCTTCTCCCCCGCAGATCCCGCTCATTCAGAAAGCGACCGGAGCCCAGGCCTGAGAGGAGGCCAGCTGGTGAAGAGCCCCCCTCTCCTTCCATTTATGCACTTTCCACCGACTGCCGCAAACACTGCGAGCTCCTCTTCATCCGTGGAGACGGTGGGGGCTACTCTCGGGTGCCTTATATCTTTTTCGGGGGATCTGAGCGGGGGGCGTCCCCGCTAGTCCTTGCATTTCCAAGAGAGGTTTCCTTCTTTTGTAACCCCCCAGCCCCGCTCTGTGTCATGCTAGCCAACACTTTCTCCCCTCTCTTGTCTGTGCTCTTGCAAAGTCTGTGCCTTGACCGACCGCTGCGCCGTTCTCGGGGCAGGGAGGACGCACCCCCAAATTGGGAGGAGGTGCGACGCTGGGCCCTGCTGCCCCAGTTGAGGAGAACTTCCCCCTTTCATATGCTTTTGTGCTGCGGAGGGGACACGGCCCTTCAAGGCGCTGATGGGGGGGTGTCCCTGGCCACTGCCCCCTTAGTGCCACCGGTGGATTGAGATTGAGCCATATCTGCCAGTGGGGTGCCCTGCGGTCCCTGCGCTCTTGGAGCTCCAAAGGGGGCAGGCGGGGGAGGGTGGAGGCCGCCATATTGTTAAATGCCCGCTCAGCCCAACCCCTTGCCAGGACCTCAAGCCGTGGGCACCCGGCGGGCATCCCCGCAGCCCAGGGCCAGATCAATGCCACGACCTCCCGTTCCGCAAACGCCATGAACATATCTTGCTCGCCCTCAGTCGGAATACACAACACACACAGTGCCTGATTTCTTCGGTGGTCCATCACGCCTGCCCTGCATCCCCAGTTGGCAGGAACCTCAAGAACCCCTCTGGGCATCCTGCCTTCTGCTCCCGTGTCTTGCAGATGCCCGCCAGGCCGTGGTCAGCCTGCTTATGCTCCCCGGGGATCCTTCACCCACCCACCCCTCCAGAACTAGGAAGGGAAAGGAAAGACGCATGAGGCTCTGGCAATCTGCTTGTCTGCTTTCTCCCTGAACCATGGGAGAGAGGGAGCCGGTCTTGTATCCTAAGCTGGGAATTTCCAAGCAGTCCCTCCCTGCCCCACTGGCGAGAGGCCCTGGAGCCCATGGCCTGGCATTACCCTGGGGTTGGCAGTACCCTGTGTGCACTAGAATGGAAGGCACCTGCCTTCTGCACCTCTTGTCTCGCAAAACGCGGCCCCCTCTCTTTCCCCGCTCCTCTGTGCCGTAGAGATCCCCTTCTCCCTTTGCAATTTGCTACGCGGTGCCCCCACCCTCCAGATATAAACATGGCTCCATGACAGTTTGGGGGAGGTGCAGGAGGGCAGTGGAAGGCGCTCTCCCCCCCCCCTTTGCAGGGTTTCTATGCACCTTCCTCCTCCCCAGTCTGTACTGTTCACACAGCCGTCTGTACTGTTTATTATTCTTACATGTGAAGTGTGCCTGTTTGCTCTCCGCATGCGGGGGGGGGGGGGTTATCTCAGCCATGCTTTCTTGCAATTGCCTCCTGTGCAGGCTGCTGCTGCTGCTGCATTTCAGAGCCCCCCCCTCACTTTTTATACCCCACCTAAGTACTGTGAAGGAGGTGGGAGGGTGCCAAGTTCTTTGTTTTTATTTTATTCGGAGCAGGATCTGGGTTTGTGCCGCCAAAGGTTCAGTGGGGGGAGGCAGCAGAGGGCTTATTCGGGGGGGGGCGTTTCTGGAAGCTTGGGTGGAAGTGAGGGGCTCTTTGGGGCCCAAGCATGTTCCCCTCACCCCCCCACCACACACACAAAGACCTGGGTGGTGCCCCTCTGCCAGCTTTCAGGGAGAGAGCACTGGATTCCAGTCCCCATTTTACCTTCCCTCTTCTCCCCCCCCCCCTTTTGCCCCCCCCCCCCCCCCCCCCCCCCCCACGCCACGCGTTCTCTGCATGGGTATGTGGTGCATGACCGCCTGTGCCAGGATTCGCCGGGGGCCCCGTGTGCATCCCAAGTGTGAAATAATGTACAATAAAAAGTTATTGTGACCTCACCAGGCCGCCTTCGTCTCGTCTTTTTCTGTCCCGGTTTCCAAAGAGGAGACGGTGCAAGCGAGGGCCTCTCTGGGGTGGTGGGAACCCCACTGCTGCTCTTGGGAGATACAGGGGGGCTCTCCTCTTCCCACCCCACCTCCTGTGGGTCTCCAGGCATGGCTCAGCTTATTATCACATTTCTATCCTGGGAGTCATTCTGGACTCACCACTGTTCATGGAGGCACAGGTCAATTCTGTGTCCAGGGCGGCTGTCTACCAGGATGAGACCCTCCCTGCCCGCAGACTGTCTCGCCAGAGTGGTGCATGCTCTGGTTATCTCTCGCTTGGACTACTGCAATGTGCTCTATGTGGGGCTACCTTTGAAGGTGACTCGGAAACTGCAACTAATCCAGAATGCGGCAGCTAGACTGGTGACTGGGAGCGGCCGCCGAGACCACATAACACCAGTCTTGAAAGACCTACACTGGCTCCCAGGACGTTTCTGAGCACAGTTCAAAGTGTTGGTGCTGACCTTTAAAGCCCTAAACGGCCTCGGCCCAGCATACCTGAAGGAGCGTCTCCACCCCCATTGTTCTGCCCAGACACTGAGGTCCAGCTCCGAGGCCCTTCTGACGGCTCCCTCACTGTGAGAAGCCAAGTTACAGGGAACCAGGCAGAGAGCCTTCTTGGTAGTGGCACCCGCCCTGTGTAACGCCCTCCCACCAGAGAACAACAACTACCAAACTTTTAGAAGACATCTGAAGGCAGCCCTGTTCAGGGAAGCTTTTAATGTTTAATAGGTTATTGTATTTTAGTGTTCTGTTGGAAGCCGCCCAGAGTGGCTGGGGAAACACAGCCATATGGGCGGGGTATAAATAATAAATTATTATTACTATTATCCCACCTTTTCTTCCAAGGAGCTCACAACAACCCTGTGAGGCGGGTTCGGCTGAGAGACAGCGGCTGGGCCCAAGCTCACACCCAGGGAGCTTCATGGCCAAGTAGGGATTTGAACCCTGGCCTCTCCCAGGTCCTCATCTGAGTGTCTGAACTGCACTGGTTTCTCAAGGCATCAGAAGGTGTCCCATTAGCTTCCTGGGTGCCTCTGAAGTTGGCATTTATATTTGGGTGGCTTTTGAGGCATGCCTGGTGTCAGAGGAGTGGGCTGCAGCAGGGCCAGCCTGGCTTGTTTCTTGTCCCGCAGATAGGTTTGCCTGGGAGGAGACGGTTCCTTAGCCCAGAAGGAGGAGGTCTGGTGTCTCAGATGAAGCAGAGGGGCTTCAGATAAGGCCAGGGTGCGGTCCCTTTCCCCCTTTTCTTTTTTGCCAAAGGAGGCTCGACTTCTTATCCGCACACCACAGACACCACCCTTGAGCCGCCTCCTGCTGATACACCTTTTGCAGCAGGGCAAATCTTTGGACTTGGGGTGAAGGGAAGGAGCTTTGTGTGACAGAGAACTCTGGAAAAACGGGGTGGGGAGAGAATGCCGGGTGACGATGGCCTGGCACGAGACAAGTGCCTTTATTGATGGAAGCTGGCTATGGGCGAGGATGGCTGTGCCCAGGTACAGCTTGACCTCTCTCACCAGGAAATATGTGACTACCCAGACCATGAGATCATCTTCTGAGACCTTCCTACATGTCCCTCGTCCTCAAGAGGTCCAGAGGGTGACAACACAAGAAGGGTCTTTTCTGCAGTGGCTCCCTGACTCTGGAATGTTCTCCCCAGGGAAGTTCGCCTGGCACCTTCATTATACACCTTTAGGCAACAGGCAAAAACGTTCCTTTTTAACCAGGCCTTTGGGTGATTGACATCCTATGCCCTTTTAAAATGTGGTTTTGTTGGGGGGGGGTATTGTTTTTATTTTGATTATTCTGTGGTTTTATATTTTGATTTTATTCTGTGAACCACCCTGAGATCTCTGGGCTTAGGGTGGTATATAATTTAAAAATAAAAATGGGGCACTCCTAAGAAACGCTCCTCCCTGCATCTCTCCTTCAAGTAAACACACTTTTCCAAGAGACTTCAAGTTGCTTCCAGACATTGAGCACTTGTCCCCATACATTCGCGCCAAGTTTTGAGGCAGTGTGTATGAATACTGTTTTTAAAAAACAGTTCGAAACACAGGAAGAAAATGCACCTGAAAAGCTGGCTGTTAAAATTGCAATAGCGTGAGTTCTAGCGCCCACAAAGGCCTTGGAGTCACAAGTTAACAACTCCTCAATGCTATTAGGAACATGGGTGATCCCCTAAGGTCAAAGGAATATGGGTGTGCAGTTTAGTTTGGGGTCAGGAACCTTTTTCAGCCTGAGCGCCACATTGCCTTCTGGCCAGGGTGAGTGAGGCTAGAGGCAACAGTGGGCAGAGGAATGAATGCAAAAATTACCTTCATACAGCAGGCTGGTTTCTATGCCCGCATTTGCACACCTCTCCAGGCAAGTGCACAATTCCTGGACCGGGAAAATTTGGCCACAGTAGTTCATGCAATGGCGACTTCCAAGACTGGATTACTGCAATGCGCTCTGTGCGTAGCGTCCCTTAAACCTGATCCAGAAGCTGCAGTTGGTGCAGGATGCTGCAGCCTGATTGCTGACGGGAAGGAAGGCCTTGTCAGCACATAACTCAGAGATATGCTCTGGTTGCTCAGAGCATATGTGCTCAGAGATATGCACTGGTTGCCAATTTGCTACTGAGCCAAGCTCAAGGTGTAACTATTAGTATAAAAGGTAAAGGGACCCCTGACCATTAGGTCCAGTCGTGGCCGACTCTGGGGTTGCGGTGCTCATCTTGCTTTATTGGCTGAGGGAGCCGGCGTACAGCTTCCGGGTCATGTGGCCAGCAGGACTAAGCCGCTTCTGGCGAACCAGAGCAGCGCACGGAAACGCCGTTTGGATTCGAACCACCAACCTTCTGATTGGCAAGCCCTAGGCTCTGTGGTTTAACCCACAGCGCCACCCACGTCCCATATATATATGTGTGTGTGTGTGTCATTCCACTCAGGAGGTTTTCCTATAACACAGACCAAATTCCTTCAAAAGCTTTAGGTGACAAGTTCTCGCCAGCATCAGCTTTCTGCAGAGGAGACCCATTGAAATTAATGGACGTGACGCTCTTTAGCCTGGCTCAGCAGGGCTCGTCTGAATGAATGGGTGGCTACCTTTCCCTGTCCCGCCTGCCCTCCACTTTTGCAATCTACGCGGCCAGATTGAAAGGAGCCCAGGTGCCTCCCGCGTCCAATTCCATCTGGCTGGGCTGGGCCCCCGATAACAAGGCAGAGACATGTGTAGCCTTAATCGGTCCCTGACAGGCAAGCCTTCCAGGAACCGCCACCCCTGCGGACAAACAAGCTTGCGTCAAGTCAGTTTTTGCAGGGCCTCAGACAGGAAGAATGCGTTCCATGGGCCCATTTATCTGCCTTGACCATTGAGGTGGCCCCCTCTTAGGAACATGCACACAAAGCTGGTGGTCTGCCTGCCCCCCAAAAATAAAGCAGTCCATATGGTTCTGAATCAAGAGCTGTTGAGGCAGTGGAAGACAGGAGTGCCTGGCGTGCTCTGGTCCAGGGGGTCACAAAGAGGCGGACACGACTAAACGACTAAACAACAACAAGAAATCCTGAGTCATCGAGCTCCCTGCTGCCTACAAGGACTGGCAGCAGCTCACCAGGGTTTCAGGCAGAGGATATTCCCATACCACACTTGCAGGTGCAGAGTGGTTGAGCTTGCAAAGAATTGCATTGCATAGCAAAGCATTTTACTGCATTGCCACTGAGCTATGGGCTTTCCTGAAATATTTAGGAACCTGAGAAGCTGCCCAATACAGTGATACCTTGGGTTAAGAACTTAATTCGTTCTGGAGGTCCGTTCTTAACCTGAAACTGTTCTTAACCTGAGGTACCACTTTAGCTAATGGGGCCTCCCGCTGCCACAGCGCGATTTCTGTTCTCATCCTGAAGCAAAGTTCTTAACCTGAGGTACTATTTCTGGGTTAGCGGAGTCTGCAACCTGAAGCGCATGTAACCTGAGGTACCACCGTACTGAATCAGGTAGCTACGGAGGTCTCATCCAGCTCGGGATTGCCTACACTGACTGGCAGAGGCCCTCCAGGGTCTCTGGCGTGGGACATTTCCTAGCCCACATTCCTGGGTCATAGAATCACAGAATGGTAGATTTGGAAAGGGGGTCCCCCAGCACTCATCTAGTCCCACCCTTTGCAATGCAGGAATCGCAGCTTCAAGCACCTCCAGTGATGGAGTGCTAATCCGTTCCACTGTCCAGCAGCCCTTACTAAGTTCTCCCTAATTTTCAGCCTTTCTTGTCATTTGAATCTTTTGGTTCTGGTCCTCCTGGCTATCACTTCACCTCTGGGTCTCCCCTCCTCTTGAGAGCCAGTGTGGTGTAGTGGTTAAGAGCGATAGACTCGTAATCTGGGGAACCGGGTTCGCTTCTCCGCTCCTCCACATGCAGCTGCTGGGTGACCTTGGGCCAGTCACACTTCTCTGAAGTCTCTCAGCCCCACTCACCTCACAGAGTGTTTGTTGTGGGGGAGGAAGGGAAAGGAGAATGTGAGCCGCTTTGAGACTCCTTAAAGGGAGTGAAAGGCGGGATATCAAATTCAAACTCTTCTTCTTCTTCTTCCTCTGGAGGACAGGCCTTAAAGGAGGCGGGGGGGGGGCAGCATCTTTCTCTCTTAGGAACTGGTCCCATTTCAGGGGCCAGCGGCCGACGGGTCTCTCCCTCCCTCCCCACCTGATGTCCTCAAAGTACTTTAATTTCCTAGAAGTTACTGGCAGTGGGTGGGTCAGGGTGTGGGGTGGAGGGGTGCCAAGTTCAGGCAAGGGAGGGCTGGAATGGGTTGGCAGGGCTGAGCTGCTATGCAAATAAGGCCCAGGGTATATAAAGGTCTTCTTCAGAAGCCCCCATCAGATGCGGATCTTGGAGGGCGTCCCTTGCAACTCAAAATGGTAAGCATACGGAATGGGACAGGTTATTAGGGCTGTGTCTGGATAGCTTGCACTGTTTTAGATCCCTTTTTCTGAAAGAATATTTGCACTGCTTTATTGAATTTTTAAAGAATAATAAATAACATAATACTAAATTTTATATATATCCCGCCCTCCCTGGCCTGAGCCGGGCTCAGGGCGGCTAACATCAGTAAAATTACAGTAAAAACATAATGGGGGGGGGCATTTTAAAATACAGGTTAAAATGCAGTTTAAAATGCAGCCTCATTTTAAAAGTAGCCCATAGATCAAAACCATAAAGGGAGGGAAACATATATACGCATTTTGTGTTTGACTTAGTTGGAAGACACACACAAACACATCACATACTTATATTATATGTATCAGCTGGCATTAAAAACAATAATAATTCCCTGAGAGTTATCAGTTCATTTTAACAGATTTCCTCTCTCTTGCGCTTATTTTGCATAGCCTCGTTGTACGCCGCTTAAAAACTACGGGTGTTAAGCAGCATAAAAATGCCTGGAATAAATAAATAAATACCGTATGATTTTTTAAAATTACTTGCAAGAGGGCTCTTCAGGACGTCTGAAGCAATAGAGAATAAATTAAACCCAGTTAACATAAGACCTAATAATTTAAATGGGTCTCCTCTGAGTATGACTCATTCGTTTGTGGGAGGTGGTGGTGGTGGAAGAACCCTTAAAACGAATCGGGGTATGTTGTTTACCTGAGAATGTTTGCCCTACTCGGAGTAGACCTACTAATATGAATGGACACACCTAATTTAGGCTCCACACTTGAGTTAAGCCTTAGGCGGCTACAGCCCTTTTTGTAGATGATTTAACCAATTTTAAATATTAAGCACTTAAGAAATGCTATTAAATAACTCTGGCTGTGGGGGGGGGGGTGAGCGGCGAAAGATTTCTGCATTGCAGGGGGCTGGAGTAGATGACCCTCAGGAGACCCTTCAAATTCTATATATATATAGAATTTTTGTGCACTTGTACCGCCCCTCATGCACAAGCCTTTCTTCCTTGTTTTCCACAAGGGGCTGCATGTGGGTCTCCCCTTCACCCACCCTATATTCTCCCTACAACAGCTGCACCAGGCAGGCTAGGTTGGGCCAGTTTTAGAGCTGAGAGGGGTCTGAACCCACAGGTCTCTTAACCCAACTGCAGTCCAATACTCTAACCACTATACCACACTGTGCAGCACTAAAAAAAGGCTGTGAGAACCTGCCGCAGATGGGTGTCTTGCCCAGTACGGCATGCATTGGAAGTTTTAAAACAGATGTTAGGTGGTCACCTGTCGGGGATTCTTGAGCTCTTTGGAGGGGGTTGGACTAGATGACCCTTGGGTTCCCTCCAAATTCTACGAAAATAAACCAGCCTTTTCCTGCAAGATGGTGCCCTCCAGATGCTACGGACTACAAATCCCATCCTCCTTGACCGTGCTCCATGCTGGCTGGAGATGATGGAAATTGTAGTACAAAACTAAGTTGGGAGACAGCTGATACACACATTAAAAAGAAGAAAGTCCTGTTTTACCTCCTGGTGTGAGAATGAGAGAGTTGCACTGGTGAGTCTAGCATTGCGTGAATGATTAAAGTTTGGCAGGGTCCACATGTCAGTTTTGTAGCAGGGGGAGCGGGTTCGAATTCCCACTGCGAGTTCCCCACACCTAAACCTCCATTCCTTCTCCTTACAGCTCCCCACTCGCCAAAGTCTGCTGCGGAGCGAAACCAACCCACTGAGGTTCCAGGCTGGATATCATCATATACTGTAAGTTGGAATGAGACACTACAGTATAGATGATGTACTACCTTGAACTCCTGGAGCCGCCGAGATCCCAAAGCAACCCTTTCGTTGTCCTCAGCGCTCCCCACCGGAGCTGAGGTTGGGCTGAGCCCAGCTTGGTTAGCGTGGTTGGATAGAAACTGATTATTTTAAAAGCGCAGAGCCCAGCTTTATTTTTAAGGCCTTTCCACCGGTGGTCTTCACCCCACCAGAATGACTGTGAAATATGGGACCTTCTCTGTCTCCCCTGCCATTAAATCTAGGTATTTCAGAGCAGTGCAGCTCACCTATGGAACTCCTTCCCACAGGAGGAAGAGATGGCTACCAGGTTGGATGGCTTTAAAAGAATAGACAAATTCACAGATGGCTATTAATGGCTACTAGCTGCAATGGCTGTACTCCGCCTCCATAGCTGGAGACAGTGAGGCTTCTGAATACCGGATGTTGGAAACCACAGTCCTATAATAGGATCCGTTTGGCCCCTGTGAGTACAGGATGCTGAGCTAGATGGGCCATTGGCCTGATCCAGCAGAGCTCTTCTGACCTTCTTCTACGTCCCTCCAGATGTTGCTAGACTCAGCCCCTTCTGCCCGGATCCTTGCAACATCTGGAGGACAACAGGGTCCCTATCCCTGACAGTAATGAGGGGAAAGGCACCCTTCTTTAGTCTTCCATTGGACCACAGGAAATATATCTAGGAAGCTGACTTATTGGCAGCTCAGACTGCTTGTCTTTTCTAGTCCAAGATTTTTCACTTGCCTTAGCAGCAGTTCTTCAGAAACAAGATTTTCCCATCGTCCTTTTTGGAAAAAAGCTAGAACCAGCTTAGAGTTTGTTTTGCCAGGGTGTGTGTGTGTGCGTGTGTGCAACATTGACTGGACAAGAAGAAGAAGAAAATGCAATCCTGCTCAGAAGACAAATCTTGCGGGGTGTCAGCAAAACCGTTACCATTACTGAGTTTAGTAATGGTAATGGTTCTTCTGCCATCTTGCCCACCATCTGACTCCACAGAAGCAGGAATTTCAGCTTCATCTGATGACAGGGCGCTCCTTTTCACATCGGCCTATATCAGGCCACTTGCTTCTCGCTCCTGTAAGAAATAAAAAAAGTTCAAGAAGCTTTTGCGTTTCCCTTTTATTTGCAGAGGGAGGGGTTCACAAGGATGGCCAACTGGAGCACACGTCTGGGCATAAAGCCTGTGGTATTTATTTTTATTTATTTATAAAACATTTGCATACTGTGTCATATTAAAATATATAAAAGAGGTTGACCGCAATAAAGACATACAAAAAAAGTAAAAAGCAGACATCAATCAAGCACAGTGGAAGGATGCATTCTTAATTGCCTGCGTAAGCCTGGCAGAATGGGAAAGTTTTCAGCAGACATTTTAAAGTTGAAACAAAAGGCGCCTGCTGAATCTCTAGTGGCAGTGAGTTCCATCAGACTGGGTCGATGACACCAAAGGCTCAGTTTCTCATTGCTGTCGGGGGAGGGCTATTGGGAATGCTGTGCCCCAAAATTCTGAAGCCAGCACTGCAGGAAGAGGGAGAATTAGAACAAAATCCTTGGATGTTTCAAATTGTGCCACAGGTTTCTCGAAAGCACATCTGAGCTCTGTTGAGGGAAGAAATTGCAGGAGCTTGCCCTCTATATAATCTTAGAATTGTAGAGTTGGAAGGGAACCCCAAAGGTCATCCAGTCCAAACCCCCTGCTGCCATGCAGGAATCTCAACTAAAGCATCCCTGACAGATGGCCATCCAACCTCTGCTTAAAAACCTCCAAGGAAGGAGAGTCCACAACACCGTTCCGCTGTCAAACAGCTCTTACTGTCCACTCCCCATCTAAATCCACAACCCCCTGGGAACACTGGGTGGGCTTTAGGGTGGTTTGTGAAAGTGGGGGGTGAGGCTTAAAAGGGCCCCTCCCTGTGAATGGAGCATGTGTCCTAGAATGTTAATGTTCAGAACACTGATACTTACTGTTATGTATTGAAGTGCTCACCCTGGCCACCAAGGGTATGGTGTATATAGTTTTTCACTCAGGTCCATTTCAGTTAATTTAGGCGGGAAACCCTGGGGTGTTGTTACAATGTTGACAGCCGGCTGCCTATAAAAGCAGGCCGGCTGAGCTGTTTGCTGTTCAGTTCTGTTCCACTTGGATAAATCTCTGTCGTCTGCTTTGTCAACCCACTACTTAATACTTACGGCATCACCTGGTTAGCAGGAAAAGGAATAATGGAAAGTAGAGACCTTGAAAAGGAAGGCTGGGCTTGACCTCTTCACTCTCATGAAGCTCGCTATGCCAGCCTGGGGCCATTCACCTTGCAGGGTCGTTGTAAAGGGTGAGTTGGCTAGAAGAGGCACAAACTCTACCCTGAGCAACTTGGGATATACAATCCCATTAAAATTACAAGATAAGTTAGGTAAAGGTAAAGGTACCGCTAACCATTAGGTCCAGTCATGGACAACTCTGGGGTTGCGGCGCTCATCTTGCTCTATAGGCCAAGGGAGCTGGTGTTTGTCCACAGACAGCTTCCGGGTCATGTGGCCAGCAGGACTAAGCCGTTTCTGGCGAACAAGAGCAGTGCACGGAAACGCCATTTACCTTCCCGCCGGAGCGGTAACTAACCTACTTGCACATGACATGCTTTCAAACTGCTAGGTGGGCAGGAGCAGGGACTAAGCAACGGGAGCTCATCCCATCGCGGGGATTTGAACTGCCGAAAAAGCTATGGTTTTCCCAGTAGTGATGTATGGAAGTGAGAGCTGGACCATAAAGAAGGCTGATCGCCGAAGAATGGATGCTTTTGAATTCTGGTGCTGGAGGAGACTCTTGAGAGTCCCACGGACTGCAAGAAGATCAAACCTCTCCATTCTGAAGGAAATCAGCCCTGAGTGCTCACTGGAAGGACAGATCCTGAAGCTGAGGCTCCTAGACTTTGGCCACCTCATGAGAAGAGAAGACTCCCTGGAAAAGACCCTGATGCTGGGAAAGATGGAGGGCACAAGGAGAAGGGGACGACAGAGGATGAGATGGTGGGACAGTGTTCTCGAAGCTACCAGCATGAGTTTGACCAAACTGCGGGAGGCAGTGGAAGACAGGAGTGCCTGGTGTGCTCTGGTCCAGGGGGTCACAAAGAGGCGGACACGACTAAACAACAACGATGCTTATCAAAGTTTTTCCTCATTTCCCCTGCAAATGGTTCTCTCTATCAAGGCAGAGGCGTCTCCCAGGTCCAGGAAACTTAATTCCTCGTCAGAGGCTTGGTTTTGTCTCGCAGCTTTATAAGCGGCTTCCCGTCTCTTCCGCCTTCCATTTATTCACTGGCATAAAGTGACTCCCTGCGCTGTTTCTCGTGGGAAATGGATTGCAGGGATTCAAGGGGATCACCTGACTGAAAACGGCCGCTCTGTGACTGCAGAAAAACGGATATGCAACAGATACTCTTTCGGAAGTGATGTCACTTCCTATTTCCGGTGGTGACCCTTCCGATTTCCGCCGGGCGAACTGGAACGAGGGGGGCAAAGAGTTATACTCACCCCTCAGGGTGTACTAAGTTGTGAAATTAATATTAACAACAACAACAACAACAACAACAACAACAACAACAACAACAACAA
>JAXCMG010000018.1:1099113-1207884 GCA_034642415.1 Podarcis siculus | reverse complement strand
CAACAACAACAACAACAACAACAACAACAACAACAACAACAACAACAGTTGCCCCAGGCTCTTCCTCCGACTTCCGGCTCTGGCCACCGCCACCCTTGCTCTCTATGGTTCACCTCTTCCGCCCCCTCCAGCCAATCAGATTGCACGGCTGCTTTCTTCCCCCTCCCTCCCAGAATGCATTTCGTGCCGCCAAGATGGCGCCGCCCGTCCGCCGAGCCGTTTCTTGAGCTTCGACTGCGCGCTGGTGGTTGCCATGGCGGCGTGCCTGGCTCGGCGTGGCTGGCGGGCCTTGGGCCTGGCCGGACTTGGGGCCTCGGCGGGGAGAGGGAGGCCGTCGTCGCGCTGCGCCTGCTCAGGTGGCGTTGGCCTTGGTTAATCTTTGGAACTCGCCGCCACATGGTGTGAGGTCGTCTCACTGGCGGGAAGCTGGATTAATCTGTAGATAGATCAGCCGAGTAGAAGGCCCAAAGCTAAAGCCTTTTTAGTTTTAGGGAAAGGGCCACTGGTCTTTAATATTGTTTTTAATGCTGTAAGCCGACCTGGGAGCTTGGGCTGAAGGGTGGGCAATTCATTCATTCGTTAATTATATCCTAAGTGCTGGCACGACACCTGCTTTGCATGCAGAAGGCTCCAGGTTCAATGCCAAGTAGCATCTCCAGCTAGCAGCTAAAACATTGGAGAGCTGCTGCCAGCCAAAGTAAACAATACTGAGCTTGTTGGCCTTACTCAGTATAAGGAAGCTGCCCGTTTTCTCCTGTTGTTCTGCATGAAAATCATTTGCCTTAGCGCCCTTCTTCCTGCCAATAGTGCCTCTGTGCTTCCTGGCCATTAATAGCCCTGCTTCCTGGAATTTCTTTGTACAGTGGTACCTTGGTTTAAGAACAGTCCTGTTTACGATCTATTCAGTTTACAAACTGCACAAAACTGGAAGTATTGTCCTGGTTTGCGAACTTTACCAGTTTACAAACAGAATCTGAATGGTGGAAGGGCACTGGCAGTGGGAGGCCTCGTTAGGTAAAGCGCACCTCGGTTTAATAACGATTTCGGTTTAAGAACAGACTTCTGGAATGGATTAAGTTCATAAACTGAGGTACCACTGTACTCCTTAGCCTTCTACCTGCAAAAGCGTTTCCATTTCTAGAACCTGCTTTCACCAGAGGAAAGTGTACTTCTCCTTCCCCTTCTTTCTCAGCAGATTGACTGCAAACACTCTTTGGTTCCTGAGAATTTTCCTGCCTCTCTCATTAACACTAGAACATGTGGGCATCCATTGAAGCTGAATGCTTGAAGATTCAGGACAGTGAAAAGGAAATCCTTCTTCATGTAGTCCATAGTTAAACTGGAAAACTCACTCCCATAGGAGGCAGTGATGTCTGACAACCTAGATGGCTTTTAAAAAATGCATTACTATTAGCCATGATAGCTATGCTTTGCCCACCACAGCTGGAGGCAGGAATATGCCTGAGTACCAGTTGCTGGAAACCCCAGGAGGGGGCTCTTGGGCTCAAATCCTGCTTGAAGGTTTCCCATTGGGGCATCTGGTCAGCCACTGTGAGAACAGAATGCTGGACTAGTTGGGCCCGATCCAGCAAGCTCTTCTTATCTTCTTATGAGTAGTTGTAATGTTTGCCAGCATTCTGTGCCGTCACACCCATAGTTCAGCTCGTGTCAGAGCAAGTTCAACCCCCACAAATGCCCGACATTCTGGGTTCTTGGTCCTGAGGTTTCCCCACCACATCCTTGATCTGCCATAGGAGTATTTCTAAAATGCTGGTTTTCTCTCTTGTTATTTGCTTTAGGTATCAGCCTCCATTTCTTGAAGGACCCATCCCAGCAGGGCAGGATTGTCCCTGCTCGCTTGTATGGAAATGACTCTGCCCTGGATTACATCCTTGGGATTACTAAAGAAGATGCCCCATCTTTGGTTGGTCAGCACCCACCGCCTTTGAGCGCCTTTAAAGGTGAACCTTGACTTCTGTCAGTTATGTTTGGGTAGCAGGCCGAAATTGATTTCCCTTGGTAGAAGCTGATTGGAATTACTGTATATTATCGTAGGGACATGGGTGGCGCTGTGGGTTAAACCACAGAGCCTAGGGCTTGCCGATCAGAAGGTCGGTGGTTCAAATCCCTGCGACAGGGTGAGCTCCTGTTGCTCGGTCCCTGCTCCTGCCAACCTAGCAGTTCGAAAGCACCTCAAAGTGCAAGTAGATAAATAGGTATCGCTCCGGCGGGAAGGTAAACGGCATTTCCGTGCGCTGCTCTGGTTCGCCAGAAGCGGCTTAGTCATGCTGGCCACATGACCTGGAAGCTGTACGCCGGCTCCCTCAGCCAATAAAGCGAGATGAGCGCTGCAACCCCAGAGTCAGCCACGACTGGACCTAATGGTCAGGGGTCCCTTTAGCTTTAATCATCATAATTGTTATTATTAGTTGCCAACTCTTCACCCTCAGGTCCCAGGGAGGGCTACAACATTAAAACACAATATTAAAAACGGTTTAAAACAACATGCAATCACAAAATTAGCCTAGTTCTGGATGTGGAAGCCTTTAGTTTAATCTATTGGGACTTGCAAAGCACTGAGGTCCCATCGAGATTGTTCATGTGAAACCACTGGAAATAGCAAGTGATGTCTGGGCGTTCTTTCTGCAGCTGAGCAAGACATTTTGCTGGGGCACCAGCCAGATCAGCCTGAGAATCCCAAGATCTTGAGAATCGCCATCATCGGGGCTCCAAACGCTGGGAAATCGACCCTGTCGAACCAGCTCTTGGGACGGAAGGTAATGAGCTGGAGCACACAGCCTCCATGGGTGTGGGAGGATTGGGGCCGCCCTCCAGCACTCCCTTGCATTATACAACCCCTCCTTGGCTTCTCTCCTTGACAGGTCCTGCCTGTCTCCAAGAAGGTGCACACGACCAGGCGCAATGCCCAGGGCGTCATCACAAAGGACGATACTCAGCTGGTTGGTATTAAGAATTGGCCCAAGCACTCTCCCTGCCCCAACACCCCAGGCACGCCTTGTGAAACTCACATGCCAAGGTTTGGTGCTGTTTGCCCACAGCGACTGGCATTTGGTGGTGTGATACCCTAAAACATGGAGACTCCATGTTCAGCTAACACAGTTGACGGCAGAGCTACCATTCATTAATTGAGTAGTATTCTGTTCTACTCCCTTATAGCAGGGATTCCTCTCTCTTTTTTTTCTTCAGTGAAGATCTCAATGAGCAAATGCATTTCTTCAACCGAGTCTTTTCTTAAACCTTTTAAGTGGTTTGATTCTCTGTTTCTTTGCCTAGGTTGTCTTGGACACTCCAGGCCTCACCACACACCTCAAAGCCAAAAGGTATAGAAGTAACTGGAGCCTGGGAGAAAAGCAGTTCTCTTGGGGCTGGGAAGTACTGGATTCACGCTGTGCGTTTCTTTCAACTTTTCTTTCAGGCATCAGTTGGAAAAAACTCTGCTTTACGACCCCTGTAAGAGCTTGAAGAATGCAGACCTAGGTAGGGGCTTGGTTTCCTTTCCTTCCCTTGACCTCTCCCTCCCACCATGCCACCCCTGGACCACTTAGTGGTCGCCATCCTTTGCTGCTGCAGTGATTTATGTGGTGATGGTGGGAAGGATGTACCAGTGTCCCAGTGTGGCGCAGGGCTTAGAGTGTTGGACTAGGACCTGGGAGACCAGGGTCCAAATCTCCACTCGGCCATGACTCACTGGGTGACTCCAGGCCAGTCACTATATTTCAGCCTATCCTACCTCAGAAGGCTGTGGGGATATAAATGGGGGGGACGGGACATTGCTTTATATCCCTTTTTTTCTCTCCATGGAGCTCAAGGTGCCTTACATTATCATCAATTTATTTATACCGCCCCCTCTCCAGCCAAGACCGGGCTCAGGGCGGCTAACAACCAATAATAAAAACAAGTTGATTAAAATACAACTTAAAAAACAAGATTAAAATATAACATTAAAACATTAAGATGCAGCCTCTTCACATGAGGAGAAAGGAAAAAAGAAAGAGGAAGAGGGAATAAAATTGATTCCAAGCCAAAGGCCAGGCAGAACAATTCTGTCTTACAGGCCCTGCGGAAAGAAATCAGACCCTGCAGGGCCATGGTCTCATGAGACAGAGCGTCCCACCAGGCCGGAGCCAGTGTTGAAAAGGCCCTGGCTCTGGTGAAGCTAATCTAACTTCCTTAGGGCCCGGGACCTCTAGGGTGTTGCTGTTTATGGACCTTAAGGTCCTCCGCGGGGCATACCAGGAGAGGCGGTCCCGTAGGTCCTTCCCCTCCTCATTTAATCTCCACAACAACCTTGTGGGGTAGATTAAGCTGAGAGTGAGTGACTGACCCAAGGTCACTCAGTAAGCTTTGTGGTCAAGTGGGGATTCGAACCCTGTTCTTCCAGGTCATAGTCCAACACTCTAACCACACTGGGCTGCCAACGCTAGAGGCTTTTTCCTCCTTGGACCAGTTGATGTTACCGTTGAGGATCATTTTGCTTTAAGATGGGCTGGTGGCTGTCTGCTGCTTGGGAGTGAAAGCTTGACCCAGGCTGACCTTGTAACCCCCACTTCCTCTTTTGAAGTGCTAGTTCTCGTGGATGTTTCGGACCATTATACCCGGAACCGCCTCCATCCAGAGGTGCTGAAGTGTCTGGCTCGGTTCCCTCATCTTCCCAGCGTCCTTGTCTTGAACAAGGTGAGTGTGCCCGATTTCCTTATCCCGAAAGGATGGGCTGCAGGGCTAGAGAATATAATATAGCAACAACTTCCATTTATTGCCAAAAGTTTCTTTGTTTGTTCCGTGGTGCAGAAACCACAGCAGAACCAAAAACAGCTGCAGAAAACAATCAAGGGTGCTTGCAGTTTGTTAAAATTTCCCCCCCTACTAAAATTGCCCCCTATCTCTTATCAAATGCTTTAGCTGATGGGTCTCCTCTTTAATCTTTGCAGCTCTAACCTTAATCTTGTGTTCCTCTCTCATTCATTGCTACTTTGACTTTATTTTCACTGCTATTTTTTACCATGCCTTTGGCGTCCTGAGGCCTTGATGCCATTCATCTCCAGTTCTGCTTTACCCCTGGAGCCGCTGATGCCGTCTTCCCTAGATGCCGCTAATGTTGAGATTTCTTTCAATGTTTTTCAGGCAACAATGCAAGCCAGAAATTCTGGCGAAGGGATAAAGTTCAGTTGAGCCAAGGGGCTAGGGACCAAGCCCCTCAACCACCTAGGTTGACGGAATTGGCCGTTACAGCAGGCACATACTACTCATTCCACAATTGTAACTTAGTGTGGCAGCACCTACATTTTGGAACTCCCCGCCTATTGACATCAGGCAGGCACTTTCGCTACACATTTTTCAGCACCTGCTAAAAACGTCGTTTAGACAAGCCTGGCCAGATGTTTAGGAAGTCAAAAGGTGTTTTAATCTGCCTTTAGTCTATTGTTGCTTTAGCTTTATCTTTTCACAAACTGCTTTGAGGGTTTTCCTCCCCGCAATCAAGTGGTGCATAAATTTTAGGAAATAAATAAGTAAATACATTCCTGCAACTCCTGATTCCCTCCCATTTCTTCTGTTTCAGGTGGACCTTCTGAAGAAGAAATTTCTCCTGCTGTACCTGGTGACGGAGCTGACCGAGGGGGTCGTCAATGGAAAGAAGCTGAAAGTCAAGTCCAGAGTCAAGCCAGACTCCCTTACTGAGGTCACCCAGGCGTCAGCGACCTCTGGACACCTGTCCCCAGAGACCAGGGATCTGGAGGCAGATCAAGGGCCTCAGCCTGGCTCCGTTTTGGATGGTGAAGCCAGTGAGGCTGCAGAAGACTCAGTTCCTGCAAAGGAGAACAGGAAACATGTGAGGGAGAAAGCCAGGAAGGGCTGGCCCGGCTTCCAGGAGATCTTTATGCTGGCTGCTACGGAGAGAGAGGAAGTGGAGACTCTGAAGGTAAATCGCAGGGCTGTTGCTTGGGGTCATGCTTGGGGTTGCTTGGGGTACCTGCTTTGCCATGTGGTGGGTCCTAGATTTCAGTCCCCAATAGCATCTCCAGGTAGGACTGGGCGGGAGGGAAGACTTCTGCCTGGCAACAATTTCCTTTGGGGGGGGATGGGGGGACAGGACAGAGGGAAGGCTGGCCCCGCCTTGCATTTTATCGAAATAATGCTTTTATTTGTTTTATGCATAAATAATATTTGTATGCTGCTGTGTCGTGAAAAATATATCAAAAATATATCAAAGTGGTTTACAGCATAAGAAGGTTAAAAACAGACGTCAATCAACCGTTGCAGAAGGATGTCTTCTTATTTGCCTTCTTGGACCTGGCAGAATAGAAACGTTTTCAGCAGGCATTTAAAAGTCAGCACAGAAAGGGCGCCTGCTGAATCTCTAGTGGCAGAGAGTTCCACAAGACTGGGCCGATCACAATGAAGCCTCGGTTTCTTGTTGTCAGACAAGCCTTCCCATGGTCAGTGGCGCACCTGCAGGTGATCTCACTTGACTGAGCAGCGATAGAATGGTTCAGGCAGGGCCAAGTTGTTCCAGGTCTGTTATGGAACAAGAGGGTAAGGCTGTCAATAGGTACTAGCCCCTATGGCTCTGCTCTAGCACCGCAGTTGGAGGCAACGATGCTTCTGAATACGAGGTGCTGGAGACTGCAGGAAGGAAGTGTGTTCCCGTGCTCAAATCCTGCTTGCGGACTTCCCATTAAGGGCATCAGGTTGGCCCCTGTGAGAACAGGATGCTGGGCTAGATGTGCCATTGACCTGAAGCTGGGAGGCCAGGGTTCGAATCCCCTACTCAGCCACAAAGCTCTCTGGCTGACCTGGGGCCAGTCTCTCTCTCTTTCTCCACCATGCCTACCTCACAGGGTTGTTGTGAGGGTAGGATCATGAGGGGGAGAGCTACATGTGCCACCTTGAGCTCCTTGCACAAAAGAAGGTGGGGTGTAAATGTGGTATAGAAAATAAAGTAAAATCAAAATGCCAAAGGAGGCTGTATGGCATGAATCATGGGCCTGTAGAGTTGGAAGGGACCTGCAGGGGACATCTAATCCAACCCTCCTGGCCTGACCCTGGCTCTTGTTTCCAACAGAGGTACCTTTTGAAGCAGGCCAGGCCAGGCCCCTGGGAGTTCCACAGCGAGGTCCTGACCACCCAGACCCCACAGGAGGTCTGTGATAACATCATCCGAGAAAAGCTTCTTGAGTATGTGCCTGAGGAAGTGCCCTACACAGTGACCCAGGTGAGGCGGGGAGGGTCAGGAGGTGATGGGTTGGGATCCTGTCCCCTTCTTCCCTTCCTTACACATCCTAGCATGTGCGCTCGCCTTCACTGCAGACCTGAGGGCTCCTTCTCTTTTCCTTGCAGAGGACGGAGGTCTGGGAAGAGGGGCCTGGCGGGGAGCTGGTCATCGTGCAGAATTTGATAGTCCAGAAAGAGACGCACGTGGTGAGTACCTGGTCAGAAGGTGTCTCTCTCCTCCCGCCACCAGCCAAGAGAAATGTGGATGGGGTGGAGGGCATTCTCAAACACTAACATTTCTGCCAAGCTGTCAATTTGGCATTGAGAGTGGCTATTTTCCCCCTTAAACCTCCATCCCAAAGCAGTAATGGTAGCGGCCATGAAGAGAGGGACCATCTCCACCATAGGCATTTAAAGCAGCTTCATGCCACTTCAAACAGCTGTGGCCTCCCCCAAAGAATCATGGGAACTAAATTAATAATAATAATAATAATAATAATAATAATAATAATAATAATAATTTATTATTTATTCCCCACCCATCTGGCTGGGTTTCCCCAGCCACTCTGGGGGCTCCCAATGGAATATTATTATTATTATTATTATTAAAGCAATAAAACATCAAACATTAAAAACTTCCCTAAACAGGGCTGCCTTCAGATGCCTTATAAAAGTCAGATGTTTATTTCCTTGACATCTGGTGGGAGGGCGTTCCACAGGGCGGGAGCCACTACTGAGAAGGCCCTCTGCCTGGTTCCCTGTAACCTCACTTCTCGCAGGGAGGGAACCACCAGAAGCCCCTCAGAGCTGGACCTCAGTGTCCAGGCTGAACGATGGAGGTGGAGACGCTCCTTCAGGTCTACTGGGCCGAGGCTGTTTCAGGGAACTGTGGTTTGCTAAGCCTGCTGAGAATCTTTAGGCTGCTCCCCTATTCCCTCCCACCTCACAGAACTACAATTCTCAGAGCAGTTTAACAAACAACGAGTGTTGGAAAATTCAGGACACATAAAAGGGGAAGACCTTCTTTATGCTGCCTATACTTAGACTGTGGAACTCTCTCCCACAGGAGGCAGTGATGGCCACCAACCTGGGTGGTTTGAAAGAGGGTTAGACAGATCCATGGAGGAGGAGAGGGCTATTGATGGCTACTAGCCAAGATGGCGGTTGGAGGAAGCAACCTCCAATGCTCTCTGAAGGCTGATTTCTGGAAACCTCATGGGGAGGAGAGGGCTCTTGTGCTCAAATCCTGCTCAGGGAGTTCTCACTGGGGCATTTCACTAGCCCCTGTGAGAACAGGATGCTGGACCAGATGGGCCATTGGCTTGATCCAGCAGGCTGTTCTTACCTTCTAATGTAAGCCTTCTTCCCAATGAACTTTCTGTAGTTGCAGATAAGCTTCTCAGCTGGGGAATGGGGCAGGGTGAGCAAAAAAGGATGCCTAGGCTGTGATGCCACAAATGATAAGCTGTCTCGATTCCCACTGACACTCCTTTCTCCTTGGCCTTCGCCTTCCCCCGGAGCAGAAGATGCTCATTGGCTCCCGCGGCCACCTGATCAGCAAGATCGCCCAGGAGGCCGGCTCTGACCTGATGAACGCTTTCCTCTGCGATGTGCACCTGAAGCTTTCTGTGCAGCTGAAGAAATGAGGGCCGTCGCTCCCCCTGCAGCAGCCCGGCCTTGCCACGGAAGGGGCCACTCCAAGCCAACGACAAGGCCCTGCTTTCCTGCTCATGGGTCTCGCCAGCAACCGGCCCCAAGGACTTCTTCCCAACTTCTTCTTCTCTCCTGTCCCAAAGCCTGCAGCAATTGCTTGACGGGGGCGGCCTGGCTCTCCTGCCTCAGGTCCCATTTCAGGCGTGTTGTGTCAAGGGAGGGAACTACACACGGACCCAAGGCCTGCACACGACGATACACAAGGAGGAAACGGCAGTGCCAGGTTGCCAATGCGTATCTTTCACTGAAATTGCGCACATGCACACAGCTCCCTGGTTTCATGCGATGTGGACCCCCAGATCATGCGGCTGAATCTCACGCTCTCTCTGGCTCGCACAGTGATTGCTGCCCGGGGTGGGGGTAGGCTTCACTCTGTACTAGCAGGAGAAGAGACGCAAACATCTCAGAAGCTGCTGCCTGGAGCCTGGCACTCCCATCTCAGTTTGCCTGCATCACTTTGAGTCGGGGCAAGGGCTTGTCTCTTTCAGCCAGAGACCCTTCTGGGCTCTGATGCGGCTGCCGTGCTCTCAATAAAATGAGGTGGTCACTCAGGCAACAGTTTTGTTGTCCCTTACTACTTAGGTCTAATGATCTCAGCCTCAGTGCCCTTCATCTGTAAAATGGGAGCCTTAATGGGTTGTTGACCTTTTTTTAGGATTTCACCCCAGGAAATAAACTGCCACAGGGGCCGGATTACACTGACCGATGGACCGGAATATGCCCCCGAAATGGATTTTGGACATGCCTGGACTAGATTATTTAGTCCGGATTTATCTTGTGAATTGCTCTTATGGTGAAGGGCAGTATGCAAATCTAATAAATAACAATAATAAAAAAATTATTATTTACGGTTACTGTCAGTCTTTTGTGGGCATTTACAGAGCAAAATGTCTAAAGGCCATTGTTCTAGGAGGGCCCATCCTTTTTAATGGCTGAGAAAAACAGATTATGTTATTAGTAGTAGTAGTGTACCACCCCTCTACCCATAGTTCTCAGGGTGGTTCACAACATAAAAATACAAGATAAAAATAACACAAAATACACCTCTGGGTCATGGGTTTGAGTCCCACATTGGGTGAAAGATTCCTGCATTGCAGGGGGTTGGACTCAAAGATCCTTGTGGTCCCTTCCAACTCTGATCTACAAGAACAAAGACATACCAATAACCCTACCCCAAATACATTTAAAAGGGTATTGGAGGTAATCAGCCAAAGGTCTGGTTGAAGAGGAATGTTTTCACCTGGCGCCTAAAGGTGTATAATGAAAAGCAACCCCTGCCCTCTCAGCCTCTGGTTTGCTTTGGGAATCTCCATTTTACATCTGGAGAACCACAGATTTGCCACCCATCCTGACCTACAGGCATGCCTGGTGTGAGGGGTCTGCACCTTTCTCGCTGCTAACCAAGAGTCCGGTGGCACTTAGTGAAGATGTAACCATTTTACTATGGACTACTAGACAGATTTTTCAGCATGATGTCAGGTGCTTGGGAGCAAAACCCCACAGAAACACAAGTAGAGCTTGTGTCGATGTACACCCACGTAGGATTGCATCGTTGGGTCTGGTCAGAGCAATGGGTACTGTTACTTTTTGTTCTTCTCCATTTTGCAACAGCTGCCTGGGCCCTCTCCTTTGCGTAATTCCTCTTTATTGTTTGCTGCATCTGGCTAACAGGCGTGGCTTTATCCTGTGGCAGCGGAGACCGGGAATAACTTGTCCTCTCTTCACCTCTCACCTTCTTTCTCAAAACAGGTCACCATGAAATAATAAGATTTATTCCTTGACCTTTGACACAAGGGCCCAGGGTGGCTCTCAGTAAAGCACCTTGTGCCATTTAAAATCAAGTTAAACAGTTTATGCAGTTATTAAAAAACGAGGAGAAAGGGCCAGTGTGGTATAGTAGTTGGAGTTTCGCACTAGAACCTGGAAGGGACCAGGGTTCAAATCCCCACTTGGCCATTAAGCTCTTCCTGGGTGACCTTGGGGCCAGTCACTGCCTCTCGGCCTAACCTACCTCGCAGGGTTGTTTTAAAGGGTGAGGGTCATGTACACCAGCTCCTTGAAGCTGGGACACTATAATAATGATACTAATATAATAATAATAATAATAGTAATAATGATACTAATAATAATTAATTAATAATGATAAAATATACAGGGCTGCTACAGTCTCTCTACCCTAACTCAATAGGCCACAAGGTAGGGCAGCCTGGATGTCCTCCAGAAGTTCTGGACTACAACTCCCATCAGCCCCCAGCCAGCATGTGCTCGGATGTGGAGGAAAAGAGCGCATGCGCTGCGCGTGCGCACCAGAATGTCAAAACCGGCATTTCCTCCATAGCACAGGAGCGAGCGATGCAGAGACTGGCACAAAAAGGCCATAGAGATAAGGAAAGGTCCGCGTCGCAAACGAAAAAAATCCCCAACGTAACTTTCACTTCCGGTTCCCATTTGACCTCCGGAGACACTGTGGATGTGGTGGAAACGAACGCGCACGTGCCCGTTCAAGCTGTTATCTCGCCTTGTTCCGAACCCGCAGAAACGAACAAACCTCAAGGCCGAGCTTCTCTTCGCTTTCGCCACCACACCCCCAACAGCCCCTAACAGAGAGCCGGAAGTGTCCGTGTGCCCTTCTTGCTGCTGTTGACCCTTCCCTCTTGGAGGCGGTGCTGGTGGAAGAGGAGGAGGAGGAGCCTCTTCTGGGCCGGGCGGCGCGTGCGCAGAAGGGGGGGAGCGGCCGAGCCGGCTCTGAGGGGAAAGAAGGCGGCGGCGGCAGCGGCTGAAGGCGGCCAGAGGAGAGGCGAGGCGAGGCGGGCGGCGGCGGCGGCGCCATGAGGGCCGAGCGGGGGCTCCCACGGTGGGTGAGGCGGAGGGAAGCTGCGCTTGTCCGGGGGGGGGGCGGTTAGAAAGACACCCTCAGGCCCGGCCAGGCGCCCCTCCCGCTCCCGGTGGGGGGAGGGGCGGAGGGCCTACCGGGGGGAGGGGAGGGGGGGCAAAAAAGCCCACCCGAAAAGGGGGGGGAGCACGCAAGGCCTCTCTGCGTGAGGGGGAATTAATGGGGGGGGCGACTGTGGGGTAACTAATGGGGGTGATAATTGGGGGGTTGTGTATTTGTGGAGTAATTAATGGGGATGTTAATGGGGGGCTTAGGACGATGGAGGGGGGCTGTGTATTTGGGGGGCAATTAGGGGGACCTGGGGGAAGTCCATCCCCCCTCCCATTAATTTTGCATTTGTTGAGGTGGGGAACAGAGGATTATCCCCCCCCCCACACACACACATTCACATATATGTACAGTATATCTATATATACACGTGTTATTTTTCAGCTTGCTCCAAATTCTAACGCTCCATTTTAAAATTTGTTTCGAAAAAGATGGTAGCCCCATCTGCTGCTGGCCGGCCTGTTCCCTCCGCACCCCTTTTTGTTATTCTTCCCCAGTCCCAGTATCAAGACGAATGTTAGAGGAAAAAGGAAAAATTCCTCCAGGGGGTCGGTGGGGCCTCTTCCCGCCCCCCCCGCCCCCAATCCTGCTGCTGCTGCTGAGGAGCCTTCTCTCGCTGCACCTCCTTCTTTGCCCCTGCTTATCTGCCTACCGATTTTGAACTTGCAAAGTCACCTGCTTCCTCGCTTCTTATGGAAGCCCCCCCCCCAAAGAAACCCCTTCCGGCCTGAGTTGCTCCTCCTCCTCCTGCACCATCAGAGTCCCCTCTTTCCATTGCAGCCACCCGCCCTTGAACTTGCAGCCTCCCCCCCCCCTCCAGCTTCCTCTTTCCATCAGGTGGACTCCTGCTTTCTTTTCCTTTTCCTTCCTGCACAAATCCAGCTGGGGCTGCTCATGTGTGCTCTTGCATCATTTCTCTCTCCCCTCCCCACACCTGGGTCCTTGAACTGGCTCCCTCCGCTGGGTTCCCCCCTGAGTGAGGTGGGCCTCTTGCCCCTCCCACAGTGAACTACAGCTTGCATTGCAGCCCAAGCACTTATTCCACTTCTCTCCCCCATTGCAAACTGCAGCCCCCACTTTCTCTTGAGGTCTATCCCCCCCCCACTCCCATAAATCTTTCCCCAGTGCCATATCCTGCTCCATCACCAATATCCACCCCTTTCAGCTTGCAGCCTCTCTCATTTCCTCTCCTTAAGGCATCACCCTTCTCCCCCACCCCCAAAAAGAATTCAGCCTGGCTCCTTGTTCCTCTGACACCATCATTAATTCCACTCTTCTCCCTTATTCATCTTCTTGCCTTGCCTGCTGTCTTTACCTGGATATGACCACCTCCTGCACCACCTCTTGAGTTTTCTACCATGCTGAATTGGGCGTCTGTGTGTCCACCTTTAGTAGCAGTAGGAATAAGGTTTGGTCTCATTCCAAAGGTGGGGGGGGGAGACATGGTAATTTTTATTTCTTTTTAATAAGGGGCAGTCTAGGGCCTTGCTTTGCCCCATACCCCTGTTAGGTCAAGGAAGCAGGTGCCCCTGAAAATCTATTTAATGCTATAGAGCAACTGCCTTGAGTGAACCTGGTTTGTTCCATAAGTTAGCTACCTTCCGCCGCCCCTACATATCAGCCCCCTAAGTCTTGGCCAGTCTAACCCACCACGCCTCCCCAATGTGTCCAAGGCTCTCCTGAAATTCAAACTTAATTCAAATTCAGTTTAGGACATGTGCCCTTTTACAAAACAGACTTGCCCTAGAGTCCCCACACTCTCCTTGTTCAGGTCCCTTTGCCCAGCTCCCTTGTGGCAGGAATTCAGATCCGAAGGCTCCCTCACCTCCCAGCAAGGGCACCCCTGGTAGTGACATTGCATCAGGCAGGCCTGCAAGGCACCACGTCCTGATTCTGTGCTCTGTCACAGAGACATTCAATGTCCTCTGTGGATTTTGGAAGCAGGGAACAAAAAAGATGCTGGTTTTTGGTCTTGGGGCCTGGAGAGACAGCCACCCCCTCCCCGCTGTTCTTAGGGGAAGTAACGGAAAAAACAGGTGCCTTTTGAAGACCACCTTTGGCTTCTCCTGGAATTGAGAGACTAGGCTTGGCTGATTTAATTACACTTAAGGGTCTTTCCCTAAATTTCTTTAGGTGTTCTCAGTTCTCTCTGCCTCGGTTGAAGTGTCTGATGAGTCAAGTTTAGATGATGTGAATGGGTTGAGAGAGGAGGGGTGGGGGTGCCATCTAGGGGGAAATCCACTTTGTCCTACTCTCATTATGCAACGCCCCCCCTCCAAAAAAAAAACCACCACCACCCCTTTGATACAGAGCTTGCAAACATGTGAAATTCCATGGCTGGTTGCCTGAGGGGCGGTTCTGTCACGGGGAGCTGAGGTAGCTTTAATCAAGCTGCCACTTCCATTCTCGGCCTCGCTCAGAGGCCTTTTTTGCATCTGGCTTGAAAAGCCAGTTTGGATTATTTCCTCTCTGTCATGGACTCAGCCTCTCCCTTCCTCAGGCTACATATCTGCTGCCAGAAATGGGGATGGTAGTGGGGGCGAATGTTTGGTGCTCCTGAACGTGTAAGGATTCTGGTACTTACAAAAATAAATAGGAAGTTGCCTTGTATTGGGTCAGGATTTATGTCCCATCTAAACCAGAATTGTTTGTTCTGACTGGCAGCATCGGGCCTCCAGGTTTTCAGGCAGAGGGGCATTGTTCCCAGCACTCAGTCCCTTTTTATCTGGCGACTGAATCTGCAACCTCCTGCACACAAAGCCAGGACCTCTGCCCCTGAGCTGTGAATCCTTCTACACTTTCTGTGAAGCTGAAAACCAGAATTTTGTGATGCCACAAACCAGAATTTTCCCAGCCCCATTGATGATACTGATTTACTGGGAATCCTGAATGGGGAGAGTGCTTTTGTTGTGCCCAGGTCCTGCTCATGGTCTTCCCAGAAGAGATGTTTTGCTAGGCCCTGTGAGAACAGGAGGCTGGACTAGACGGGCCCCCTTTGGCCTGATCCAGCAGCCAGACTCTTTCCTGCTGTGGTAGGAGTTCTGCCCCTGCTCTCAATTACCCCATTTCCATATTGGTTTATGGTCTCCCTATCTTTGTGGGGAGTGGGGATATTTACTACCACATACTTGGAAAACTTCGTTGGGGCAAGTTAGCCTGTCACAGGACATCACCTTTCCTCAGCATGAGATACTGGGATCAATGGAGGACCGATTCCTTGGTAATCAGGGTGGTTGATAGCTTGGGTGGCCATCTGTACCAGAAAGATATCGAAAACTGAGGATAGCTGCTTATAAATATATGCTCATCACAAACCCAAGGTGTGCATCTCACATGTCAGCGATGCTGTATAGTTACCAAATTGAGAAGCCTAAATAGTTGGCCTCTTTGGGTGTTTAAATGATCATACCCAGGAAGGACTCCAGCTCCCATCATCTGTTGCCCATGCTGGCTGGAGCTGATGAGAACCGGAGTCCCAATAACTTCCAGAGGGTCCCAGTTCCTGACCTATGGGGCTGAGACATTTCCTCTCCACTTCCTAGTACTTTAAGCCCCAACCCACTCAAGGTTGGAGGACAGTTGTGGCCCATTCAGGAACTGATGCTAGATTTCTAGATGTTTTCCTCCCCAGTCCTGATCATATATGTGTAATTTTATTGAGAGAGAAGGAGCCCCTCAAGTCTTGTGTTCAAATCTTCAGGAATTTTGTGGGGGGTGGGAAATCATAGCTCAGTGACAAAGCACTGAGTCCTGGTTCTCTGGACTCTGGTTTTTACAGTCAGAAAGCTCCTTGGCTCCTAAGGTGCATATCATGACCTTTCCCAGCCAGGTGCCCTCAAGATGTTGTGGACTACAACTCCCATCAGCCCCAGCCAGCACCTTGAGGTCACCCAGTTGGCAAAGGGTGGCAGTGAGGTAGGTTGTGGCATTGTCTGTGGCCTGCCTGTGCCTTTTTGGGGTGTGTTAGGAGAACTTCCTCAAGCCCTATGTGCACATTTGCTATTCTTGTTCACTTGCCATTTTACAGGTGAGCTAGCGATGCAGATAGAGGTTACCTGCAGGGAGTTGATTGGCTTGGCTTTCCCTGTGCCTAAGTCCCCTCCTGCTGCAGTGGGGGTGGGGGTGCAGAAGTCTCTGAGGAGCAAGAAAGCTCATCAGGGTTGAGTCTGAGGCTGACTTTCTAAAATTATTATTAAAAGGAAGAGTGGCACAGCTTTGATAAATGTTTTGTGATGACCTTTGGTTTTACACAAGTGATAAATGGAGGAACAGCTTTTGACAAATGCCACAGGATGGGGGATGTGAGTGGCAGGTGAAATGATCTGGTTCCCTTTTCTTATTCTCCCCTCCACCTCCCAAAAAAATTCATTTTTCTGTGTCTGAAGTCAAGGAAACCGCTGTAAGCAAAGTAAGATTTTGATGGTGGTCTGTTCTAACAAGCCTGATCAAATAACCTCCTCAGAATAAGAGAATTTATTCTGCTTCTTCCCCTCTTATACAGCCTAATCCAATGCATATTTACTCAGAAGTAAGTACTGCTTTGATCTGATTTTTCTTTTCACTACATATATATCTCTAAAAACACTGCTGACCTTGAACAACTGAGGGCCATGCTTGTTATGCTTCCATTAAACCTCCCCCCCCCCAAATTGCCTCCAGTTCCCTTGAGACTTTCCATGAAGTGTGTCACAGGTTTTTTCCAGCCTGTTTAACCCCTGCCTCCCCCACTCTTGCTTCCATTATAACCAGTAAACCATGCAAAGCCAAAGTGCTGCCTCCCCTAATATTTTTTGTCTTTTGGCCAAAGTTGTTGAGCTTTTTTGCAAAATCTCAAAGAAAATAAAGACTTACGGCGTCCAGATTTTCCCAGACATTTTTGCAATTTCTGCATTGTTTCCAACTGCCATATTCCGGCTATGTCCAGGACATTCCAGACGTATGGCAGCCCTATTTTACTTCCATCTGCCTAGGAGTAAGTGCCATTGAATTCAGTGCAGGTTGTATCCTAAGTAAAAACACTGCAGATCACACAACTAGGTGGTTGTTGTAATCATGTGGGTCATCTGCTCCTCTCATGTTTACGTGGGAGTAAGTTCTTCTGAGTTCAGTATGGCTACCTTCCAAGCAAGGGAAGCATGCAAGAGACCGCAGCTTCAAGGGGGTTAACTATTGAACTCGTTGGAATTTACTTCTGATTAAACATGATAAAGATCAGGTTGTAAAAATGAGATTGGACTGTGTCTTGCCCAAGGTATCTTAAGTCTGAGGTTGAACAGATCACAGCTCAAATGCTGTGGGATTCATGGCTGAGAAGTAAAATTTGATCCTTGCATGTAGTAGTTTGGTAAGCCCAGAGTTATTAAGATGTAACCTTCATTTAAGTTCAATTTGTATGTGTGCAGCAGAAGCAACGGTCTGGATCCAGAGTGTAAAAAATTGTGGCGTCTTTCGTGGGCTGACTTTACTTTATTAGACCTATTATTTCATCTGAGAAATAGGGCTGCTTACAAATGTCTTGAAATAAAATGGATGTACTTGTGTCCCTGAGCTAAAATACAACAGGAACACTCCCTCCAAGCACGTGGAGTTTCCTTAAAAATACGTGGGTCCTTTTTAGCAAGGCGTCTGAATAATCCTGTGGCTGCTTTTTGGTTTTAATTGTGCAATTTATCTTTGAACCTAGCGGCCACCTGATTTGAGCACTAGTTTGGTTGAGGTGACCTAGAGACAATCCACTGGATATGTTGTTAACCCAGAGTTCTTTCCGTTTTGAGCTGCCTTGCCAAGTAAGCACTGGAAACATTTAGGTTTTCCATCCTCTGGATGGAAGAGAGAGTTCTTATGTATGCCTGATTGCACAGCGATATGAGTTGGTCCCACTGAGGCTCTCTGTTGAATGCTTCTTTCCCAGGCTGGCCCCTTTTGGTGTGCTGCAAAGTATTCTGGGGTATGGTCTAGAGCAGCCTTGGGGCTGATGGGCACCTGTTGGTGAATGTTGTTCTAGAGTCACTGGCAGTGTCTTTGGACTTCAGCTGCCATCATCTCCACTCAGCATGGCCAGTGGTCAAGCATGGTGGGGTTTGGAGGGCAGCATTGTACAATTGTAGAGTTGAATGGGACCCAAAGGTCATTGTGAAGTAGGTTGGGGAAAGGCTGAAGAATTCTGGCTTCTACCTCATTGGCACCAGCATGGCGCAGTCCTTTTGATTTTTGGCTTTTTATTCTCAAAAGTCAACCATGCTGATCAAATTGCACTCATGACAAGGAAGGAACTGTGTCGGCTCTCAGAATTGATCTCCTGAAACCAATCAGCAGCAGCATAATCAATTTTCTTTTACTTGGAAGAGGAAAGGGAAGCGTTTGTTAATGCTGTATTCAGTGTGTATTAATTGAAGGGCAATCTTGGATGTAAAGGAGCTCGTGACCTCAGCCACATAGAAAGCCTTTCTGTGTTTCCTTATCTCCCCTCCCCTCTATGTGATTCACAAAAATGCCTAGTAATGGAGGGTTTGCAAAAAAAACCTTCCCCTCCCTCTTCTGGGACAGTGAGTGGGTGCTCCCCACCCCCTCTTGCCCATGCCCAGCTGCACTTTCACAAGGGCAGAGAGACCCTTGTTTCTAAATAATCTTGGGAATGGGTACTTGTCTAGGACCCTTGTCTTTGGTTCTGCTTACCAAATATTTCTCTGTCTCCCTGTCAGGAGAATTGGACTAGCAGTGTGATGCTGAGCTAAATGACTCTTGGGCCAAGGCTCAAGACACAACACTGCCCATACTCTTATCTGTAATTACGGAAGCAGGCCATGAGAATTGTTCGCAACCTTCACTTTTTGCTTGCTTTTTTAAAACAAACAAAAATGCTTGCATTCTTCTTCTGCAAGGCACACAGAGAGGTTGTTGGAGAGAACGTGGTTGCACTCAGGAACTGCTTCCAGGCATCCCATTGGGGCATCTGGTTAGCTACCAAGCAGAACATTGGACTCAATTGGCCTTTGGACTGACCCAGTTGCAGGGCCCTTCCCATGTCCTCCTAGGATTTGCAGAGCGCTGGAGCTCTGCCCCTCAAGGTCTGCAGGTCCTCTTAACTTCTGAGAGTTTACCAGGTAACATGCTTCCAACTTCAAGCTTGTCTTCCAAACTTTAAGGGTCAGAGGCTTGTCTTTTTGCTTTGAAATGAAAGCTAATGTCTCTAAGATGCAGAGGGTCTTCTCGGTAGTGGCGCCCACACTGTGGAACGCCCTCCCATCAGAAGTCAAGGAGATAAATAACTATACAACTTTTAGAAGACATCTGAAGGCAGCCCTGTGTACGGAAGCTATTTAAGGTTTGATGTTTTACTGCTTTTTTAATATTTTGTTGGGAGCCACCCAGAGTGGCTGGAGCAACCCAGTCTGATGGGCGGGGGGTACAAATAATAAAATTATGTTGATGGTCCATACTCCAGTTCATTCTGTTTGTGCATTCCTGCTGTGGCAGCTCAGATTTTGTACATTCTTTCTGGAAGCAGAAGCTGCTTGGGCAAGTAGGCATGGGAAATGGCAGACGGGAAATTTCTTGCTTGCTCATTTGGTCTCCGAATAACTTGCATTCCCCACCCCAGTTTTTTGTGTTGTTTGGGTGTTCCTTTTCCAGGAGCTAGCTTGGGATCAAGGGTCTGGAGGGTGCTCGTTGCAGCAGGAGAGGTGCAGAGCGTCACGAGCTGAAGGGATAGCCTGGGGTATGCTGAAATCTGAAGGGAGAGCTGTGGCAAATTGAGCCTTCTGCATCTTCCCTGATTTAATCTTGGTTGATTTCTGTCTGGCCTGTGAATCAGAAGTTAGAGGGACATTGTGACTTTAGATCATAGAAGCATCAGAGCTAAGAAAGGAAAGTCAAGGGAAGAAAGGGCCGGCGGGGGGGCGAGGAGGAAGGATGGCTGCAGTTTGGGCAAAATTTGCTCTGTACATCATGCTTTTGAGATGTTGACAGAGAGCAGGGGGGCTTTTAAATTTGTGATAGAAAGGAGCTGAGGTGCTTAGCCTTCTACAGATTCGCTCATTACAGCAAAGGTAGTGAAGCCCTCTGAAGAGCAGCCAGGACCCCCACCTCCAAACCTGACCTTTCATAGGAATGTAAGAAGTTCCCTGACACTGAGCCAGCCCATTGCTCTTTCTGGCTCAGTACAGTCCACATTGACTGACAGCAGTTGGCTTTCCAGGGGTTCAGGTGGGAGTGTTTTCCAAACCCTCCCCAAAACAAAGTAAAAATAATAATTTATTTTTTTTAAAGATAGGGTGTGCAGAGTTAGCAGCTCTCCCTCTGTTGTAGACTTTGCTCCTGAGCAGCAGTCAGACTCTGTTCCTGCGCGGTGGGGCAAGGAGGACTATTTGCGACTGCCAGCCAGGAGAGCAGATCTCGGCTGCTGACCAAGCACTGAAGCTCACCTGTTTGGTGCCCTTGGCAAGCCAGCATCTCTTGTCCTGCTCTGCTTCCTAGGGTGGTTGCAAGGTGAAGTGGAATCATCCCCCACAAGTCCCCTTGGCGGCAGTGGGAGAGGACGACAATGTAAGTGTGATCAGCTACCCCTCCAGGCTGTTGTAAATTGTGAGGGTGTCAGCTTACTGGCACATTGAATCAGCTTGCAATATTAACGTTGGGCCGTTGAAATCCGGAAGCCGCAACTAGTGGAAGGGCAACCAACTCAGGTTTCTTCTTTAAAAGAAAAAGAAGTTGCCAGGCGTCAGAAAGAGCCTGTTGATGTGTTTGTAGCAGACGTCCTGGTTGAGGTGTTGAGTGTTGTATGCAGCTGACTTTGGAGCCACAGGAGCAAAGGTGGGAGCAGGTGAGATAGGGCAGGTATGTGTGATCAAGTAGCTATGTATAATAACACTCCTCCTCTCCAACTCATAGAAACACATTCTTTCCTTAGCTGGCTGGAAGAACAGCTTCAAATATATTGGTGATCTCCTTTTGCTTTTCTCTCTCTCTCCCACTGCCTTTCCTCTCTTCAATTCACATCTAAGGTGACAAATTCAGCTCCCTTGAAATAGAATCTGCCAGAGTGGATGTGGGGTTTCTGCAGCTGGCAGTGGGAGTTATAAAATCAGAATTGTCAAGTTGGAAAGGGACCTCAGGGGTCATCTAGCCCCCTGCACTACAGGAGTTACTGCCTTCACTGGTTCTGATTTAAAAAAGAGGTAGAGCTGGGTACCAACCTGGTCCTCTCCAGGTATTTTGGACCACTAGTCCTGGCTGGACTTATTTATTTTTATTGTTATTTATTCAGTTTATATGCTGCCGGTTATTGAAAGATGTCAGAACAGTGTACAGCATTAAGACTCCCTTATGGGCATATAGTCCCCAAACACCTGGAGGTCACCAGATTGGCAAAAGATGCAACCACAAGCAGAGAGGCTTGTAAGAATTTGTATGGCCTAGTAACTTTTGTGGACTAAACAGCAAGACTGACCTCAAAAGAATCTCAGCAGTATTGTGCACCCTTGTAAGTAAGTCCACAAAAGTTACTAATCCACTTTAAAAAAGAAAAGACAGAGAGAATGAATTTAGTTTCCCTTCTTTAGTCTCCTGGCCATGACTCCATTCTCCGTAGGCAATCAGGCAAGCAATGATTTGCAAATATTGTTCCATATGAAACTGTGAGGCAGGATGGCTAAGCTGTGGCCATCCAGGATGTTGTTGATTCCAACTCCCAGTAGCCAGCATGGCTGTTGATCAGCTATAATGGGAGCAGAAGTTTAGCCCCATATAGGGCAGGGCACAGGTCGGACACCCCTGCTGAACAGTCTTAGGTTGCAGAGAAGATGGGGACAAAATAATGATTCATGTTCCCACCCAGTCTCCAAGAGAGAAACTGTCTGGTTAAAAAGTCATGCTCATCATTGCAGCCTGTCTTCATCAGTGGCCTTTTAGGGGGAACACGACTTGCCAGGTAGTTTAAGTCTTCCCTTTGCCTTTAAACCTTAGTGGTTTGTAATGTTCTTAAAGGAAAGAAAAAGGCCTGCTACAGCTTTGAGGTTCTTTCTTATTGTGTTTTGTTCCCGTCCCTTTTAAAGTTGTCGTTCTGGGGTTTTACATTTAGGTTCTGCAGTTTTTGAATAACTTGTAGCTGCTGCTGCTTCTGACAGTAAATGAAAGTGCCTGTTGCATTTGTTGAAGAAGCAATCAAGGCCTGGTTTTATTTATCTTGTAGCATCGGTAGGGAAGAAGTAGGGGAGAGGAATGCACAAAACTTCCTGTTCTGTGTTAAAGAGAAGATGTAACGGTCCTTCAGTTCTTTCTCTCCCATGTCAGAGGCAGTTTTAGGGTCACACGACTGAGGGCTCTTGGTCTTGTGGTTTGCAATCAGAGCAGTGTGTGTGTCCTCATTCACAAGAAAGCGGAACATATTTATGGTTGTCCTGGAGATCACTTTCCCAAGGATCTAGGAGCACAGGAAGCTGCCTTAGACTGAGTCAGACCATTAGTCCCATCTAGCTCAGAATTGCTTGCACTGACTGGCAGCAGTGACTCCCCCGGATTTCAGGCAGGAGTCTCTCCCAGCCCTACCTGTTGGTGCCACTGGGGATTGAACCTGGGACCTTCTGCTTGTGCAACAGATGCTCTGCCACTGAACTTCTTCTCTGCTGCTGAAGGTTGCAAAGATACAGACCCGATGAAAGATATGCTTGGCAAAATCACAGGTGCCTGAGCAGGGTTGCCAGTAATCAGGACAGAATTTAAAGTAAGCAGGATCGTGTTTCCAGTAATTGGGATTGCACCTCATTTGCATAATTTATAAAGGTTGCGCCACTTGCCCTGCCTGGATTGCATTGGCCCAGGTTGCTCTGCCACGCAGGGTGGGGCTCCTCTGTGCAAGGGGGCGGTGGAGACACGTGCTGTAATTTGGGGAGTCATTCCCCACCTTAAAAATCACGTCAAGCCTGGAAAACTTCAACCTCCAGAATGTGGCGCTTTATACCCAGCCGGACCCAACTGCATAATTAACGGCATAATGTATGCGCAATTAGGCCTTGGAGTTGCTGCCGTCAGGCTCTCTTCCCCACCCCCTCCTTGCCTTGCTGGGAAGGAGCAACGGCCTCAGAAGCATTGATCATCCAGCAGCAGCTTGGCTGAGTAATGTCAAGGGCGAAAAACAGAGAAGGCAAGGGAGTTTTTCAGGCACTTTGGTAAATATTAATTAAAGTGATTCATAGTCCAGATAGCACAGCCCAGAGGTTCTGAGGATCCCTGAAGCGGAGGGGCTGGTTGCAGCAGCCCTTGTTAATGCAGCAGAACCGAAGAGGCCTTCTGGTGGAATGGACTTTTCCTTCACTCTTTAACATTCTCCACCCCCACCCCCAAAAGGTTTACTTTTAGGGCATGTAAGCATACAAAGTGCCTGCCCTCTGAAGAGCCCCCCCTGCCTGCTATGTTCTCTGTGTGAGTCCCTGTTCTGGGTGTGCCTTCTGGTGAGAGTGAAGCCGAGCGCGTGGCTTCCTCTGAGGACAGGTAATTTTGCTGCCTCCTTGCGGGGAGTGGCTGTAGCCTCTGATGCAGCTCTCCAGATATTTCTGGACTCTCGGCTCCCATAATCCCTGGGACGAGTGGGCCTTGGGGGTCCAGCGACACCTGGAGGGCCACATGCTCAATGCCCTTGTCAGCAGAGGTGGAGGAAGGTAGCTTTATCACCACTGCACCAGGAGAAGAAAGCTAGAAGGCGCCACCTCCTCCAAGCCATTGGAGCAGGAACAACCTATTTCCTCTGCTCCCCCTGCCCCCCCAAATTCGTTTGAGCAGATAATAATAAAAAAACAGTGACTTGTTTTTAAAATCTTGAAACTGAGAGCCAGTGTGGCATAGTGGTTAGTGTGTTGGACTAGGACCAGGGTTCAAATCTCCACTCGACCATGAAGCCCTCTGCGTAACCTTGGGGGCCAGTCCCTGTCCCTCAGCCTAACCTACCTCGCAGGGTTGTTTGTTGAGAGGATTAAATGCGGGTGGTGGAGGGAGACTATCTGCCACATTGAGCTCCTTTGCAGGAAAAAAGGTGGAGTAGAAAGGCAAGAAATAAATGAACCGTATTTTTCGCTCTCTAAGACGCAGCAGACCACAAGACGCACCTAGTTTTTGGAGGAGGAAAACAAGAAAAAAATATTCTGAATCTCAGGAGCCAGAACTGCAAGAGGGATCACTGCGCAGTGAAAGCAGCAATCCCTCTTGCTGTTCTGGCTTCTGGGATAGCTGTGCAGCCTGCATTCACTCCGTAAGACGCACACACATTTCCCCTTGCTTTTTCGGAGGGAAAAAGTGAGTCTTATAGAGCAAAAAATACGGTATATGAGAATAAAGGCTTCCTTCTGAGGAGGACTTAATTTTCACCTCCTGACATAGTTTCTTCATCTCAGGAAGAGGAAGGGCAGTGATTGGAAACCCCCCAAGAGGGAGGTGAGTTGCCGGGCAGTGGGCGAGCGGGAAGCACGGCTACTGCCTGTATTTTATTTAGTTTTTTTAATGGCCACCTATGAAAAGCTGGGCCTGTGTGGTGGTTGGGTTGGAGCGGATGGTGACTGACACAGGTGCTTTCTGAAACTAGATAACATCTTTTTGAGGTTCAGAACTTGTGAAAGGTCTGTTTATGTGAAGGGAGGCAGCAGGGATTGTGTGTCTGTTTATATCCCTCCCAATAAGGAGGATCAGGAATAGTGCCCCCTGCCAGCTTCTCAAATCAGTTTAATCCTCAAGATGTCCACTTGCAGCCTGGCTCCCTGATGCCAGTTTGTGTGTTTGTTTTGTTGCCAAAGCAGCTTAAGTTAACAGGCTTGTTTCTGGGGATTGTGGGGGAGGGGGTGAGCCTAGTGGGCGCCCCACTTCCGAAACCCCTGACGTCATCCCCATTTCCTAAGTGAGATATCGGGGAATTAATTCAGGAAATGGCCTGCGGTCCTTGCACCTCTCCTTCCCCCGCCCCTTGCCATCCCAGCCCGCAGAACTTCCTTGCCTGAAGGAAACGTGGTTCAACATCCTTCCTGCCTGGACTCCAGTTCACAGGCAGCGCAGGGGAGTAAGAGGACCCCTGAGAAGATCCTGCAGTGTATCCCCAGCCCCTAAGCAGAGCTCTGCTGTTCAGACCTCCTGCTGGCTTGGGGCTGGCAGAGAACCCTCCCCTGTTGTGTGGCATGCACCTGCTATGGGGTCAGGGCTGGCTAACTTGAGGGCTGTATAGAGAGTAGGGGTGCTGGAGAGCATTTGGCCTCAGGTGTGCTTTCCCACTCCTGGTGTCCGTCTCCAGGAGACCACAACCTCCTAGGGCAGGGGTTGTGGGAGCTCTGGTGACCCTCCAGATGTTGCTGGACTCCAGCTCCCATGTTGCTCCTTCCGGGTTGCTGGGGCTGATGGGAGTCTTGCTTCTTTTACTTCATGAATTTATGTCCTCCTTCATACCTAGGATATCTCCCCAGTCTGTAGGAACCACCAGCTTTTTTTTCGGGGCAGCCCTTTTTGCTTCCAAAGTGATGGGCTCCTCAGCTGCCCATGTTTGCTCTTGGAAAGAAAGAAAAAAAGAATGAATGAATATTTTCAAATCAGAGAGATGCTGAGGCTTGCAGGCCCTGCTGGTCCTGGGAAGGAGGGAGGGCACATCCCTGTATATAATTTGCCTCCAAGGTGCTTTCCTGGGAGCAGCAGCTGTTTGCCAGGGGCAAATTATCAGGCAGAATTACTCAGTGGTTGTCTAGCCCTCTTAGAACACGCCATCTGTGACCAGCAATGTTATTTCAAACCCTTTCCATTCAACAGTGTCTGCAAATCAGCAGCCAATTACTGCATAAATTGACTCCATTCCACGGAGGTGATTTTTGCTGACTTACCGAATGGGCAGAGCGAATGCCAAGAGTTTATGCTGTAATACCTTCCCGCCCTCCTCTGACACTTCAATAGCTTTCGGCATGGATCAGCTGTAAGAACCAACCTGGGGGTGGGGCTGTTGGCATTGCAGTAAGAACATATGAACATAAGAAGATCCTTTGGATTAGGCTGGAAGGGGCCCGCCTAGTCCAGCATCCTTTTGTCACAGTGGCCAACCGGGTGCCTGCGGGAAGCCCACCAACAGCACCTGAGCTCAAGAGCAACTCTCCCCTCCTGTGGTGTCCGGCTACTGGTACTTAGAAACATGCTAGCCCTCTCCTCCATGAATTTGTCTAATCCTCTGCCTCCTGTGGAAGTAAGTTTCATAGTTCAGCCATGTGCTGTGTCAAAGCATTTCTTATTCCTTTAGTCCCTCAAGCTGGGCTCCAAATGGAAAGTATTCCAAAAACGAGCATGCAGTAATTTGGTCACTTGCATGCTGATCTCATCCGTTTGCAGAGTCTGGCAGGGGGCAGCTTGCCAGAAACTGGAGTCAAACCCTGACTTCCTGTGCCAGGACAGTTTGCACCTTGATGGATCTGATGGGTAGCCAGCCAGTCACCTGCTTCATTTTCTAAAAAGGCTCCAGGTAATGATTGACTGCTCTCTCTTTCTACCTTGGGGATTGGGATTAGATTCCCCGCCTCCAAAGCCTTTCTCCTTGAGAGTGTCCCTTTAAGCATCAAGGGGTGGTGTGAACGTGTGTTAAGAGACAGATCCAAGTCTTCAGAGCTGAGCTGATAAATTGCTTTTCATTAATGGGCAAGGAGGGCCCAGGAACTGAGGCTGGCTTTCCTGCAGAAGATTTTATGTGTATATATCCATCTTGCAAATCGTGCAGGTGCCAGGAAAGGAGAACAAGCCTCTTCTGTCACCTCCAGAGAAGCTTCTGTGACTTTCAGACACTCAAGGGCAGAATTGGGCACTTGTTGTGGCATTCAGTTGCCATCTGGGGGCCAGACGGCTCGAAAATCATAGTTTTCAATAAAACTTTTTAGCTCCTGAATTTTTTTCTGTTTGCACGGATAAGATGAAAGAATTTTACAGAATGTGTTAGTGTGTGAAAACAGGCAAAACCCAAGGAATCTCCAGGCATGCACCTCCAGATGGTGAGACGTCAGGCGGCATCCTGGCGCCTGGCAAATTTCAAACACTGGTGTAGACAGGTGAGCTATTAACATTGCTGGACTGAACTTGCAAAGTTGTCGTTGCAGCTTTGCAGAGAAGACATGGAGGGCTGAGAAGGGCTCCCACTGGCAGAGGGTGGGGGAGAGAGGTATCAGTGCTTGGCAGGGGAGGCCGGTCCATTTGGCCAAGTGGGGCTCTGCCCTTAGCCAGCCCTCCTTTGCCTGCCTTCTTGCAACCAGCCATGAAGGTAGCCCTGCCTCTCGGCTTGCTCCTCCTTCACCTCAGTGTTGGAGCCTTCTTGAGGAGGAGGAGAACTAGAATTACTTAGTTAAGAGCTTCGGAAGCACCCTCCATCTTACAGAATCCATCTCTGAACAGCCGTGTCCTATCGAAGTACCAGCTGGCTTTATTTGAGGCTGGTGTGCAGTACTGCCAGAACAGACAACAGCTGGGGGGCGGCCAGTGCTGCGTGGGTTCTGGGGTCAGCCACTGGACTTACCTGTTCATGTGCTCATGGTATTGGGATGGTGGTGCAGGCCAGGCTTTCCCCTCTACAGAGTGCTTTGAACCATTTATCTGGGAAGAGCAGAGTGGTGTTAATAATTAAAAAAATAAAAGCCATGACTCGGGTGGGAGGGGGTGAGCAGCTATTTTCTGGTCTGTTGGTTAGCAAAAACCGAGGTGTGTGGGCAGGGAAGGAGGCCAGAAGCTTCCCACAGCCCCAAGCCACCTGCACCCAGAGCATGAGAAGGTGCTAATGTAGCTTCCTGTTCTCCACGGAGAGTGGGCGAGAGGCAGGCAAGCACTCGAGGCTTTCTCCTTGACAGATCATACTGTTTTTAGCATTGACCTCCCCATCACCAGCACCTCTCAGACCCTTTCACAATATGGGGACATCCACATTGTGCATCATTTTAAAAACTTCCCTCACACCCGGGATGCTGGGCCTTTGGCTTGGTTCATTCAGCTGCCAGGCTGTCCTTAGAAGCAAGCAGCTCAGGAGGAAGGGTTTCTCGGCCCTAATCTCTCCCTGCTTGTCAGTTTATGCATTTGGGCAGTTTTCTAGGGAAGGGACTTGGGTAGCTTGAAGCTACCGAGCAGAACTTTAAATAGCTTCCCTCCTGATCGCCTCTGGTGAGTAAGAACTGCCTTTAGGCAAGTAGGAAGGAGAGCTTTTGCAAACTGGTCTGCGTCTGTCTTCCTTTGCTCCTTCTTTCCTGGCCATCAGAATGCCAAAAATGTCATTGACGCAGATGCAGGAAAATAGTTAGTTTTATGGATGAACTCCCCCCAACTCCCCTTCAGATGTGAATTGATTTGCAAGGCTAAGCCAGGCAAGCACTGTGCCTTGGAAACATCATAAAGATCTAATGCTGCCACGTCAGGCAGACACTGAAGGAGGAGATAGCATCTCATTCAACCTGACTGCTTTCAGGCACCCCCACCTGGTGGAAACATCAAATAGGTTTCAGGGTTTAGGTTCTGAGAATGGGGCGTGGGGGCTGCTGCGGTTTCCATCTTCAATAACCCCACTCCTATTCAATCTTGTCATCTCAAACCCCTTTATTTTCCCAAGTCTGAACTTGGATCTTTCATACACTCTTTCCTTCAGTGTGCTGCTTTTCTCTCTCTCTCCCAGCCCTCCCAAAGCAAATGCACTGATCAATGTTCGGGTGTTGAAAGTAAGATTCTTCCCTCGTTCTGTAACGGGAGATTCCAGGAGAAATCTGCAGTAGACCATGAAAAAATAATGTGTGAAGAATCTTCTGCTTTTTGCATACATCTTCACATCTGTAAAGACTCAGAAGTTGATACTAGATCAATAATCATCTAGAAACTGTGTGTGTGTGTGTGTGTGTGTGTGTGTGTGTGTGTGTGTGTGTGTAAAAGTAAGTAAGTGTAAATGTGGTTCTTTTCCTTCCAACCATCAGCAGTAGCTTCTGTTTGTTTTAAAAAGCAAATTAGATTTACTTTCCCATATATAAAAAAGGCACCTATGTTCTGATAATAAGCAAATACAAATCGACCAATGAATTTAAAGGCAGATAACATTTTTGGCCCTTGTTCCCCAGGCTGGAGTGGATTCTCACCTGCCTGCCTTCTCTCTCTCCTTGCAGTGTGCAGAGGACTGAGGGCCCCATGTGCTAGTGACCGCCTGCCATGCTGGCCTGTCTGCCGGGACCAGGCGACCTCTCCTTCCAGCTGCTTTCTTACCCGCAGATGAACGCTGGACTTCAGAAATGTGAGTAGCTGCCACCACCACGAATCTGGACAGTGCAGCCGTGAGCTGGGAGAACCCACAGGAGGGGGGAGCTTCTGTTGCGCTCAGGTCCTGCTCAAGGAGTTCCCATGGGGGCATCTAGGGGGTCACTGTGAGGACAGAAGGCTGCACCATGGACCAGTGGCTTCTCAGCAGGCTTCTCTTAGAGTCTTCCATTCATTGTGGGTTGAACCCGGGTCCTTTCTCTGGGGTCCCTTCCACCACTCACCCAGATTGACAGCAGCCACTCTCCTTGCGGCCAACGCAGACAGAGAGTGGTGGCCTTTGGGACCCTTCTTAGCAAACTCCCTCCCGGAGTGACTCTCCCATCATTTCAGAAGCCAAGATGGGGGCAGCCGTGACCCTTGGTCATGCTGCCTGAGGCTGATGGGAGTTGGAGTCCCCACAGTCTCTTGGGCAGGCAGGACATACTTTCCTCCACCTCTATTCTAAAGTTGTTTTTAAAAGGAAAAAAAGCTGTTTTAGTGAAATCTAAAAAAGAAACAGGGGGTCACGGAGGAAGTGTTGACTGTTCTCACAGCTATTATTTCCACCGTGCTTTTCAGCACCATTGATGTGCTATAACAGTTGCCTTTGTCTTGCTGACACTGTGAAATGTGCTTTATCTGGGTTTACAACCCGCCCTGAAGCTGCAGTGCTTCGTGGCAGGTTGACAGCTTCCATACTCCCAAATCCTGTGCTGCAAGAAGAAAACAAGGCATTAGAGGCTCCTTTGAGCCCCAGCTACTCTTCCTCTTCTGGGTATGTGTGGACACAGAGGAGACTGCCCACAGCAGCTCTGTGTGCCTCCCTGTCCTCTCCTTTTCGATTGGCTCTGCCGGTAATATTTGCCCTATCTCCCATGTCTGCTGTGGCTGGGGTGTTCAGTCACCCCCAGAGGGGTGAGAGGCTTGCCTGCCAATGGGGGAGGCTGCCCATTGCCTTCTGCCCTTCCGTCTGGGAACGGGGTGTTTTTTGTTCTTTTTCACACACCCGTTGTCTGATTCCAAGCAATACTTATGCTTGAAATTCATTTTAAGCAGCAGATAGTAACCTAAACTGAAGCTGCAGGGGGTGGAGTTAAGTCCTCATCCCAAATAAATAATAATAATAATAATATTTTTATTATTATTTGTACCCTGCTCATCTGACTGGGTTGAAGGAATGCTTCAGAGGAGCTTGCTTACATTGAGACAGGGCGATTGGATGGCTGCCTGCCAGGGATTCTTCAGCTGTCTTCCTCCATTGCAGGGGGTTGCGCTGGATGACCCTCTGGAGACCCCTCCCCACTCCACAATTCCATGATTCTGTGAAGCTGAGGAATGTCCCACCAAGAAGGGCTGTTGGGCTGCCTTCTTTTTGTTTTTGATGGACCAATCTGATTCAGATTGAATATCTTCCTTAAGAGTTACACGCCTCTTCATTTAGGGAAAGGCCAGGGAGGCAGTCATTGTGGGGCCCTCCAGGCATTTCTGGGCTCCCAACTCCACGCATGGCTGCAGGATACTGATGGGATTTGGGAGCCCAGCAACAGTATGGGTGAAGGCACCACCTTGGCTGCTCCTGCCTTAGGACTCCTGATCTGTCCTGGCCCGGCAGAAGTAAGCTTTGTTCCGTTTCTGTTGCCTCAAGCAAAGAAGAGAGCCTCCATGTTCAGGTGCAGTCTACCTTAGGGGGTGGTTGCCAGGTGTTGTGGGTAAACAGTGGGACCGGGGTTGGGGGACGGAGAGCATTGCCATCTATGCCCTGCTGGTGAGCGTCCTAGAAGTGTCTCTCTGTCTATATCTGGACTAGATCCAGGGACAGGGAACCTGCAAGGCTCTCTGGACTGCAACTCCTGGCAGCCTGAGGATGACTGATAGCAGGAGACGATGGGAGTTGTAGTCCAGAGACATCTGGAGGGTGCAGGGTTCCCCACCCCGGCCTAGACGGACCTTTCTGGGAGGGGCAGTTCTTTTTGTTCTTAAGAGGCAGCACTGGCTGTTTGTTGAGTCAGTGTTGATGGCGTCTCTTTTCTTTCTCTCGTTTTCTTTTTCTCTCTGTCTCTCTGCCTTTCTCTTCTCCCTCTTCCTGCTTGTCTCCTTCCTCCTCCTCCTCCTCCTCCTCCTCCTCCTCTTTCCCACCCACCCCTCCCTTCCCCCCAACCAGGGGACACTCCACAGAAAATGAGAGCCGCACAGCAGCACCCTACTCCAGCAGAGTTGGACGCGTATGCTAAGAAGGTGGCCAGCCATCCTCTGACTATCAAAATTTTCCCCAACAGCGTCAAGGTCCCCCAGCGGAAACACATCCGCCGCACCGTGAACGGGCTGGACACTTCCGGGCAGCGCTACAGCCCCTACCCGCCGTCGCAGGCCTCCGTGAAGACGGGCCTCCTGGCCATCGTCCGGTCCCCGCCGGCCAAAGGGATCGTCAAGGACTTTGACGGGACCCGGACGCGCCTGCTGCCGGAAGCCATGATGAACCCCCCCTCCGCCCCCTACGCGGCACCCAGCACTTTAAGCCACCCGCAGGCGTTGGCCCGCCAGCAGGCTCTGCAGCACGCCCAGGGCTTGGCGCAGCAGCAGCAGCAGCAGCACCCTCAGGGGATCCCCACGGCCCTGCAGCAGCCGCACCACCCGCAGAGCATGGCCCACCCGGCCCTGCAGCCTCCGCCGCACCACGCCAACCACTTGCTCCAGCAGCAGCAGCCGCCGGCAGCGGGCCTGCACGGGGGCCGGAAGATGGCCGACGCCGACGCCCCCCCGAATGTGACTGTCTCTACCTCAACCATCCCCCTCTCCATGGCTGCCACGCTGCAGCAGAACCAGCCCCCGGACCTGAGCAGCATCGTCCACCAGATCAACCAGTTCTGCCAGGCCCGCGCGGGCATCAGCGCTACCTCAGTTTGCGAGGGACAGATTGCCAACCCCAGCCCCATCAGCCGCAACCTCCTGATCAGCGCGAGCACCCGGGTGTCCGCCCACAACGTCCCCACGCCCCTGCCTTCCTGCGTGGTGGACCCTGGGGTCCCCCCCTCGGGCCCCGGGGCCATGGGTGTCCCGCCGCTGGGGGGCGTTGTCGGCCGGGGGCCCCCCGCCTACCAAAGCGAAATGAAGCAGGTGGCAGCCTGGAACCAGCACCAGCTTGCTCACCTGCAGCAGATGTGCGGCGAGGCCATCGGCCCCTCGGGCCTGATGGGGAAGCCCCCCGGGCGGGAGCTGCCCGGGCAGGGCTTTACCGGCAAGGCCCCCGGCTACGCCCTGGACCTCTGCATGGGCCAGCCTTTCAACGTGAAGCCCCCGCTGGAGAAGCCCACCCCCTCGCCGCCGGTCAACAGCTTGCCGGGCCCCGCCCCCTACACCAACGGGCACTACTTCCAGCCCCTGTGGAATAACATTCTGCCCACGCCCAACAGCGACAGCTCGGGCTCCCAGGACCTGGCGATGCCTTTCCACGGCGGAGGCGGGGGGCAGCCCCTGGGGGCCGGCCTGGAGTGCACAGGCGGACCTCACTACAGGGCCGGGGCCGGCGGCCCACCTGCCCAGGGCGGCCTGATGCAGACGATGGAATACCTGAGCGGGGACTTCCAGCACTCCTGCCTCCGGGAGCAGCAGGGCGGCGGGGGGGTGCTGAGCAAAGCCCCCCGCCCCGCCATGAACCGAGCCCACGATCCCGCGGATAGTCGCAGCCTTCATATTCAGCACCCAGGGTATAGATAAGGCAGCCATCACTTTTCACTGACCAGAGCGAAGATTAGGGTTAGTCTTAATTTGAATTAATAAGCAAAAGGTGTGTGGCTGTTTGTTTGGTTTTATTCCTTTTGGTTTATTGCTTATTTTTTTTAAACGTGCAAACTTTGGTGATCCTGGTGGCTAACTGCCGAAGGAGGTTTTTAAGCGGAGGTCTAGCCCCCTGCAGTGCAGGAATCGTAGCTTGAGAAGCCCTGGCAGGTGGCTACCCAACCTCTGCTTAGAAACCTCTAAGTAAGGAGAGTTCACCCTCTTCCCAGGTAGTCCATTCCACCGTCAAACAGTTCTTACCCTCAGGAAGCTATTCCTATTGTTCAGCCACAATCTCCTTCTTGTCATCAGTTTGGGTCCTCCCCTCTGGAGCGGCAGAAAACAAGCTTGCCCCATCTGCAGATATTGGAAGACGGCTATCTTGTCGCCTCTCTGAGTCTTCTTTTCTGCAGGCTGAACATTCCCAGCTGAATTGTTTCTTGTAAGGCTTAGTTTCCAGGCCCTTTATCACCTTGGGACGCTTGACCTATGTTGATGCAGGCTTGAGAATAGCATTTGCTTTTTTTGCTGCTGCATCACACGGTTGACACATCTTAAGCTTGTCATCTACTGTGACCCCCTCCCTAGGTCCTTTTCATAGCTTATACATAAGGCCCTGCGGTGCCCATTTGTGGGGAAAGCTGTGAGCTGGCTATTTTTGGAAGGGGTTTGTGGTGTTGGGGCTCAGCCCTGCAAGAAAACACCCATGCCCAGGGTCCTGTTCACCCCCCAGACACGCATGTCATGGTCGTCGTCATGAGTTTATTTGTATGCTGCTATTCCATGACAGAGCCACACTCAGAGCGGCTCACGAGAACATGCAGAATAAAATACAGCGTTTCAAGATAATACATTTAATACAGTGGTACCTCTGGTTACGTACTTAATTCGTTCCAGAGGTCTGTTCTTAACCTGAAACTGTTCTTAACCTGAGGTCCCACTTTAGCTAATGTGCCAGAGAGGGATAATATTTTCCCAGTTTTCTTTCGTCCTCTCACAGCCTTGGCCTCCAAAGACGGAACTTGAGCATACAGTGATCACCATCAAGTTTGCAGTTTAAACGAAAATAATAATAATCACAATAATGATTAACAGCTGCATTTTTTAAAAAAATTCTTTCTCTGTACACTGGCTAAAGCGATTGCTGTACACTGTAAACTCGGACGTGTAATATTTCTGTGTGAATGTGACCTGGTAGCGTGGTGGGGTCTGAGTAGCACTCCGGGGGTCAGCCCACTGCTCCTTCCCCCCTCTCCCCTCCCTTTCCCTTCCCACAGCCCCGTGGGGGCTAAAAACACATTGATGACAAATTAATGAAGCCTTAAGCTGTTGCTCCTCCGGTTCTCCCTAACGAGCATGGATTAAACTCTGAAAGCTATCAGACAAAAACTTCTTTTTTTAAAAAAAGAAGAAAACCACGACAAAATTTCCAAATGTTTAAAAGTGACGTCCTAGTTGGCTTAGAGGTTCTTAAGGATTTTTCAAAAGTTGGGGAAATTAGGATCAGTTTTTAAATCTGTGTATCTCTCTTGATTTAGGTGTCTAGTTCTGGGCTGTAGGAAACCTCGGTAACCTTCTTGAGCTTAGCTGCCATCTCTCCCTGCCCCCCCCCCCCCGCCCGCAACCCAGTGCAGGATCCTGAGCACTACTTTGGCTATTTTAAAAATCCCTCGATCAGGGTGTTAGAAGAATCGTGGGGTCCTTCCTTTTTTAAAGTGCTGTTGCGCTGTCTCCTTAGGACAAGATTCAGTGATCTAAAATACTTTTTTTTTTTTTAGTGGATTAAATTATGCGCCGGCTTGCGTTGCCTTAACAGGATGCCTGATCTGTTACGCCAAATCCTAGCGCCACAGAAGTCCTAATTTATTGTTCTTAGAATCTGACCCCTGCGGCCTTTTTGCTTGCTTTCTTTTTTATTTGCTGGGGAGAAGGAGGAAGAAGATGGGGTCCGCACATTTTGGTGAAAAAATGGGTGGTCTCCAATCTCACTTCTGCCCCCCACCCTACTCCTAGCGAAGGGTTCTCCTGCAATCCCCCCCCCCCCCCAGCAACAGGGCCGAAGCGCTCTCCCTGCTTCCCTCCTCAGCCAGTCAACCTCTGCTGGGTGCTCTTTTGTTTTGTTTCGTTTTTTAAGGTTCCTGTAAACTTCTGATACCTGGACACGTTTTTACTGAAAACCTTCCCTGTCCTCTGTCACCTCTCCAGGTACCAAGCTTAGACTGTTAAACTGCAGCTCCTTTTAACTCCTCCACCTTCTGATCCCAGAGCAGTGCCAGAGCTAGCCCCCAGACCGACACCCCCTCGCACGGCAGAGCTAGTGCCCAGACCTCTCCCCCCTCTCCCGACTTATCACTGTTGTTGCCGTCGTTTTTGTGGAGAGGCACCTCCGTCTACCTTCATAGTTTTGTTTTTTCCTAAATCAGGGGTCCAGCACAGCTCACTTAACCACCGTGGCCCCTTTTTCTCCGGTGATGGCCAGGGCCTAGACTAGCTCAGCATTGAGGTGCTCCCTTCCCTGCAAGGTACCCACATGTTCCCCCTGCCCCCCCTTGCAGAATTTGGGCTGGAAGTGAAGGGCCTTCAACCTAGCTTTGGTGCTGCCCAATTCCCTCCTCTTTTCCCCAGCACCACCACTACAAAGAAACTAGTTTTAAACAGACCTCCTTTCGCAAAGGGACGGGAGCATTTCCTCAGACACATTGGCTGTTGACCACTCCGTTCTGGACCTGCGGCCATGTTTTTACAAGCTTGGTGCGGTGGGCATCATGCAGCGTGTTCACCTTGAAGAGGAGGAGGGACACGCTACTGTCCCTTTGCACCTCCTGCTTTTCCTTACAGCCCCCCCCCAATCCATCAGAAACGTGTGGGCCTCCTGGGAATGGGGGGGAGAAGGATGCAGAGGCCTGTTGGAGCACTGTAGGAGCCCCCGTCCTATTTCATCGCAGTTCCAGTAACGCCAAGACAGCACCTCCCTCTTCTCTCCCCCCACCCCCCCTTCCCAGAATCAAGCTACAGGCCCACAATTTTGCTCAGAATGCAGAAAAGTCCTGCAGCTGCCACTTGGAGAGGTTCCCCCGTCTCTCTGCAGGTTGGGGTGTGAGGGGAAGCATTTGGGGAGCCCTCAGAGCAAAAGCAGTGACCCTTGCAGGTTCCCATGGGGTGTCCACAGTGCCCCTCAGCCCCCAGGAGCAGGGAAGATCTGTATTGGGGGGGGAGGAAGGTTGATGGTCTTAAACTGCTGCTGTATTTTCCTTAAAAAACACTTCACTGATTATAATTACTGTTATTAATATAAGCTGCTGCTCATGTGCTACGGGTATCCAAACTAGAGTTTCTTCTCTCTTTCTCTCTCTCTTTATTTTATTTTTTTTTTGGTCTGCAGGAACAAAAAATAAAAAAGTGAAGCCAAAAAAACCCTCAAATCTCTGGTCACGCTTTCTCTGTCTCCTGCAACCCTTTCTGAAGGGTGCCTGAGTGTGGTCCGTCCACCTTGCCCAAAGCCTGCCTGCGCTGTTGTGGGTGTTCTTGGAAAGTTGGGGGTGGGAAGTGTCTCTGTGCCATGAGGGGTTAAAGTTAAAGGGACCCCTGACCATTAGGTCCAGTCGCGGACGACTCTGGGGTTGCGGCGCTTATCTCACTTTATTGGCAGAGGGAGCCAGCGTACAGTTTCCGGGTCATGTGGCCAGCATGACTAAGCCGCTTCTGGCAAACCAGAGCAGAACACAGAAACGCCGTTTACCTTTCCGCCGGAGCGGTACCTATTTATCTACTTGCACTTTGAGGTGCTTTCGAACTGCTAGGTTGGCAGGAGCAGGGACTGAGCGATGGGAGCTCACCCCGTCACGAGGATTCGAACTGCCGACCTTCTGATCGGCAAGCCCTAGGCTCTGTGGTTTAACCCACAGCGCCACCTGCGTCCCACCCATGAGGGGTTAGGGACCCCTTTTCAGCCTGAGAGGCCCCATTCCCACAAGGGCAAGCAGGGAGCCCACCTGTCCTCAGCGGAAGTTAGGGAAGTGACTTTGCCTTTTGGGGTCCAATCACTCCACAGCTGGAGTGGTTTTCCATGACTCGTGGTAACGCCGGCACCTCTCCCCACCCTGGCAAGTGAGAGACATGGTCACCATTCAGCAACACAGACCAGCTTGGCAGAAGCATGCAAGGAATGGGGTGGGACAGAGAGGGAAGAGTCCCAAGGGTGGCATAGAGAGAGCCCTGATCCTAACACCCCACACCCGTGTTGCACAGAGTATGAAAAGAGGATTGGACACATCCATGGAGGAGAGTTATTGAAGACTGCCAGCCACAATGCCTGTGCTCTTGCCTCCACAGCTGGGAGGCAGCGATGCTTCTGAATTCCAGTTGCTGGAAGCCGCAGGAGGGGAGAGTTGCTCTTGTGTCAAATTCTGCTTGCTGGTTTCCCAGCAGAGGCATCTGGCTGGCCACCTTGAGAACAGCTGGCTGGACTGGATAGTCCATCTTGGCACCTATTCCCACAATTATTGTTTGGAATAATTGGATTTTATATTGTTGTAATCCACCCTGGGACCTGCTGGTAAAGGGTCAGCTAACTTGAGTAATAGCAGCTCAGCTGTGCCTACACTGACTGGCAGCAGCAGCTCTCTGGGGTCTCAGGCAGGGATGTCTCCCAGGATGCCGCTGGGAACTGAACCCTGGAACTTCCAGCCATGGTGGCTGCTGGGCGCTGACCACTTGATTTCAAGAAAATGCCCACAACATTTGGAGAGCCATGCATTTCCCCTGTCTCTGCCTGAGCCGTGGCATGTGCTAGACCAGGACACTGAGTGTCAGGACAGACCGGACAGTGTTTCTTGGGAGGGAGGAAGCTGAGAGCTGCATTGTGTTGGTAGGAGCAAATAGGCAGGGGTCAATGATGCCGGGGAGCCTTTTGACTGTCTCTCCCCCGAAAACATCAATCATTCATTTTATTCATCCATTGCATTTATATCCTGGCTTTTTCCTCCAAGGAGTCAAGGAGGCATGCTTGCTGCCCCCCTTCCTCATTCTAATCCCCACAACAGCCCTGTGAGGCAGGTTGGCTGAGAGGCTGTGACTGGCCCAAGGTCGCACCCAGTGCGTCTCACAGCAGAGTGGGGATTTGAACCCTGGCCCGAGTCAGACAGTCTAACCACCACACCACACTGCCGCCTGGGCGCTGCAGTCTTCCTGGTTCTTTCTGCAGAATCCTCAGCTTCCGTGGCCTCAGTATCAAAATGTGACCTTTGCGCACAGCGGGATGTGGGCCACCATGCCCAAGCGTATGGCTGTCGCTCACTGCAGCTCCCAAGCTCGTACGCTAGAGGGCAGGCTCGCCTCACACTGCGCTGCTTCTGCACTCTCCAGAGGCTGCCTCCAGCCTTGAGAAGCGAGCGCCGCTCCATTCCTTGCTCACCTACCAAATGCCTTGTGACGTGGCCTCCGTTCAACCGCAAGCCAAGCCTCGCACTCGGCTCTCAAGCCTCTCGGCCTTCTGGGAAGTAAGCAAGCTGCCAGCTCTGCTCCACTTTCCCAAAGGGCCTGGCTCCTGCGCTTGTACAAGTTTTTGAGCGCAGAGGCCCCTTTTGAGAACTCTCACCAGGGGGTTAGACTAGATGGCCCTTTGGGTTCCCTTTCCAGCTCTACAGTTAGGCACATGGCCAGGGACAAGGGGGTTACGCAAGACAGACAACTGCTTTTGGAGGCCCCTGAAGGAACATGGCAGTGTGAGCGGGTGCCACCCCAGGGGGGCTGCTGGAAGGGGAACAAGGGCTAATGCAGGCTGTTTTTTAAATGGTTAAGGATCCATTTGCCACCTAATACGATTCCAAGCTGGGATTAGTCAAGTGCTGAGCTGGCCAGGCTCTTTGCTTATAGCTGTAGAGGTCAGTGGGCGGTTAGAGGCCTGGTGGTCCCATTCTGCCCATCTCTGCTGGCTTGGAGACTAGCTTGTCAGAAGCCTAAAAACCTGCTCCGTTGACGAGAGTCCTAGCTTCCCAGACAGTTTTTGAGCCGCTGCCTCCTTGGTCCCCACTTCCCCCTACCCTGTAAAAAGCATAATTCAGAACAGTGCTTTGCCCCAATAACACAATACAACTCAAAACAGCAGCAATTACGGTAATTGCACATTCGTTCAAACCCCAGTTAAAACGAGTTAGTTTAAGGATTTGAACAAAACAGGTGAACTTTATCCCGGGAGAGCAGCTTTTCAAAGTCTGATAGTCATGTATCCCTTCAACACCCCCTTGCCTCTTAGTGCCCCCCAGAAAACTCCAATACCCCACAGGGGACAGTACTTTGGAAACCGCTCATCTAGAGGGAAGCCTTTTGCAGCCTCTCCCAGGAAACCAAAGCTATTCTCCCTCCACCACCACTTCAAATCCTAGTCCTTGTTGTTCCAAATAGAAGGGGACATAGAAAACTGCTTTATAATGGCTGAGGTCTTGGTTCGCATTTTGAGACTCGGGCTCTATTGCATGCTGGGCTGTTAGCTGATGCTTCTCTCTCTTCCACCCATGGGCAGGTGATAGTATTTGCAAGATGCTGAACCTGAGATCTTCTGGACTGAGCAATAACCCACCCCAACTGTAGCTTGCCCCATCCCTGCCCATTTTACTGGTCTCCTTAGCCACCTGCTGCCTCTAAAAACAGATAATCTCCTGGCCAGCAGCTTGTACTAGCCATAGTGGCTTGGCTCTGCCTCCGCAGTCAGTCTGCAACACTTTTGAGCAGCAGCAGCAGCAGCTGGAAACCTCAGGAGGGGGCAGCCTGCTTGCAGGTTTCCCTGGCTGGCCACTGTAAGAACAGGATGCTGGACAAGATGGGCCTGATCCAGCAGCCAGGCTCTTCTTGCCTTCTGGTAACCAGGGCAGGTGACACCACAGCACTCTACAGTTTCTCACCTGGTGCCCTCCCCTCCAGGTCTGCAAAAACCGGGCTGCACTTCAAAGGCCTCTTTGGAGAAGAATATTGGCATCCAAATTCACACCTGGAGAGAAGGCTGCCAGGGATTTGATTGTCTTTCTCTAGAGCCGCTCCCACCTTCGCTGGCTCTGGTTTCAGCAAAGGAAGAAGGCTGGAGGAACATTAAGGAGCAGCAAGACTTGCAGCCCCCAGCCAGCGCAGAGAGCCTGGAGGTTCTGGCCACCTCCCCTCAAAAAGGATATTGCAGAGTTGGGAAAGATTCAGAAAACAGCTCCCTTGGGATGAAAGGTCCCAGAGTTTGGGGCTTTTTAGTTCAGAGAAAAAGGGAGGAGGGAGAGGAGACACAATAGAAGTTCACAAAATCACACATAGCCTGGGGAAAGGGGATAGAGAAGAGTTTTCTGCCTCTGTTGTAACACTAGAACTCGAAGCTGAATGTTGGAAAATTCAGAGTGGATCAAATAAAGGCAGGGCTTTTTCCCCCAGCCAGAACTCAATTCCAGCAGCTCTCCAGTGGGTGCATAAGAGAATGAGGGAGGTGTTTGTGGCGAGTTCCGGCACCTCTTTTTGAAAAACAGCAGTGAATAAAGGACTTCATTACAAAGTTAAACTATGGAACTCCCTGCTGCAGGAAGCAGTGATGATCAACTTGGATGGCTGTAAAAGTGGGTTGGATAAATCCATGGAGGAGGACAGGGCTATTGATGGCCACTAGCCAGGGTGATCTGCCTCCACCGTTAAGAGGCAGTGATGCTTCTGAATCCCAGAGGCTGGAAACCACAGGAGGAGAGAGTTGCTCTTGCACTCGGATCCCTTTGTGGGTTTCCCTTTGGGGCATCTGGTTGGCCCCTGTGAGAAGACGATGCTGAGTTAGAAGGGCCATGGGCCTGATCTCGCACAGGCTCTTCCTGTGTCCTTATGGGGACATTGGTGGAGAGAAGAATTGGGTGCGCTCTTCCCACCTTGGATCAAATCTACGCTTCCAGGTGCCATAAGAAAGCTGCAGAGATAGCGCAGGATAGTGCGCACCCCGGAAATGATCTCTTTCAGCTTCTGCTTCTGGAAGAAGGTCCAGGGTTATAAAGACTAGGACTAGCCGCCTGAGAAACAGTTTCTACCCAAATGTGATTTTGGTATTAAATGCATTGTAAGGAGGTGAAGAATGGATGCTTTTGAATTCTGGTGCTGGAGGAGACTCTTGAGAGTCCCATGGACTGCAAGAAGATCAAACCTCTCCATTCTGAAGGAAATCAGCCCTGAGTACTCACTGGAAGGACAGATCGTGAAGCTGAGGCTCCAATACTTTGGCCACCTCATGAGAAGAGAAGACTCCCTGGAAAAGACCCTGATGCTGGGAAAGATGGAGGGCCCAAGGAGAAGGGGACGACGGAGGATGAGATGGTGGGACAATGTTCTCGAAGCTACTAACATAAGTTTGACCAAACTGCGGGAGGCAGTGGAAGACAGAAGTGCCTGGCGTGCTCTGGTCCAGGGGGTCACGAAGAGGCGGACACAACTAAACAACTAAACCACAACAACAAGGAGTATATTGTATTTAATTATGGGGTATCAGAGTTTTTAGGGGGCTAACCAGGCTGGGATAGCTGGGATAGCAGGCTTGTTGGTTTTTGAATGTCTGATGCAGATTTTTTTTCAATTTCGTTGTTCTGTATGGGACAAGGACATTAAAGATTATCGTATCGTGTGTGCACTGGGGGGTGGGATTCAAAGCTAGGGATCCATTGAGGCAGCTCCCCCTCCTGCACATCTGGGAGGGAGGTAGAGCCCAGCAGGGCAGGTTGCTTAAGGTGAGGTTGGCAGGGGGGCAGTGCTAGGCATATAAAGATGGTTTAGTAGTGGCTGCCAGGAACCCCTCCTTGCCATCCCACTGCCGGAGGGTTGCTGTCATCATTCATTATTGCTTAAATTAGATTCTTTGCTCCATTTGGCTGCAACCTCCAACCCCCTGCGGCTCTGCAACCCTATAATCTTGGGGTGAGGACAAATGGGATCATCAGCACTGTCTCTTCCCCTCCTCCAAACACACACAAACATTATCTGGGTCTGGCGTTTCCTAACCCCAGGAAGGGAGACTTTAGATTTGCAGGATCTACTTAGGGTGGTTGTGGGGTTTTGTATTGTTTTTATCAGAATCCCAAAGGTCTGCTAACCAGAGCCCGTGTTAATTACAATTAAAGAATTGAGAGCCCAAGATGCTGTTGTTGTTTGGTAAAGAATAGCTGAAAATTCAAAGGTGGGAAGCGAAACTCTGAAACAGGCACGCAGAATGAGTCCAGTTGCACACACGGGAGTTTAAATAACAAAGTCCAAGTAAAGAATATTACCTGATTTATCAAATAAAGATCCAGCTTTGGGATAAGGGCTGCCTTTAACATGATGATTCCACCCCATGTCATAAAGGAAGGCCAAATCATATGGAAAGTGCCTGGGGGTTCTTATCCCTGTCAAAATCTCAGATTATTATTTCCTCCATTACAGCTCTGTTCCAGAGTGAGGGCTGTCAAGTGTCCAGTGTTAAGATTTTGGGCTGTTTTCTATCAAGTTCAGGAAGTTGTTTTGAGCTCCAGAACTGAAGCGACTCCTTCGTCTTTCTGTACTACCACTTGTTTGTTTGTTTGTTTGTTTGTTTGTTTGTTAGTTATTACATTTCTCCCAAGTTTCTCAAGGAGGAGTACATAGTTTTTCTCCTCCCCATTTTATCCTCACAACAACCCTATGAGGTAGGTGCGGGTGAGAGGGAGTGGTTGTGACTCAAAGTCACATGCAGGGAGCTTCATGGCTGAGTGGGGATCGAACTCTGGTCTCCCAGCTCCAATGCTCTAGCCCAGGGGTCAGCAAACTTTTTCAGCAGGGGGCCGGTCCACTGTCCCTCAGACCTTGTGGGGAGCCGGACTGTATTTTTTTTGTGCGGGGATGAATGAATTCCTATGCCCCACAAATAACCCAGAGATGCATTTTAAATAAAAGCACACATTCTACTCATGTAAAAACTGTAAAAAAACGCCGGACTGTCTGCGGGCTGGATTCAGAAGGTGATGGGGCCGGATCCGGGCCCCAGGCCTTAGATTGCCTACCCATGCTCTAACCACTCTTCCACACTGACCGCCCCCCAACACACTAACACCTCCCCAACTGTCTTCATGTAAGCAAAGTAATTGTGGGGTGGGGAATCAGTGGGGCCATTGCTGAAAAAATGGCAGTTAGGCATCCATATCTATAAATTCATGTATATAAAGTCAATTAACACCACCACCACCACCACTTCAAATTCCTCCAGAGAGCTACCAGGAGAGCCCACTCTACCTTCTGCACCCCACCCCACCTGCTCTAAAAGGGAAAAAAAACACAAGCTACTGCCTTATCTTGATTCGGTTTGTCAGTGGCATGTGCAGGGAAGAGGAAGGGGCGCCCAACTGGGCCAAGAGACTAGGATCCAAAAATCCCTATTCAGACATGAAGGCCCGTCTCCCTCCCTCCCTCCCTTGCCTACCTCACAGGGCAGGCCTGGAGAAAGCAGGCAGAGAAAAGCGTTTCTCCCTCTCTCATGGAAATTGAATGGTGGAGGGTTCAGGACAAAGGAACTCTGGAACTCCCTGCCACCGGATACAGTGATGGCCACCAACCTGGATTGTTTTAGAAGAGGGTTAGACAAATTCATGGAGGAGGAGAGGGCTATTGTGATGATAATTTTAAAGTCTTAGATATATAATAAATGTTCATAAGTGTACCAACCAAGCACGTACATAGATCAGCACAGGAAGACCAACTTGAAACCATTTTTGATTCCCAAACTGACCAATTGTTTTCTCTGCAAGGCCAAAGGAAAATGGAAAAGCCTCCCCATTGTCTTTTCCTTCATAAATCCTGTCTTAAGGGTATATCTGTCTGTGTTTGAATAGGGTGAGCCTGTGCCCTGGCTCAGGAACGAAGTATTTATCATTACAAAAGACTGGACAGGCACCCCAAGTTATCCAATCAACTGAGCATTAATAGGTAACCTGTCAGGCGAGATAAACAACACACTCGGCCACTGTGGGAACAGGATGCTGGACTAGACGGGCCAGTGGCCTGATGCAGAGAGGCTGACCTTGTGTTCTTACGTGAAATGGAGAGAGAATTGTGGATGCCACCTTGAGCCTGGAGGAAAGCTGGGGTAGAAACGGGGTAACAACTGATAAAGGACTTGCCAGGCTAGCAACAACCTTGGGCCGCTTTCGGCAAGGGCTTTAACCCCCCTTGGAAGCTGGACTGCAGCAGCAAGAGCCCCAGGCTCTGCCCCAAGGATGCCCCCCACGGCCTGGCCCATGTTGCCTAGTTAGCAGCTTTAAAAATAGCCTTCTGATTGGATGATGCTAATCGGGCTTTAGGGCACCAAGGGGCACATCACCCCAGGCAGCAGCCTCTGCGTGGCACAGCTAAGTCTCTCTGCTCGGAGGAGACACACCACCAGCTGCCTTAGCAAGAGAGCATTCAATTAAAACAACAACAACAACAACAATTTTAAAGTCATATTCATATTCTGAATTAAGGTTTATCTGTTGCTGGTCTATCAATCCAACTCAAAGCATTAGTCAAGATTTTGCACTCTGTTTTTGGCTTTGGTTCATTTTTTTATAGCATCGTGATTTATTATTACTTTTTCCCTGCAGTTTGATTAATTTGCCACATTCTTCTATGGCTTGGCATGTTCTGTTGGCTTCACACCAGCTCAGTTACTGCATATGTTACTGCAACAGAAATTCCAGTCTTGGCCTTTTTACAGCTCCTGTTTTGGATATGTGATGTTTGTTGTTCTTTTCGTTACAAATGTAATTTAAAAAATATTATTATTATTATGAAATTCGGAGAGGTGAGAAACAGCAGGATCAACCACTCTGCAAAGTACTTTAGAAGTTGTAGACTGAGGGGGTTGGGGCTTTTTAAATTAAGCCTTCTGGGGCAGTGGCCAGAGTGCTGGACTAGGACCTGGGAGACCAGGGTTCAAATAAATCCACACCGTGCTGGGTAACCTTGGGCCAGTCACTGCCACTCTCAGCCTAATCTACCTTGCAGGGCTGTTGTGAGGATAAAATTGGGGAGGAGGAATACGAACTTGTTGCTCAACCCACCCTGTTAGATGATGAGACCACCAGGAGGCTTCCATCGCTCAAGTATTCAGGCCATAAAAGGATTTTGAAAAGGCTAAGGACCAGCCCTTTGGACGTAATCTGGATCTGGGTGGGGAAGGATCAGCTCAGATATATGGTGATACAGACAGGTTACAGTACTGGTAATCAGCCTAAAGACAGGACCCCTCTAATGCAATTGGGAGATTAGCAGGGCAGACATGGGACCAGGGTGCTCAGACAGATTTGGGGGAAGAGGGCGTCTCTGCAAAACAGGTAGGGGGGCAGAGGCAAAGGGAGAGAGGGGCTCTTGGTAAGGGAAGTTTGCCCTCTTCTACGAAACCCTTGCGCCTTGCTGGCCTCCTTGGGCTTTGGGCAGGGGCTGAGCGTGGCTATTTGCTTCCCAAGCTGAGGCTGGCATCTCTAATGCCAAATCTTTGCCCTTCTCCATCCCACCCCCCTCCCCGGAAAATGCTGGAATTGTTATTACGCTGGGAAGACAGGCCTCATTCCAATTCTCCCTCCTTCTTCACACCAGGCAGTCATTTCCTTCCCGTCCTCACCTCCATCTGCTGTGAATTAGCACCCAGCTCTCAGCAAAGTGCACCTTAATTACAGATCCGGCTAATTAGGTGCTGGGATTTCAAACCCTGCACAGCTGCTGCTGGCTGTGAATTTTGGGAAATGAAGAAGGAGGGGGACTACACTGAGTTCCAGCTGGTGACACGGGAGAATTTCGGGGTGGAGAAAAGAGGAAATCATTTTCTGACCCCTTGCAATACTCTTCCAAGCGGTTGGTTGTGAATCTGGATTCCCCCCCCCCACAAAGTTAAAAAAAGAAAGGGGGAGTTTGCTGGAACAGACAGTTTGCAAATGACTTTTGCGCGATATAATTGGGGGTGGGTGCAGAGTGGAATTGAAAGCAAGGGCATTCTCTGTACATTAATGCACCAATTTCTTGACAATTACAGGGGGGAGAGCTGAATCGACTACTTCTACAGAAGCCGCATCACTGGGGGGGAATTATCACTTTTGCACTACAGAAAAAGGAGGGGAAAAGGCCTTTTCTAGTTGGCCTTTCAAGAACGGAGATTTTATCCCCCGCCTCCCTGCCCCCATTTGAATGCTTGTCAGAGGCTCCAAAGAACCATTCCCCCCCTTTCTTCCCATACTGGGGGGTGGGGGAGGGAGGGGTCCTGAGCCTCCGGGCAGGATTGACTTCCCAGCCATCTCCTTGTCTAAGCCCCTGTTGTCTGGGGCTGTATGTGGGTCACCGATTAAGGCAGAGCCTTTTGCCCCAGTTCCTAAGAGTCGGGATGGCAGGAAGCAGAGACACCCTTCTTTTCCAGAACAGGATCCCCATCTGCCTCTTAAGCCCACTGGCCTCCAGTGCCTGAGTCAGGGACAAAGGCACTCTGGGTTGCGACAGGGCCACTCTGCACATCACCAACAGCGGGTCTTTTAATGCCTTCTTGGGCAAGAAGGTGGGTCCCGCTCTGACCGTCCCTATAAACACCACGCGGCAAATTATAGAGACGCAGGAAGATGCTTCAGGCAGAGTCAGACCGCTGGAGCCACTGAGCATTGAGTGTGGTCTACAGTCCTGGACCGAGACCAGGGTTCAAAACCCCACTTGGGAAGAAGGCTGGGATTTAAATTCAAAATAGCTGTAATCATTTAGTGTCTGTCACAGAGGGCAAGAGAACTATCAAGGGAGATCTTAACCCCTGAGAGGGTCCGTAGGCGAGGAGGCATTGGGGGCCTGAGTCGTTTAGAGCTTTAAACACTAATGTGAGCATCTTGGATCAGGCCCAGAAACCAGCTGACCGCTAGTTTTGATTTCGCACCCTTGAGGATTTACGATTGTGCCAGGAGACAGACAGGAGATTGCGCATCCTTTGAACGGGCTCTTCTGGATGCATCCTGCGACAAGATGCAACCTGTGCCGTGGTATAATTCTGCAAGGAAAAGAAGATTCACCACAAAGCGACTGGGTGGGGCTGCTTCGTTCCGTTTCCTCATTCAGTAAACTTTGTATCAGCAGTGGCCTAGGATTTTCTTGGAGAGATTTGAATTCCCCCCAGACACAACCTGCTGCAAACACACCTTCTGTCTTTGCTGCTCTAACAGGCTCCCACGTCACTCCTTTGGCTCCGGAAAATAGAATAAGAGAACTGTAAAACTTGGAAGGGACACCCAAGGCTCATCTAGTCTCACCCCATTGCAAGGCAGGATTTCGAAGCTTGTCTGAAACAACCTTCCTGCATGGGTTTTACAGATCACCTGATTTTAGGAATCTAGGATGCTGGTTTATCTAGACCTTTGGTCCTTCTGGCCCAGTATTGCCTGCTCTGACCGGCAGCTGCTCCCCAGGGTCTTGGGCAGAGAAGGGTCTTCTTTAGCACCTGAGACCTGATCCATTTCAACAGAACGTGAAACCTGCCTCCAGAGCTCATATTTTTTTTAAAATTGTTAACCTTTTGTGGGGCGAAGGATCAAAATGGCAAGGAACTGGAATGCAAAGGAATAAGTACGCCGACCGCAGGAATACCACCTCTGCACTACAAAAAAATCAAAAACTGTTCCACCCAGGTCTGCCTGGCAGGTGACTCAGAGGTGAAGCATCTGGCAAATGCGGAAGAGGAGCCTGAAGGCGGTGGCTGGATACACCCTGGGAGGGCAGAACCCACAGGCCAGGCCAGAGTCCAAAGAAACAACCACGGTCCTGCCTATAAACAGGAGATTACGCACACAAAGAGAGGGCAAAGGCACACAGGCGATCCGTCATAGATGGCCAAAGGCTACCTGCTGGCACAGTGAAGCTTTTCTTTCCTTCCTTGCTCTCTACAAGAAATTTCTAACCCTGCACGGCAGCACCCAGGCACCTCTCCACACGCTGTGCATTCCCCATTCACCTAACTCCAAGAATGCCGGGAACTGTAGTTTACAGGTGTGTGGAATTGTGGCTCAGAGAGGGGTAAGTCACAGGGCCCAGGATTCCAGGCTACTCTGCAACGGATCTTCAGGGTCTCAAGTGGAGAGGGATCCGGTACTGGATCCCTTTTAACAAGAGATTGAACCTGGCACCTTCTGCATGATGCGCAGTAGCTGCTCTGAGCTACGGCCTTTGTGGGCCCCCACTCTGGGGAGAGGAGGCCCAGGCACGCATCCTGCACCAATATGTTGCTGTGCAAAGCATGCCACAGACACGTAATCCTCTTAACGCTATTAAGCAGGCCAGTATTATTATCCCCATAGTGCAGACAGGAAGGTCGAGGCAGGAAGGACAGGCAGGTTGTCTATGGTTCCTAAAAGGGGCAGATCTAGGTTTGCAGTTTAGCTATGTGGCTGGCTGGCTGGCTGCATTTCCAAGGCCCAAGAAACCCACACATTGCAGCGGCAGCTCAAAACACAGTGTGATATATTTGGAATTAAATTGCCATTTCCAGAATTAGAAGACCAAAGACCACAAAGGCAGTTATTGCCTGGCACCACCGCTGCCGGCCTGCGGCCCCTTGGGACAAAACCAGGAGGAAATCACAGCCCAAGGAGGTTCTGTAATTTAAGGAGCAGGAGGTCAACCTCCCAGCCCCAAGGCAGGGGCAACAATGGCCAGCGCGGAGGAGCTGGGAACATGGCTGGCCCCCTCTCCCCTCTTCCTCAACACACAGCTGGAGAAAGGTCTGGCAATGGGGGAAGCTGCGAAGAGGGAGAATTAGGAACACGGGAAGCTGCCTTCTCCCAGACTGCCAGTCCATCTAGCCCAGTGTTGTCTACACTGACTGGCAGCAGCTTTCTGCAGTGACTCTCCCAGCCCCCCGGGATTGAACCTTCTGCACACCAAGTGTGTTTTGTGCATGTGCAAGGCCTGGAGGCAGCTCCCTTTACTGCTGGGAGCTAAATGGGCTCAAGGGGGGGTACAGCGCGACTACGAGGGCTCCCCCCCACTGGCAAGTCATAGGTAAAGGGACCCCTGACCATTAGGTCCAGTTGCGGACGACTCTGGGGTTGCGGCACTCATCTCGATTTATTGGCCGAGGGAGCCGGCGTACAGTTTCTGGGTCATGTGGCCAGCAGGACTAAGCCGCTTCTGGCAAACCAGAGCAGCGCACAGAAATGCTGTTTACCTTCCTGCCGGAGCGGTACCTACTTATCTACTTGCACTCTGATGTGCTTTCGAACTGCTAGGTTGGCAGGAGCAGGGACTGAGCAACGGGAGCTCACCCTGTCGCAGGGATTCGAACCGCTGACCTTCTGCTCGGCAAGTCCTAGGCTCTATGGTTTAACCCACAGCACCACCAGCCAAAGGCCATCTAGTGCAGTGGTTTCCAAGTGGGTGCATCTTGCCTCCTGGGGGGGGGGGCAGTGGATGACCTTGGTGGGATCTAAGAGGAAAAAGGTCGGCTGGAAGTATAAATGCCTCTCAGACTTTGAAAAGCTGGTATTACCGGATCAACTTCATCCATTCTGTCGACTTAATTAAACTAAATAGTTTTAACTGGATTTTGAGCAAATGTGCAATTAATTGTGACCGTTTTAAATTTTATGGTGCTTATTATCCTCCTCAGTGGGTAGTAAGACCACTGTTCTGAACAATGCTTTTTTCAGGGTAGGGGGCACTGAAGCTGAGTTTCCACCCCCACCCCACCCACTTAAAAAAGTTTGGGATCCACTGGTCTAAGTCAGACCTTTCAGAGTCAGCAAGCAGAATAAGACCCTCACGTAAGGAAGAAGAGCCTGGTTAATAAATACACAAAATTGTTTATTTTAAAAAAACACACAGAGAGAGACTGAGAGAGAGGCAGAGAAAGGAAGTCAGGAGCAGAAATTGCAGCTGCTCCTCCCTAACACCCCTGCGGGAGAAAACTGATTCCAAAAACAGGACAGAGGATGAAGGAGGACCAGATCCACTCAAAGACTCTGGGGCTCCCTGTACAAAATATGGCTCTGTGATGGAGTAGGGGGGCGGGGGGGCCTCTCCCTGCCCTACTGCTCCCCCCACTAAACAGGAGATCAATCCAGGCAACTGAGTGGGCGGCAAAGGGGTCCAGGCACGAGGAGGGGAGATTATTGGGGTCAGTAGCCTCGAGATGGTGACCGGTGGCCATACCTGGAAGGCAGAAGGGGCCACGACCTCCTCCAGTGTCCGTCCAAAGCGAATGCAGGGCATCCCTGAGAGACCACCGAGGGAGACAGACAGAAAGAAAGACAGACAGACAGACAGACAGACAGGCCCCCATTTAGGGACACATTCTTCCCAGGACTATGGCTAGGAAAGCTGGCTTTTTTGGTGGGGGGAGAGAAGGAGGATCTGGTGGAAGACTGGCCCATCACAAAGCCAAAAGCCCCAGTGCTCTCTCTCGCGCTGGGGCCCCCCCCCACACCCCAAAGCCAACCCTATCGTTTGTCGTGGAGAAAGGGTCAAGCGTTCTTCCTGCCTCTTGAACCCAAGACCCAAAGGACAAAGACCAGGGCAGGATGCTCTGGAAGAAGAGCTGAGAAATTATTGGGGGAGAGGAAAACAGAGGCAGCCCAGCTGCTTTGGGGGTGGGTGGGGGGGGAGGAGATGGTCTCAAGGCAGGCAGGATTTCCTCCTTCAGCTGTAGCAAGTTAGCACCATTGGGGGCAGGGGGGAGGCTGAGAATCAATCCAGAGGTCAGGACTACAAAGGGCAAGTTGGGCAAGACAAGAGTACAATATTTTCAGATGCAAAACTCTGATGCAGCACTCTGGAGGATCATAGTCTGAAGGGACTTCCAGGGTCCATTTAGTCCAATGCAGGAATCACAGCTAGGAACCCCCCTACCCAAAAAAATCTCTGCTTAAAAACCTCCAGGGAACCGTATAATCACAGACTTGTAGAGTTTCAAGGGCGCACCAAGGCTCATCCAGTCTGACCCGTTGCAAAGCAGGAACCGATTTAATCCCGTCTTTCCGGGGACGAAGGCGCTCAGGAGATGATTTTCTGGGGGATCTCCACGGAGGCCTTGATGAAGACGGCGTTGTCCCTCACGTAGTTGCGCTTCTTGATGTCCTCGTGGGAGATGAACTTGGGGTACCCGAACCCCAGCAGGCTCTCGTCCAGGGACGTGCGCCCCGCCCCTGGCTTCTGGAAGTTCTTCCAGTTGGGATCCGGCAGGAAGGTCTCGGTGATGTGCTGCGGCTTGGAGAGCGAGGGGTCGCTCTGGTCCAGCAGGGAGAAGGTGACCCGGTAGGCGAAGGGCCACTCCAGGAGGTTGTCGTACTGGCCGGGCAGGACGCGGATGTAGACCGAGAGGTGGCTGCCCTCGCCGCTGCCGTTCCCGTTGAGGAAGGCCGAGACCTGGAGCCGGTAGCCGTAGCGGTGGGTGTAGAAGGGGGGGCTGAAGGACTCAAAGTTGCTACGGGCCTTGGCCTCCTGCAGCTTGCGGGCGTAGTCGGCGATCTTCCAGATCAGGACGCCCTCGCTGCCCACCGCCAGCTCCTCCACCTCGCGGCGGAGCTCCCCCAGCTCCTGCCGCTGGCGAGCCACCAGGGCGCACATCAGGCCCAGGTGCATCTTCGTGCTCTCGTCCAGGTGGCGGCTCATGGAGAGCTTGGGGCACTGCGGGGAGGGGGAGAGAGACCGGGGACAGCGTAAGAACGAGAGGCCAGGCTGCTGGGATCAGGGCAGAGGACCGCCTGATCCTTACAGAATCACGAGGACTAGGAAACTGGACGACAGCAAGCGTCTTGTCTGAATGCTGAATTCTGTAGTTCGGGTAAGAAGAGGAGCCCGGGCAGGATCAGGCCAAGGGCCCACCTAGCCCAGATTCCTCTTCTCACAACCAGATGCCCCCTGGAGGGAAGTCCGCAAGCAGGATTTGAACACAAGACCGACCTGCATGTAAGAACAGCTCGCTGCTTCAGGCCAGTTGCTCAGCTAGCGCAACATTCCTGTTCTCACAGTGGTCGGCCAGATGTCTATTATGGGAAACCTGCAAGCGGGATCTGCCTCTGACTGGTTGGTGGTCATCAACAGCCTTCTCCTCCTCCCTGGATCTGCCTATCCCTCTTTCAAAGCCAGCCAAGATTGTGGCCACAGCTTCCCCCACCTGCCTTTCTTGCACAGGGACTTCGATGCTAGACTACTGCAATGCGCTCTAGGCGCAGCTTCCCTCGCTCCTTATCCGGAAGCTGCCATCGGTGCAGGATGCTGCAGCCCGATTGCTGACTCAGGAGGGAGGCCTTGTTGGCACTTAACTCCTGCACTCAGAGAACTGCACTTGCTTTTGGGCTACGTTCAAGGCCTTGCTATTAATATACAAAGCCCTTAACAACTTGGGGCCAATTTGCCTGCGAGATCTGCTGACCCCATCCAGGCCTGCTTCGTTTGGGAGAACCAGAATTGTCACCTCTGCCATGTGAGACCCCTTCTGCATTTATAAGAACTTGGTCCTTTAGTGCGGCAGAACCTGCACTTTGGAACTCCCTGCCTATTGATATCAGGCAGGAGCCTTTGCCATCCTCTTTTGGTGCCTGCTGGAGACATTTTTGTCTAAACAAGCCTACCTAGATGTTTAGAAAGCTGGGACAAGTTTTAACTTGTTTCTAGTTTGTTGTTGATTTTATCTTTGGGGTGTTTTAAAGAGCTGCTTTAATGATAATTTTATTGTTTTATTCACTTTGCAAACCACTCTGAGGGTTGTTATCCAGCAGCTAGACTCCCCTTGTTCCCTCCAGTGGCCAGGCAGCTGCCTTCTCCTCACTTGCCCCAGACTCTGGCATTCAGAGGTAGACTGCTCTGCATCCTGGAGGTTCCACTGAGCCTCCACACAGAGCAGCCTTTGATTGCCTCTTCCTCTTCCAGAAATTCGCCTAACCCCCCTTTATTAAAAGCCCTCTCAACCTATAGGCATTGTCAAACACATCCGGAGGCAGCAGCAAGACCCACAAGTCAACGACAGCCCTGTGGTGAAGAAGGATCTGTCCCAAACCTGCAATGATCTGTCGGCTTTAACATAGTCCTCAAAAACCCTTCTAGTTAATTGATAACACCCACAAGTAAAATGGGAACTGGGGACCCATTGCTAAAATAAGGAAAATTGCTTCTGGGGACCCAGAAAAATGGGTAAAACAGTTTTCCAAAATGGACCTCACCATTTCAGAAAACCTGTCCCCCTTTTTTTAATCACCCCTCTCATTCTCTGTTATTACATTCCCCCCTCAGAGCTGAAGGCAGTGTACACAGTTCTCCCCCTTAAACTCACAACAACCCTGTGAGGAAGAGCTGGCCATGGCAATGACTCTGAAAATAACACGGCAGTAACTCTGAAAGGGCTTGTGCCGCAGCGGAGAGGGGTTTTGGATGCCCGGCCTGGTCAGAGAGCGAGACTGGGGCGAGGGGCAGGCACAGCAGTAAAGGAAAGGCTGCGCGAAGGGAGGAGGGAGGCCTTACCCGGTGCTTGCAGCCAGCTTCCTTGAAGGGGCAGAGCGCCAGCGCCGTGGTGCAGTTCTCTTTCAAGTGCCCGCTGAGGTCTTCCCTGGCGATGCTGGGCACCCCACACTGGTTCGGGCAAGGCACGGGGTAACGCGGGCACTGATACTCGTGGTTCTGGGGGAGCGGAGGAAGAAGATTCAGACAAACTCCAAGACAGTTTGCAAGGGGGGTGGAATAGGCGACCCTTGGGGGGGGGTTCCCTCTTCAGCTCTGCAATTCTAGGATTCTTGGGAGGTTTCTAAGGTTGGGAGGTTTCTTTAGCTGCAAATCCTGCACTGCAGGGGGTTGGAGTAGATGACCCTTGGGGGGCCCTCCCGACTCTATTAACAGTTTTACTAAATCCTGATGCAAGATTTTTGTTAAGGTTTTTCATAATACAGTAAGATTTGGAAAACTAATGTAAACAAGAAAAAGAAAACAGCCCTGTATCGGGAGCTTTTTAATGCTTGATGTAAGATTTTTTTATTAAAGTTTTTCATAATACAGATGAAATAAATTAAAAAAACCAAAAATTGTCCAGTAGCACCTTAGAGACCAACTAAGTTTGCTGGACAATTTTTTTAATTTATTTCGTCCGCGTCATACCAACACAGCTTCCTATCTGAATCTAAATTCATAATACAGTAAGATTTGGAAAACTAATGTGAATAAGGAAACGAAAGCAGCCCGGTATTGGGAGGTTTTTAATGCTTGATGTTTTTAGAAATGTTGTAAACTGCCCAGAGCGGCTGGGGAAATCAGGGTATAAATAATAAAATAATTATTATTATTATTTAAAAGAGCAAATTAAAGGGAAAGGGAAAGAAGCCATTCTGCTACGTTCTGGAGCTTGCCAAGGGCTCCCCTGGTCCTCCCGCCCCCCCCCCCGGCGCCCCTGGCACAGATCCTGCCTTCTCCCGGGTCCCACCTGGATGGTGTCGTACAGGAACTCCTTGCTGCAGTAGCCACAGGGCTGCGTGCGCTTGGGGCACTCAGAGAGCATGTGCTGAGACAGCAGCCGTCGCATCATCCGGGCGCCGCACTTGTTTTCACAGTAGACGCTCTCCTGGGGACAGAGGCCCTGGTGGTTCTGGGGGGCAGGGAAGAGGGGAAAAGGCCATGGGGTTAATACGGAGGGAGGGGGCACCAGAAGGACCCCTCCTGCCTGAGCATCCTCTCTGTGGGAAGGGCCACAGCTCAAGGGCAGAGCGGCTGCTTGGCAGGTTCAAACCATCTCCAGGCAGCACTGGTGAGAGTCCTGGCCAGAAACCCAGGACAGCTGCTGCCGGTCAGTGTGAACAACACCTCGCTAGGAGGGCCAATGGTCTGGCAGCATTTGGCAGCTTCCTGTATTCCTTAGTTGAGATCCATGAGGACCAGGAATCTCAATTATTATTTTTTTTTTAGGCAAAGGTCTGTAGCTCAGGATCTCTCCCTGGTTTTCCTGACACACCCCCATTTATTTACGTTTAAATGTATATTAGATTACTGGCACACTGGCAGTGAAAGCATATGAATAAAAATGTATTAAATCCATTTTTAAAAATTCATTAAAAGCACACAATAGCAAATCACTGCATGGCAGTTATTGACAGCAGCAGTCACACACAGACATAGACCTGTTTTGTCTTTCTGATCATTTGCTTGACTCGAAAATCAGAAAGTAAACATACAAATAGACCCTCAAGCTCCAAGCACTGCACTGTGACATTTTAATGAATTTTTTTTAAAAAAATAATAATATTAAAAATGGATTTAATAAATTTGAAAGTTGAAACGACTCTTTCTCTGGGCTAAATCTCAGCCAAACTGGCCTCTCTCCCCTTGCAAAACAAACCAACCTCACAACCCGTCTCCCCATTCTAATGCTAAGCCTCTTAGATGCCCCTGACATTCCGAGGAGCTCTGTGACATCACAGCAGCCCAGCCAATGGCAGCAGCTCAACAAGGCCAGTGAGTGGCCTGAGGCGGGTGCCTTTTGGACGAGGGTCTATCCTGACAATGGAAACGGACCCCACAGTTTCGCTCCACGGTTGCCCCACGGCCAAGAGACCCCGCCCAGTTTCCCAAACCCCGCCCCTCCGGCCCCGCCTCCTCACCTCGTAGGCTTCCCCCGTGAAGTCGGCCCCGCAGAACTCGCACTTGAGGTGGCGCTGGGGGCAGTCGTGCTGCACGTGGGGCGGGAGGTCCCTGCGGCTCAGCTTGGCCCCACAGCGGTTGGGGCAGGGCACCACGTTGTAGCTGCACGTCCCAAGGTGCACCTGGGCAAGATGGGGGGAGCAGGATTTGGGGGGGTCAGCCAGAAAACTTATTCCTTTCCCCAGCCCTCTTCACACAGGTCAGGGAAGCCAGGGCCACCAGGTTTGATTCCCAGGAAAGTCTAAGCTAAGATACCCTTTGTGGAGGGCTGCTGCCAGCCAGTGTAGGCAATATTGAGCTAGACAGGCCAATGGTCCTTCTCTGCCGAAGAGATCCTATTTCAAACCCTTAATCCAGAACCATGAGGACTACCACCTTAACTTCCTAAAAGTTTTAGGACTTATAGGGACAGAACTACCTGAATTGTATAGAAATTTATTCATGTCGGCTACTACAGCAGCAAGAATGTTACTTGCCCAAAATTATTAAAAAGATGTCCCAGCAAAGGAGGAATGGATACAAAAACTTATGGAATAATGCAGAAGTGGCGAAACTCCCCGGAAGAAGAAGAAATCAAGATAACAAACTTTTTGTAAAAGAATGGAAATGGTTGATTGACTATTTACAGATAAATTGTACACAGATAAAAACATTAGCAGGATTAGTGTAATAACCTGCAGTTTTAAAAGAGTATATATCTACAGTAGATAATAAAATGAGTAAGTTAAACAAACTTGGATATGCAGAAGATATTAAGAAATAAATTTAAGGAACTGCCGAAAGAGGGGGAAGGAAGTCAAATGCTGGAATGTCAAACCGATTGTAAAACTAATGAAATGTAGAAATTGGGAAAGTATAAATAAAAACCTAAAAAAACCAAAACCCATCTTAACTTCCTTTTTAAGGAATGGGCCCCAGCTCTGTGGTCCAGAACCGTGGGGACGACAGTCTTAACCTTATTTTTAAGGACTGAAGCCCAGCTCTCTGATCCACAATGCTGTATTCAAAACCATGAGGACTACAACCTTAACGCCTTACTTTTTAAGGGATGGACCACATTAGGTCAAGGGAAGACGAGAGCCATAACACACTGATACCAGGAGGGCTGAGGGCTCCCCATCCCTGGTTTTTCCAGCCTGTCTCCTCACCTGCAGGTGGCGGACGGTCCCGCTCCAGCGGCACCCCTCCTCGCTGTGTATGCACCGGATGGTCAAGCTCAGGACCTGGGCCTCCAGTTCTGGGTCTGGGTAGATCTGGGAAAGGAAGGGGGAAATATGAGATGCATAAAAGCACCTGCAGGGTAGCCTTCTTTCCTTCTTTTGATTAAAACAATTATTTATTACAAAACAATTTACACGTAACACAAACAGGACAAAAAAAACCCCACAGAAACAAACACAGACACTAACTAACAACATATCATTAACTTGCGATTCATCTCATTGTACTTTTTACACTTTATTAATCTATATGCACTTCATTATTATTACTTTTCTGTTACTTATCAAAAGAAATTTTACTTTTATAGTTTCCTTATACTTCAAATCTGTCAAGAGATCTGCATTATCGTAATACTTTCTAAAGTATTCTTTCAATATTATCCAATCTTTGTTGACTTTCTGGTTTAAGTTCCCTCTTATTCTCCCAGTCATTTTTGCAAGTTCAGTTGCCATTGGGGATTAAGTCGCCTTTCCAATTTTTTGCTATTAAAATCCTAGCCTCTGTGTTTGCGTACATAAAAAGGGTTCTGTGGGTTTTTTTGTATTTCAATGGACAATACAATACAAAATACAAAATACAGGACAGCTTTCAAGGGGCACCAGGAGATGAGTTTTGAATGCAGAACCTACCACACGCAGAATGCCTTCTTTCATTGATCCATTTATTTGTTTAAAAGTATTTATATATATTCTTTTTTTTCCTCTTTCCTTCTGTGACGGAACTCCTACTTGGGGACTTCCCTGGCTTTTTTCTGGCCCATGTAGGACCAGTCTGGATAGTTAGCCTTGCTGAAGACTTGATGTTTTGATCCTCAAAAAAGTTTTTGAGTTTCTGCTGAAATGAGGCTGCATTTTAATGTTGTATTTTAATCTTGTTTTCAAGTTGTATTTCAATCAATTGTTTTATATTTGGTGTTAGCCGCCCTGAGCCGAGTCTTGGCTGGGGAGGGCGGGGTAAAAATAAAATATTATTATTATTATTATTATTATTATTATTATTATTATTATTAATACAATCTCTCTCTCTGTCAAGAGTGACTGACAAGAAGCACCTTCTGTTCTAACATTTAAATGCCTGACGAAAGCGCTTCTATTCTGAGAGGCAATTAAGAATAGTATCTTTCCACAATGGTTAATTTTTAACCTTTTAAATACGGATTTTACTGTACAATCCAGGTGTCCTTAGGCGAGGAGAGAGGGAGGCAAGTGGGGGAGAGGAATAGGGCCTCCCCTGTAGCCCTCAGTGCCTACCAAAGTTTCAGCTAGTAGAAGGAAGGGGTTCTTTGGGCAGGGGGGCACTCACCTTGGCGTAGTCAAGGGGCAGCTGGTCCTCCGGACACTTGAAGACCCCCTCGCTGCAGGAGGAAAAGGAAGAGGTTGAGAAGCTGGCCATCCCGGGAGCTTCTGTGACATCACAGCAGCTCAGCCAATGGCTCTTCCAATTAAGCTACCCCCCCCTTAATACTCTGTATCCCCCACTACAAAACCAGGCATATCCCACATATGTCATGCCAATAAACACATTCACCAATTTGTCCTCATTTTGCACAAGTTATTACTTTCCTTGGAAACATGAGGAATGGGATCTTGTTTTATTGGGGAGAAGGGCCAGTGTTGGGACACGTGTTCTGCATGCAGAAGGTTCAATTCCCAGCAGCATCTCCCAGTAGAAATCGCCCTTCCCATCTGTGCCCATGCATCCGCTTCGCTTGGCAAAACTGGCGCTGTTAATGGGTGCCACACAATTCACGTTTGCAAGAACTCAAATCTTTCTGCGCAGCCGCACTTTGGAACTCCCTGCCTATTGATACAAGGCAGGCCCATTCCCTGTACCAGCTCAAAACATTCTCGCTTGCTTTTCAGTCTACGGCTGTTTTAACTTTTTGAGTTGTCTGCAACTATGGTTGTTAAATTTTGCCTAAGTGATAATTTCACAGTTTTATCCTTTTCGTAAACCACTTCTCTCCCCCCCTTTACAATCATTTATAAATGAAATGAAATATAATAATACTCGGGGACTGGCAAACGTCCCCCTGCCTGAAACCCTGGAGATTCGCTACTGCCAGCCAGTGCAGGCATCACTGAGCTCGATGGACCTAATGGAAGGCAAATTCTTTCTGAAAGTCTCCCGAAACCGCTCTCGTGGCAAACCCTCCCTGCCTCTCTACCTGGGGAGGTTTCTGTCAGGGAGAGGAAGCAGCCGGGCTCCTCTAATCCCCTCCATCTGTCTGAAATCCTCGCTCGGTGGGGGGACACAGCCGGCCCCATAAACCACCTGCCGCGTCCGCAGCAGAGCCCCAGGAGTGGCACGCAAGGGTGGCGGTGGGGGGGGGGGGAATAAAACAAACAAACCTCAATAGTCGGGAGCAACCGGGCAGAAGCAAGAGCGAGCTGGGAAGAGGGCCAAATCCTGCTAATCCCAGTGTCACATCTGTCAGGCCAAGCCCTGCCCCATTTCCCACTGTGTGTCACCCCCAGCTTCACGCCACGGGGGCCCTGCAAAGTTAACACTCCAGTCCTGGCTTTGCAGAGGAAATGGAGACCCAGGAGCCAAAGTGGGGCATTTAAAGCCCACCTTTAGTCTCCAAGGAGCTCAGGGTGGTGTACAAAGTTCTCCCCGCTCCTCATTTAATCCACCCAACAACCCTCCAAGGCAGGCTGAGAGGCCGTGACTGGCTTCCGAGTGAGGATTCGAACTCATGTCTTTCCCAGGTCCTAGTCCAAGACCCTTAACCACTAGGCCACCCGGGCTCCAAACTGACCGTCCCATGAGATGTTTCCTAATACACGCCCCCACCAGCACTCTCTAACAGGGATTTCCTTTGTTTTCTCTGATCTGTGTGGGGTTTTTAAAAAAGTGTTAACAGCACACAAAAAGTGCACACAAAACAGAAGAAAATAATTAAACCATAAAGCGTCACAGGCTGGAAGGACAAAAGTACAAGGATACAGCAAAGCTCCAAAAGGATAAATAAACATCAACTCGCACAACGATTCCTTTTACAAGGAAGATTAATATTCAAAAAAGTATTCTGCACCTGTGAGCTCCATTATTCTTGAGAATAAAGGTTCTATATAGTTTTAAATAAGCAAGACATTTGCATATGCTGTGCCGCAATATTTGTATAAGAAGTAAATTTGTGCCGTGTATTTGAAAAACGGTCACTCTGACCTATTTGTTATCACCTCTACATCCCACCTCGGGGGGCTGCCCCACAGGACTCTCTCTCCCCCTCTCCCCATTTCACAACAACCCTGTGAGGGAGACCAGGCTGAGAAGGCCCAAAGTTGCCCTGGCGAGCCGCCAGATGGGCGGAGTGGGGATTCGCACCCGGCCTCCCAGAGTCCTATAATCCATCGCTAACCACTACGCCTGCTGGCTAGGCACAAATTGGGAGTCCGTTGGGGTGCTCCTGGCATCTGAACTAAGCGGTGGTCAGCCAGACACATTCAAAACAAACAACAAAACTACTACATTTTAAAATTTTGCTACTGCAGCAAGTCTGAGGTGACCAGAACATTGGTGTGCAAGCCCTTATATAGACTTTTGAAATTGCCACCCTGTGGATCCAGACCACCCCCAGAAACACCATACATACATCACAGAAGGGGTATAACCCAAGACCACCCCCCAGATACATCACAGAAAGGGCGGTCTACAGCAGAAATCTGAGTGCTTTGTTTACCTCCTGTCTGCCAGGTTACCGGTTTAATGGTCCCTTGATTGGATCACCTGGCCAGTCTTTTGCAATGATAAATACTTCGCTCCTGAGCCAAATGTGCCCTTAAGACAGGATTTGTGAAGGAAAAGACAATGGGGAGGCTCGTCCATTTTTCTTTGACCTTGCAGAGAAAACATTTGGTCAGTGTGGGAATCAAAATGGTTTCAGGTCAGTCTTCCTGTGCTGATCTATGTACGTGCTTGGTTGGTACACTTATGAACATTTAACATATATCTAAGACCTCAAAATTCCTATCACACAGGTTGGCGGCCATCTCTGCCTCCTGTGGCAGGGAGTTCCACAGTTTAACTCCGCGCTACGTGACTAATTCCTTCCTTTTCCCTCTCCTGAATCTTCCAGCATTCAGATTTTTTCGACACCCACATGGTTCCGGTGTTAGGAGAAGAGCTTTTCTCTCTTCGCATCCTCCATTCGTAAATTTCCCGTCGTGTTGCCTCTTTACTCGCCAAACCCAAAACTCTGACCTGGCCTGGCTCTCACAATATTCCGATTTGCAGGGCAGGCGGTTGGACTAGAAGACCTTTGGGGTCCCCCTCCAACGCTCCAATTCTAGGACCGCTTACGGCTGTGTCTTTTAGAGCTGCTGAAACAAAGCCGGCCTGACAGATGATGAAAAACAACTTTGCCAGCTCCAGGAAACTTGAAACCAGGGGTGGCAGCTGTGGGAAAAACCAGGCAGCTGCTGGGGGCTGGATCCGAGAAGAGGCTGCCAGCGAAGGGAGAGGGCCAAGCCCTTGTCTGTGGTTTGGCCAGGAGACAAGAGGGCTGCTTCACACCAGAACAAGACGTGAGACTGCAGCAGGATGGAGGGGAGCCTGACGCCTGGATCAGGCCAGAGGGGGCCCCACCCAGTCCAGGATCCTGTCCTCACAGGGGGCCAACCAGACACCCCAGTGGGAAACCCACAAGCAGGATTTGGGCGCAAGAGCAACTCTCTCCTCTCCTGCGGCTTCCAGCAGCAGGGATGATAATAAATAATAATAATAATAACAATAATAATAATAATAATAATAAATTTTATTTATACCCCACCCTCCTCAGCCAAAGCCAGGCTCAGGGCGGCTAACACCAATAAAATCACAGTAAAAACATAATAGGAGAAAAAGAGAAGAGGGGGGACCAATTTAAAATACAGGTTAAAATGCAATTTAAAATGCAGCCTCATTTTAAATTAGCCGATAAATCAAGACCATAAGGGGAGGGAAACATAAGGGTCAGACTGAGTCCAAACCAAAGGCCAGGCGGAACAGCTCTGTCTTGCAGGCCCTGCAGAAAGATGTCAAGTCCCTCAGGGCCCTAGTCTCTTGTGACAGAGCGTTCCACTACATCGGGGCCAGCACTGAAAAGGCCCTGGCCCTAGTTGAAATCAATCTAACCTCCTTGAGGCTCGGGACCTCCAAAGAGCTGTTATTTGTGGACCTTAACGTATATGGGTCCTAGGCCACATCACCATCGCCGTCTCTGACCGTGGAGCCATCCTGGCTTGCAGCCATTAACAGTCTTCTCCTCTTCCATAAATTTGATCCTCTTTGAAAGCCATTCCGGTGGGTGGCTATCGCTCCAGTGGCAGGGAGTTCCAGAGTTTAACTGTGCTTTGCATGAAGAAGAGCTTCCTTTTCTCCATCATGAACCTTCCAGAGCACATCTTCACAAATTCTAGTGTTGGGAGAGAGGGAGGAAGACTCCCCCAGTTGCGATCCTCAGTAACTTTACTGGGAGAGTGGAGCCGCTGTGGCTCCTGCCCAACAAAACACCAGCCGGCCCAAAGTTCCTCTCTCTTATTTGCACCCAGGGACTCCGACGCCTGCAGCCCCTCCAAACGGCATCACCAAGCACACCAGGTTGCGCCACTTGCGCACGGCGCTGCCCTCAGCTTCTCCTCTGAGCCAGGGAGCCCATGACGGGCAGGACACCTGGTCTAGTGGACTGTGGACCAGGGCAGAGAACTTGGCTCCTGGGGGTCGTGGGATCTGGGTCTCCACTAGGCCTATGTGGAGAAGCCACGATGGATCAGCAGCAGGGATGACACTCAAGCTATGTCTGCCACAAACTGTAAGCTCCTTGGGGCAGAGATTCCTCTGGAACTTAAGAATTCACTTCGACAGCCCTTTGTTCGTTATGCAGGTGAGGGGCCACCACTTAAATAAACCACGGAACCAAGGAAACTAATTCCAAGTCCAGCATCCAAGGTTTCTTTCTACAGCCATACCTTGGTTTTCGAACAGCCTAGTTCTCGAACGTTTTGGCTCCCGAACGATCAAAACCCGGAAGTGACTGTTCGGGTTTCTGAATGTTCTTTCGGAAGCTGAACGTCCGACAGGGCTTCTGCTGCTTCCAATTGCTGCAGGAGCTTCCCACAGCCAATCAGAAGCTGCGTGGACTTCCAGAACGGATTCCGTTCGACTTCCAAGATGCAATAGGACAGAGCTCAGCCCAACGTGCCAACAGAGGTGTGCCCTGGGGCACTTCAGGACAAAAGCATATATAGCAGTTCAAACACGGCAAAGAGTCATAAAACATCTATGCATTCTTAAACATACGTCAGGAAAGGTTACAGGTCATGAGATACAAAGATCACAGAATCACAGGAAGGGATCACAAGAGTCATCTAGTCCCACCCCCTGCAATGCAGGAATCTTGTGCCCAATGTGGGACCCAAGATTAAAAGTCTGGTGCTCGACCGACTGAGATACAGGACTCCACACTGGCGTCAACTTCCTAGCAAGGTCCCAAAACATTTGGTCTCAACGTACAGCTTATCGGACAGTTGTGTCTAGGCAGCCAGACCTTCAGTAAGAAGGGAACAGCGTCATAAATTTCTCCCCCAGCTCCTCTTCCTGCGTCTCACTGAGAGCTTCAAGGAGAGCAAAACATCCTTTGCCCTTTGAAGGTCGGTAATGTGGGAATGGAGGACGGCATGTGGGGGACAAACTGCAGGCGACAAATTCAAGCCAAATGCGTTCTAAAACTTACATAATCAAAACAGGAATTTGTTTCAAAATGGGAGGTTTTGAAAGAATATTTGAAAAATAAATATAGTAGTTTAAATTCTGTTGCAGCATTTGAGGAACTTCAGTAATAGTTGCAAGGTAGATATAAGGAATTAGATATATTAAGAAAAAGTTTAATTATGATAAAAGTGCGTATTGGCAATAAGTAATAGGAAATCGAAATATGGAATAGACGGGAGGCTGGGTCTTTAGTGTTAAGACCAATATATGTTTTATAGTTTGTTAAGAAAATTATGGGTCTATGGTTATTCCTGTGTGTAATTTGGTAATTTGTGTAATTCCTGTGTGTGTGTGTGTGTGTGTGTGTGTGTGTGTGTGTGTGTTTTTCTTGCTTTATCAATAAAAATTAAAAACAAAAACAAAAAAATCAAAATGTTACTTGAAAATAAATTGAAACATCAAAATGTTATTAAAATCAAAAATATACATCTTGGGTCTCTAATCCTTATATCACCAAGAAGAGCCAATGGCCCACCTTGGCCAGCCTCCTGTTCTCACAGTGGCCAACCAGATACCCAAAGGGAAACCCGCAAACAGGATTCGCACACAAGAGCAACTCTCCCCTCCTGCGGTGTCCAGCAACTGCCATTCAGAAGCAAGACTGACTGTGGAGGCAGAGCAGAGCCATCCATCACCCTCTTCTCCAGGAATTGGCACAGTTCGCATTTAAAGCCACCCCAGGTTTGTGACTGTCAGTTCCTCCTGTGGCAGTGAGTTCCACAGTTTAACTACGCGCGGCATGACCAGGTTCTTTCTTTGACCTCTCCTGATTCTTCCTCCATGACTTCTAAGGTTATGAAAGAGGGATGAAAACTTCTCTCTTTCTACTTTCCTCGATGCCATGCAGAATTGGATAAACTGCCATCGCACTGCCTCTTCCTCGCCTTTCCTCCAAGCTAAAAGGCCCCAAATGCTGCCTCCTTTCTTCAGAGGGGAGCCTCAATCATTTTGGTTGCCCCTTTCTGCCCCCTTTCCAACTCGACAATCTCCTTTTTGAGGCGAGGCGACCAGAATGGTCCATGGCGCTCCAAACGCGGCTGCACCACAGGTTTGTGCGATGGCATTACAAGACAGGCAGCTTTATTTTCAGTGCCAGTTACTGCTCTGGCTCGACTCCGTCAGATCAGCTGCCACCAATGCTGCCCTCCCTCCCATGCCAAGCGGGGCCTGGCAGCCAACGGGAAAGCGCAGAGGTCCTTTGGGGCCACCCCTGGCCGGGACACGCTGTGCCAAGCAGCTATGATCCTTGGCAAGGAAAAACTTGCAGCAACGGCCAGCGCCTGCGGGCACAGCGTGTGTGACCTGTCTGGGAAGGAACACACACATGTAGCCAGGCGACTGCCTCTCCTCCCCCAGCCAAGGGATGTGATTCAGATGGGATTCCTGCGCTGCAGGGGGGTTGGACTAGATGACCCCCAGGGTCCCTTCCAACTCCACAGTTCTTTTTTTCTTCTTCTTCTAAATTTTATTTAAAATTTTAATTTATTTAACATAATTGTTACAAAATATAAGCAAAATATTGCAGATACATACATATATATTTCAAATAAGCACACATATATATGAAAAAGGAAAAAAGAAGGCAAAATAAAGAGAAAAGAAGAAGGAAAGTTCGAAGAATTTCTTCCAAGTTTATTCTACAAATATCTCCATATGAAAGTAATAATAAAATTTCATTGACTGGCTTCCATTGCTTACACTGCACTTCCTATATACATTTTAAGCAACGCCACAATTCTTTGATTCCACGTTTGCTTGAGTGTGATGAAGGCAGCGGCATGGAGAGGCGACAGGTCGCCCCAAAAGCTTGCTCTCTGCGGCAAGCCAGGCAGAATAATAGAATCAGAGCTGGGAGGGACCCATGGGTCATCTAGTCCAACCCCCTGCAATGCAGGAATCAGGGCAAAGCTTTTGGAAGAATTGCTGGGGGGGGGGGGGAGACTGGAAGCCTTGGCTGACCATAAAAGGACTAGCTTGGGACTAGCTAAAGGCACTAGAGCAGGCTTCCTCCAGATGTTTTTGGCCTACAGCTCCCATGATCCCTAGCTAGCAGGACCAGTGGTCAGGGATGATGGGAATTGTAGTCTTCCTCGCTCCCTTCCCCAAGCACTTCGCCCCTTGAAGGAACAGAACACTGGCCCAGGGGTATGCCCCCCACAATCTGCAAGTCCAGCTGGGTCTCGGGGCACCAAAAATGTGGGGATGCACACAGAGCTAAGGCCCTTTCCTTTTTAAAATAAATAAAAGAGAGAGCTAAGGTTCTAGTCCTCATGGTTCCGAATTAAGGGCTAATTGAAATAGGAACAAAGGACGCTGCCCGTGCTCAGCCTGGGGGTGTGGTGAAGCGGCCCCGGGAAGCCTCTGTGCGTGTGCAGAGGGCATCTCCCTGAGCCTACACAAACATGGAGGTGGAGGGGAGAACTGCTGAAAGGCAAGCTGGAGGGAGCAGGCAGCCCAGCTGTGGGGCAGAGTGACCTCCATCTGCATGGCTGAAGGTTGGGGAGGGGGGGAACCGGTTTTTCTGCCCTTCCCAGGCTGCTGCCTCAGCGCATTCCCTGCCCAGCCAAGTGTGATGGGCCCAGCAGGCTGTGGTGGGGATTAATCTGCAGCACCCCCCACCTTGGGAATTTCCAGACCCTCTAGATTTAACCCTTTGCACCCCTGGAGCTGAGCCTTGCAGGGAGAGAGACCCTGCCCCCCTCCTTTGAGCATAAAAATCACCTCCTGACCATTCCTTCCAGGTAAAACACCCCAGGAAGGTAGCCTGATTACATCTATTTTCCAAGTAGGAACAACAAGGTGGCTCAATCGCCTGTCTTCAGGGTGTCAGGACAGCTGCTTGGCATGCAGAAGGGCTGGGGGTGCCCTTGCCTGAAACCCTGGAGAGCCTCTGCCAGTCAGTGTGGATGGTGCTGAGCAAGATGGACTTGGTTCTTTCCAGCTCTCTTGTGTCCTGACTCCGAGCTCAAGCCCAACCCACAAGTGGGGGCTGGATTTCAACTGCAATTCAGGGGTTTGGACTGGATGACCCTTTGGTGTCCCAGGCACAGGATCTTGTAGCCTTAGGGTGGAATCTAGCTCCTTGGCTTTGGGCTCTTGACTCTGCCCCTCCCCACACCTGTGGGCCTCTCCCCTCCAATCAGCCCCCTATGGATCTGCTCTCTCTCTGGGGAGGCCACAGTGGAATGAAGGAAGTCAGGGGAGAAAAAATGCCTTCTGCATTCTTGAAAACACAAAACCCTTTTATGTCTCCCTCATTATCTCTCTCTCACACACACAGTTGTGCATCAAGGGCCAGGCAAGCAAAGACATGCCTAGTCAAATCCCCTCACTCCGCAAGGCTTGAACCCAGAACCCCAGGAAAACAGCAGCCAAAAAGGAAAGGTTCAGGGTGTCTGCAAAGGGGCAGAAAAGTTTAGTTAGAAGGATGTGTCTGTGGAAGACAAGAAGTGTCCCTATGAAATCGCATGCACCGGTTCACGGAAAGCTAGTGTGCAGTGGTCAGAGCATTGGGCAAAGACCTGGGAGAGACCCGGGTTCAAATTCCTCTCCTCTGCCATGAAGCTCTCAAGTGGGGACCTTGGGGGCTGGTCACCAACTCTCAGCCTGACCTACCTCGCTGGGTAGGGACTAGATGAGGAGTAGGACCTGGGAGACCAGGGTTCAAATCGCCACAAAGTTCACTGGGTTTGACACTGGGGGCCAATCACTGCCTCTCTCAGCCTAACCTACCTTGCAGGGATGTTGTGGGGATTAAATAGGTGGGGAGCCATGGATGCCACCTTGAGCTCCTTGGAGAAAAACCCGGGATATAAATGTGGTAAATAAAACAAATGAACAAATCAATTCAGCCTCAACACTTTGGGGCGAGAGGGTTGGAAACATGCAGAACTCACCAAAGGAGTGCAAAACCTGAGTCCCCCAGGGTAAGAGGAGACTTGCAAAGACAGCTATGAAATCGCACGAAACTGCTATGACCCAAACACACACGCAGAGTGCACAGGCCGACCCAAACGCCTGTGCCACCCGGGAGACGAACGCATTTATTCTAGCAAAGGCTTTCCGTGGGTTTAAAAGGCTCGCCGGCCTTCAAGGTGCGCGCAAGAACTCGGGTTTTGTTTTCGCAGCAACGCTCTGGAAACGGTTACGCAAGGACGGGGCTCTTGAACTGGAAAAGCCGCTGTCAATCTGCCTCGCGGGCGTCTTTTCCGCTCCGTGAATAAGTAGGCCCATGGATCAGACGCACACACTCATTCTCCGGAACACCTGGAATGGGTCCCCGGCTGACTAACAGCTCTGTGAAACTCCGAAAGCTTGCCTACGTGCCAAGGAAAGTTGGAGCAATAAAGAAGATTTTGTGCATGTCTGCGTCCCCAAAGTGAAGGGGGGGTCTCTGTTTTAATGCACCCCCAAATACCAGTCTCTGGGGGCAGGACAAGCGGTCTTGTGCTCACGGCACACTTCTGGGCTTGCCTTCGTTGGCTGCTGGGTGCATATGCATCCTAAGGGGGGGGAAGCCTTCTAGATATATGGTTTTATTGCATTTTTATCCACCTTTCCCCCCCCCCACAAGGAGCTCAATAAAATGCTCCCCATTTTATCCTCACAACAACAACCTTGCGAGGTATGCTGGGCTGAGAGTGAGTGGCCGGCTTCCAAGGCCACACCCCCAGTGAGCTTCGTAGCTGAGTGAGGATTCGAACGCTGGTCTCCCCCAGGTCCTAAGCGGACATTCTGACCCCTGTACAACTTAAGCATAGGATTTAAAGGGGCTCGCAGCACTTACACCCCGAAATATCTTGCTTAGTCGCAGCTTTGGGCCCAGCACAGAGCAAGCAGGTCTTTGTATCTCCAGCTGCTTCCATCTCAGCTCAGACCCAAAAACTCTGGCTATTGTTCTGCTACCTGGCAGCCAGGTGAAGCGGGTGGCGAGGAAGGGCCCCCGCCCAGTAGCGTTGCAGGGCCCCCTGAACTACCAATCCCAGGTGCTGTGCTTGATCCAAACCCCACCTGCAGCCACAACAGCTGTACATCCTTCTCCCCTCAAATCCCTGGTTAATGCCAGACATCTAAGAAAGTTAAACATTACAGGAATGTAGGCGGCTTATCAACTTCCCCCCTTCTCCACCAAAGCTCAGATTCTGAGTAGATCAGGAAGGGGTTTTTTGGGGGGGGAGCACTGGATGAGGCTCACTTACTGCCTCTTCTTTCCTTCCCTGCCTCTAAAATGCAAACAGCCAAGGCCAACCTGGCAGGGTTGTTGGGAAGCTGCAAGGAGGCTAATTGCAAAGCGACCTTGGTGCCAATATGCTAATCACTTCTCCTGCCCCCCCCCGCCAGTCATGCAAGGCCCCCCTCCCTGCCTCGCAGGCCTCTCTGCCATTACATACCCCCCCAAAAAAGCAGCTTTTCTACAAAGGCCAGAAAAATTCACTTAAGCAGACAAGCAGTCCCTGCTTGTTAGTTAGAGAGATCTTATTACAAGAGGGGTTGGCAGAAAGAGAGAATTCCCAGCTTTTTTGGGTGGGGGGGTGGACAGAGGAGATCAGTCGCTACAGCCCCTCCCAGATCCCCAACACTTAACTATTCAACGCCCAGGGAGATCCGGGAAAACTTGCTGCCTTTACCCACGAAACACAAACATATACAGAGTCACGCCTTTGCGGAGTCAAGGGAACAGCCTGACCAGAGGGCACCTGAGCGGCGGGAGAGGCTTGAACCTTGGACTGGAAGGGAAGGGGAAAGGCAGATGTTTGTAATTGCGATGGGAAATCAGGGGTGGGCAAGAGCTAAATGGGATTAGGTGGTCTTTGGGGGGGGGGATTAGAGGGAAGGAGGGAGCTAGCTGGTTAGCAGGCCAGGATTATTATTATTAATATTTGTAGGATTGTAGAGTTGGAAGGGACCCCCAAAGGTCATCTAGGCCAACCCCCTCTTGCAATACAGGAAATGACAGCCAAAGGACCTGACAGGTGGCTATTAAATCCGTTCCACTGTTGAACAGCTCCCTTCAGATATCTGAAGGGGACTCTCGTATCTATTATTATTATTATTATTATTATTATTATTATTATTATTATTATTATTTATTTGTTGTCTTCCTTACAGAAATAGCTTTGCAACTGGGTTGTTTGGAATATATCTGAAACATTCTTTTATATTGTCTGAGTTGCCTTCAGAAGCTGCCTCGGGAGGGCTTTGCCCTGCATTTCTTCCGAGATTAAATATCAAGAAATATTTGCCAGCCAAGAGCATTCTCATCTTCCCAGAGGACGGGGGAACAGCATGTGGCCCTTTGGACACCACCAGGCTCCAGCTACCCCATGTAGCCAATGGGAGCAACAGCTCTCCAGAGTTTCCTGGGAAATAAAGGTGCCAGTCCTCATCATTCCAAATAAAAGGGCTTATTTAAACAGGAACATGGGAAGCTGTTGAGTCAGACCGCTGAGCCAGCTAGCTCAGCCTTGTCTGCCGACACGGACTGGCAGCAATGGCTCTGCAAAGTTTCCTCCCCAGCCCTACTTATGGATTCTGTGCCTCGGACCTTCTGCAAGCAAAGCAGGGGCTCCGTCACTGAGCTACAGCCCTTCCCAAACCAGACACCTGATTCATCTGGCTCAGTATTGTCTGCACTGGCTGGAAGCAATGGCTCTCCTGGATTTCAGGCAGGGAGGGTTTCCTAGCCCTACCTGGAGGTGCCAGCGGGGATTGAAACTGGGTCCTTCTGCCTGCAAAGCAGAAAGTGCTTCATCAATGAGTTACGGCCCTTTCCCTAAAAAAAGAATGCAAGACACTAGTCCTCATGGACCTGAATTTAAACAGGAAGGGGGGACGGGAGCCTCCTTAATTATACGCAGACAGATCCAGCTAGCCTACTGCAAAAGGGGTGTGGGGTTCTCCACTGAGGACCCAGCTGTGGCTCTTGGGCTCTGCTGGCTGGGTGCTGAGTCCAACCCAGCCGGACTCTGATCAGAGGTTCAAATCATGGAGTTAAGGGGCAGATAACCCCAAACCTCAGCCACGCCCGGGGGGCTCAGAGCAGCCCCCAAACCTGTTCCCCAAGGCCCAGAACACACAAAGCAATGCTTTCTTTGGCTTGTCTCCCTCGGACGAAAGGAGACGTCAGTCCTTGCTGTCTTCAACAGGCAGAAGAGACTTATTGGATCATACAGACCTCTCCGCAAAAAGACCCCCACCCCGCAACCTAGCCCAGCATCCCGCTTCCAACAGAGGTCAGCAATAAATCCACAAACAGGCCCCAGCGTTGGCTCCCAGCAGCAGACAGCTCGCGGTAGACTGCCGCGGGAGACAGAGGCTTTATTTCAGCTCATCGCCGACCATCCGCGAAGAAGGCACCCCTCTTTTTCCGAGGCCCTTGACAACCGGGTTGGGGTGAGGAGGACAGGAGGGACCCTTCAAGGTGAGACAATAGCAGGCAGAACAATAGAAAAGAGTGAGGTGGGAGAGGGAGGCAGCCCAGCAAGTCTCCGCGCCGCCGCACTCTGCACACGCTCAGAGAAGCGGCCTATTTGCCGCTGCCGAGCCAAGTGCTGGGAAATGGGGGGAGCCCCCAACGAGGGAGGCGGGTGGGGGGCCCCTCCAGTTCTCCCTAGGAATGAAGCGGGCGCGGAACAAAGGAGGCGGCGAGCCGGGGAGGCGGCGGCGGCGGTGCGCCCAGGGCGCGCCAGCGGGGCTCTCCAAGCAAGCGCGCTTTGGAGAGGCGCGCAGGGGGGGGGGGGGCCGTGCGCCTCGGTCTCCCTGCGCCCGGATCGCGCCCCCTGGCCGGCCCGGCCCGGCTCCTCCTTCCGCGGGGACTGACCTGAGGAATTCCTGCAGGCAGGTGTCGCAGAAGCGGTGGCCGCAGGTGGAGACGCGGACGGGCTCCCGCATGGCCTTGGCGCACAGCGGGCACAGCAGCCGCCGCTTCGGCTTCTCCAGGAACTTGTAGTCGAAGCCCGGCATGGTCCCGCCGGCCTGGCGGGGAGAGGCGCCTCCGCAGGCCCCGCGCCGCCCCTGCCGCCTCCTGCGCCCGCCGGTCCTGCCGGGCGACCCCTCTCCCTATTGTGTGCAGCGCCGACTTGGGCTCGCCTAGGCAAGGCAACGCCACGCCTCTCCGCCCCCTTCCCCTCCCCGCGCTCTCCCCGCCTCCCCTCCCCGCCTCGGGAGGGTTGCCAACGTCGCTCTTTTCCTCCGCTCCTCTGCCGGCGAGGGGCGCTTCCCCGCTTCTCCGGTTTGGGTGGTTCTTGATCTTCCATTGCAGGCTGAGCCTCCCCTCGCTTTCTCTTTCTTTCTTTTTGCTTGGGAAGGGCTGCCAACTTTGGTGTCCCCCCCCCGCTCCTTTTGAGAGAGAGCATTCTGTTCCCCAGGTTTGGAGCGCTGGGGTCTCTTTTTCCACAGCTGCAGGCTGCATACCCGGAAGGCAAGGAGAAGCAAATGACTCTGACTAGCAGGCGCGGGGAATCTCAAGTGCAGAGAGTTGCTGCTGTTCACTCTGGTCCCTCTGGGGGGTCACCGTGAGAGCAGGAGTCAGGACTAGGTGGGCCGTGGGCCTGATCCAGCTGCAGAGCTCTTGGGGCAAATGGGGAGGGTCTGCCAGCAACAGAAGAAAAACCAGCCCTCCAAACCAGAGAAGCGTCCCTCTCCGCTGGCCAGTAATGGCCCACATACCACCAGTTGCTAATCCACCACCCAGAGAGGCAAATATAGGCTTCCTTGCACCTTTGGCAAAAAGCTGTATCAACATCCCTCTCCCTGGTACCTTTGGCAATTGCTGGCTCTCGTAAATTTTTTTGTGATTTTTGCGTCCCTGTGCCCTTAGTAGGGTCCAGCCTGGCCAATGCCTAGGCATGTCTCTGCCTCCAACGGCATTGGCCAGGCTGGACCCTGCTAAGGGCACAGTCCTGGGGACGCAAATACCACATGGTTCCATCCTGATACCACATGGTTCCACCCTGGCTTGCATCAGGAGGTGACTTGCTGTCTAAAAACAAACTGGGGACCCCCTTCACGTCCTCCCACTCCCCTACACTCCCATCTGTAGAGAAGCAGACTCTTAATCTCAGGGCTGTGGGTTCGAACCCCACGTTGGACAAAAGATCACTGCATTGTAGGGGTTGGACTAGATGCCCCTCCAGGGTCCCTTCCAATGATTCCATGATTTGCCAGGGCCTGCGGAGAAGACAGCTGCTTCTCACTGAGCTTGAGTTAAGAGCTTCCCTTGCCGCCCCCAGTTTCTCTCCGTCTCTTGGTGGCTCAAGCACATGTGTGTGTGTTCCTCATCAGTGGTTGCCGTGGGAGGACTGCACAGCTGCAGGATGGGTGCCTAACTCCTCTCCACGCCCCCACCCCCAGACCACAGCAGACCACCAAGTTAAGGGCCATGGAGACAGTACACAGCTGCTCTTGATTTCAGCTAGTGCAGGGGAATGTGGGGGGGGGTTGTGCAGTGTGGGCCCCCTACCCTGTTTGTGACACAAAACTACATCTACACACACACACACAAACCCCCAGGGAAGAGAAGATGCAAATCTTCTGCAGTTTCCCTTTGATGCACCAGATTTCTGCTCCCTTCCTCTCCCGCTTCTCCAACTCTCACCTACTTTCTTTAATTAGCTGGCAGGAGATTCCTCTCCCCACCCCCATAGCAGGAAGAAGTTGGAGCCCCCAGATGCATATAGCATCACATACACACTCCGTTGCTGAACCCTGTGATCTACTTAGAAGGCACCATCTTCACAACATGTATAGATTAGAAACCAGGAATTCGGATGAGTCTGTGGCCCTGGGCTCACTTGGAAGTCTATCAAAACACCCAGCAGAGGACAGATGCCACGGGGGCTAAGTCACTGCCCCTTGCCCAAAATTCCCACCAAAGCAAAATTATTTTCTGATGCCACCATCGTCCAGGTGTGTTATTTCTGTTTTATTTATTGTGTTTACATTCTACCTTTCCCTCCAAGGAGCTCAAGGTGGTTCATGTGGTTCTTATCCTTCCTCGTTTAATCCCCTGTGGTGTAGGTCAGGCTGAGAGGCAGTGCCTGGCCCCTTCCTAGCCCACGAGAGGAGATTTGAACTGTGGTCTTTTCCAGGTCCAGGTCCAACACCCCTACTCTACACTGCACAGGCTCGTTAAGGATCAATTATTATTTGGAACGTCTGGTTTCACTGGACCCAAACAAGCCCAAAGGCATCGGTGGCGGCAAGGCAGGATGTCCCCTCACTTTTTCTGCAGCTCAAACAGCAGCTTCGAAAGCAAAAAACGAGGCCTTGCAGATCACAGAATCATAGCTGGGAGGAACCACAAGGGTCATCTAGTCCAACCCCCTGCAATGCAGGAATCTTTTGCCCAATGTGGGGCTCGAACGCACAACCCTGAGATTAAGATGCTGTACCAACTGTGCTGTTTAGAACATCCTGCTGGCAAAGTCAATGCAACAATGGACATTTCATATTCCAACTCAAAGCCTTTGTCCATCTAGCCTGGTTCTGCTCTCTCTGACTGGCAGCTGCTCTCCAGGATCTCAGGCAGAGAAGGGGGTGGGGTGTCTTTTGCCGCTAAGAGCCTTTTAACTGGAGAACCTGAGGACAGGTGCACTGCCACTGAGCCCTGGCGCACACTGACCACCGTGGCAGCCTTTTGTGGTCAGCAGCCCAACATGGCAGCTTGGAGAGGCCAAAAGATGTGTGGAACAGTCTCAATTGTTTAAGAAAGGGCTAAATAGTGCAATAAAAGCCCGAGCTGCTGGATCAGGCCGAGGGTGGGGTGGACACTTAGCCCAGGATCCTGTTCTCACAGGGGCCAACCAGAGGCCCACATGGAAAACCACCAAGCAGGACCTGAGCACAAGCAGGACAGCAACTCTTCCCACCTGCGATTCCCAGCAACCTTAATCCAGGGGTACACTGCCTCTGGCAGTGGAGGCACAACGCAGCCATTGTGACTGGAAGCCGCCTCTTGCCCTGCCCTCCAGGAGTTGTTCTGAGCTTTGTACCTCTTATCAGCTGGCCGTGCTGGAGGGGTCTGCTTGCTCAAAGTCCCTTGACCTTCTCCCGCTGGCCCCACACGTCGGTCACACAGGGATCCGTGTCGACACACGGCCGTCAAAGCGCCAGGCTCCTCCATCTCCGAGCAGCTCGGGCAAGTTTACCCAGTTCAGCCTCTCTCTCTCTCTCCTGTCAGGGCAGTCTGAAGCACATCTCTCTCTCCAGCCCAAGAAGGGGAAGAGAAGCACGTCACAAAACGGTCCGATGGCAGCAGGGAAAAGCTATGCAAATTGAGCATAGGCCTCGTGAGTTTTGACTAGTGTCTGGGTCTTGCAGCTGCAAAGAGTAGCATCCTCCGCTCCACTGCTCAGGGAATGAATGGAGCCTCCCCAAAAACAGGCCTGGACAGGACACTGTGGCTTGGGGCCCTTCCTGGGGTGGCCCTGAGGTCCGGTGGGGCAACACGGAAGTTGGGCAGTAGCAGAACGGCTTCTCCCTCTCCACGCCTCCTGCCCACTGAAGCTGAAGGTTGGAAAAGTCAGGGCAGTTAAAAGGAAGCCCTTCCTCACGCTGCACAGTTAAACGGTGGAACTCACTGCTGCAGGAGGCAGGAATGGGCACCAACTTGGATGGCATTAAAAGAGAGTTAAGCAAATTCATAGAGGAGTATGGATGGGTATTAGCCATGAGACGGTTCATCAGAGGCAGCGATGCTTCTGAATGCTGGTTGCTGGAGGGGAGAGGGCTCTTGTGGTCGAATCCTGCTTTGGGGGCACCTGGGAGGCCACTGTGAGAACAGGGCCTGCTCCAGCAGTATCTTCTAAGGTTCTTGTTGTCTCCTGTATGCACTGCGTCACTTTGGGCTACAGCGGTCCATGAGACCTCTGGTTCTTTTCCCCCATGGACAAGGCTGGATCCAGCCTTCTTCCCTCCAGCAGTGCCATTGCCTTGCCACTGAGCACCTGAAGCAAAATGCCTGCCTGGGTTTCCATGGTGGCCGAGACAAAGAATGTCTGTATGTGGGAAGGGGGGAGGCCGCTCCTCCACCCCGGCCAAGGATATGCCTCAACTTGCAGATCAAACAGATCCCTTTGCGGCTTCTCTCTCTCTCTCTCTCGGCAGGTTGCTGGGTTAGCCAACAACAGGCAGTTAATTTAGTCAATGGCCTCCGCCCAGGCTCTGCTGACCACATTTGAGGGTACAGAAGAACCTCTGTCCTGGGTCAGGTCAAAGGTCAGCCTGGGACAGCGCCCCGTCCCATGCCTTGGGGAGGCTCACAATGAAGACAGAACAGATGAAAACCCTCCTGCTGGATCAGGCCCATGTCCCCTCTAGTCCAGCATCCTGTTCCCACAGGGGCCAACCAGATGTCTATTATGGGAGACCAGCAAGGAGGATGCAAGCGCAAGAGCAACTCTCCCTTCCTGTGGCTTCAAAAGCATCCCTGCCTCTCTGCAGAGCCAGAGAGGAGCCATTGTGGCTAGTAGCCTCTCCTCCGCTGTGTTTGCCCAGTCGTCTTTCAGAGCCGCCCAACCTGACGACCATCACTGCCTCCTGTGGGAGAGAGTTCCAAAGTCTATGCGCCGTGTGAAGCACTTTCTCTTTCTTGTCCCGACTGTTCCCCATTCAGCCACATGGGATGCCCATGAGTTCGAGTGTTACGAGAAAACTTCTCTCTCTCCACTGTCTCCATTCCAGGCATCATTTTATAAACGTCTATCCTGTCACCTCTTCCTTGCTTTTTCTCTCAACTGAAAAGTCCCGCATGTGTCCTCATGGGGGACTTGTTCCCCTCACCCCCCCCCAGATAATTTGGGTTGCCCCTTCCTGAACCTTCCCAGCTCATCGCTATCCTTTCGGAGGTGAGGCAACCAGAGGCCCCTTGTCCCACCCGGCACCTGCCAATCAGAGGGAAATCAGGGTTTAATTGTGCAGAGGAGGAAAGAGTCTCAGAGCATGTACAGAGGAAGCCATTGCTAACTTGCAGAAGCCATTGCTATCTTCCAGAACGCGGCAGCTAGACTGGTGACTGAGAGCGGCCACCGAGACCACATAACACTGGTCTAGAAAGACCTGCATTGGCTCCCAGTATGTTTCCAAGCACCATTCAAAGTGTTGGTGCTGACCTTTAAAGCCCTAAAGGGCCTCGGCCCAGTATACCTGAAGGAGCGTCTCCACCCCCATCGTTCTGCCCGGACACTGAGGTCCAGCACCGAGGGCCTTCTGGCGGTTCCCTCGCTGCAAGAATCCAAGTTACAGGGAGCCAGGCAGAGGGCCTTCTCGGTGGTGGCGCCCGCCCTGTGGAACGTCCTTCCATCAGATGTCAAGGAAATAAACAACTATCTAACTTTTAGAAGACATCTGAAGGCAGCCCTGTTTAGGGAAGTTTTTAATGTTTGATGTTTTATTGCTTTATTTTATTATTATTAATATTCTGTTGGGAGCCACTCAGAGTGGCTGGGGAAACCCAGCCAGATGAGCAGGGTATAAATAATAATTTATTATTATTATTATAAGTCGGTTTGGGTCCAGTCAATGCCTGGATGGGTGGCCCAAGCTTAGTGCAGAAGGTCCCAGGGTCAAGCCCTGACAGCATTTCTGGGTAGGATTGGGAAGGACTCCCTCTCTGACACCCTGGAGAACTGCTGCCAGTCAGTGTAGACAATACTGACTAGATGGACCAGTGTAGACAATACTGAGCTAGATGGATGCTGCATAAGGCAGCATCCTCTGATCACCCGGGAATGACCTGCATGCCCCCTGGGGTTTCTGTGAGGTGTGGACGGTGGCGGCAAAAGGACAGGGCCTTTTCAGCAGTGGCTCCCTGCTTCTGGGGAAGAGGAGCAGCCAATTTGATTCCCTCCCCCTCTTTCTTTTTTCTTTTCCTTTCTCCTTCTGCGATGAGGCTACATTTTAATATTTTAATATTTTAATGTTGGATTTTAATGTTGTTTTTAAGTTGTATTCATTCAACTTGTTTTTATTATTGATTGTTAGCTGCCCTGAGCCCGGCCTTGGCTGGGAGGGCGGGGTAAAAATAAAAATTATTATTATTATTATTATTATTATTAGCCACCTCGCGCTCCTTGGAGGAAAGGGGAAATATATATGTAATAAACCAACAGAATAAGAAGATTTCGAGACCCACAAGTTTGAGGGATTGTACCCACAATTTGTTTGTTTTTCTTGAATTCATATACAAAACCATTAAAATTATGCAAAGATAAGAATAATCAGCAACGTGTGTTACAAATCTGGAATAATTTTTTAAAAATACTTTTCGCTGTAAAAGCTTCATATGCAAGAACTATGTACACAGAGGCAACGATCAGTAAGAAAACTGCAAGTTGGAGAGGTTGAGTCCTAATATGAGGGCTTAAAAGAGGGGAAAAACAAAACATCCCACTCTTTTCTCAGGGTGCTTCTTGATTTCAAACATTTGTCTTTGGTTTGCGTGCTTTTTTAAGTTTCCCTCGACTGATGGCTAAAACAATCCAAATGTGCTAATACCGTGACAAGTTTGTGCTTGCTAATTAACTTGCAACCTCTCCCCATTTGCTTGCTCAGCTATCTCAGCTCCCCCCCCCCAGCATGGCTGTGCTACATCAAAGAGAATCTTTTTGGGACCCCCTTCCTGGCTCCAGCGGAAGAAAAGCCGCTTCCTTTTCATGTCAAGGAGACTGAACAGGGAATCAAAATGTCGCTGGCTTTTCAAGGGAACTAGCTAGAGCTGGAATGGAACGCTGGCAAATCACAGCACAAGGGGACCCTCCAAAGGTCATCCAGTCCAACCCCTGCAATTCCAAATCGTCCCAACGTTCTCCTTGAGGCCGGGCGTCTCCCAAAGGCCGCTTTCTGCCCCCACAATTCCCTCTGCTGCAAAGACACTTTGCCTCAATGAGTTCTGAGCGGTTTCAAGGCCGGCAGGGGGTGAAAAGGAGAAAACTTCACAAGCAAGTTCATGGTCAAACACGTCCTGTGATTGAGACACAACACCTGGCCAGGTAAGACAACAGATGTGGAACTTGTCTACAAAGATCCATTACGATTGGAACAGGAGCCCAGAGTTAGGAGGCGCTGCTTTTAAGGAGAGTCCTGAAGACGAGCTGAAGGCCAGAGAAACGCAAAAACAGAAACATAGAAATCCTTCTCCTCGTCTGCTCCAGGGATTTGATCACAGCATCATAGAGTTTGAAGAGATCCCAAAGGGTCATCTAGTCCAGTGTTTCTCAGCCTTGGGTCTCCAGCTGCTTTCGGACTACAATTCCCATCATCCCTGACCATTAGTCTTGCTGGCTAGGGATGATGGGACTTATAGTCCGAAAAAGAGCTGGAGACCCAAGGCTGGGTCTGATCTAGTCCAATCCCCTTGTGATGTAGCTATCACAGCTAAGGAACCCCTGAGAGATGGCCACCCGGCCTCAATGCCTTAAGCAGGGCTGTAGCTACAGGGTGGAAAGGGTAGTATTGCACATCGACCAACTAATAATAATAATATTTATACGCCGCCCATCCAGATGGGTTCCCCAGCCACCCTGGGCGGCTTCCAGCAAAATATAAAAGTACTGTACAATAAAACGTCAACCATTAAAAACTTCCCTGGGGCCACGGGCTGCAGTCAAATATTGACAACCCCTTGTGCGAAAAGTGAGCTTGGCTGACAGGGGGCTGGTGGGAGTTTGTAGACCAAAACATTGGGAGGGTGCCAGGTTTCTGACAAAACATTAGGAATCACTTTCTGGTGGTGAAAACTGTTCGATCATGGAGTGGACACCCTTGGAAATGTGCTCACCTTGAGTTTGGATGGCCATCTGCCATGCATGATCTAGTTGAGATTCCTGTCTTGCAGGGGGTTGGACTAGAGGACCTTTGGGGGTCCCTCCCAACTTCACAATTCTCGGTTGACAAAGGCTGCTCTGCCGGCCGAGTGACCAGGGTTGCAGACATTTCGCCAGGAATCTAAGTATGCAAAGTCGGCATGCTGAAGGCACGCATTCCTTTCCTTTCGTAAATTCAAGCAAACAGGTGTGCGGCTGAGCACGGGCAAGACGGCTCTGTGTCAGCTCCAGGCACTGGAAACAGAAAATAGGCCAGCAAACCCTCCGAAAACACGCACAGCTGCAGAGTGACGCAAAGGTCAGCCTCTGCCCTCTCCCGGACCTCGCCCTTTGCACCCGCCCCTCTGCTGGTATCTGAAATAGTCTCACCCAGCACCCCCTGCTGAGCTTTGTGTGGGGCCCAGGGCAGATCAACAGAAAAACGTATTCCCCTCCATCATCCACGGACTCCCTTGGAAGGTGGCAGACTCTCCTTCGTGGGGGGTTTTAAACAGCCACATGTCGGGGATTTGGTAGCTCTGTTCCTGCATTGCAGGGGGTTGGAATGGATGACCTTTGGGGTCCCTGGCACCTCTGCAATTCTATGGTAAAGGTAAAGGGACCCCTGATCATTAGGTCCAGTCGCGGACGACTCTGGGGTTGCGGCGCTCATCTCGCTTTATTGGCCAAGGGAGCCGGCGTACAGCTTCTGGATCATGTGGCCAGCATGACTAAGCCGCTTCTGGTGAACCAGAGCAGCGCACGGAAACGCCGTTTACCTTTCCACCGGAGTGGTACCTATTTATCTACTTGCACTTTGACGTGCTTTCGAACTGCTAGGTTGGCAGGAGCAGGGACCGAGCAATGGGAGCTCACCCCATCGCGGGGATTCAAACCGCCAACCTTCTGATTGGCAAGTCCTAGGCTCTGTGGTTTAACTCACAGCGCCACCCGCAACCCGCAATTCTATGACTCTCCCATTATTTGAGGATGGCTCTCCCACCCACCGCTTCCATCTCCTGTTCTCCCAAGCTCCTTTCACCTTTCCTAAGAGGATGGGAGGGTCCAGGCCCCCCCTTGGGCAGAGCAAAGGCAGCAACATGAATCAGGGTCAGGCCTTGGAAAGCAGGAGACGAGGGGGAAAGGAGGGTGGGGGAGAAAAGAGAGAGAGAGAGGCTTTCAGTGCCTCTGAAGAAGCCTGGCATTGACTCATTCCCCGAGAGCGCCTGGGGCTGTGACAAGCGGCGTTCAGCTCGCCCCCCCCCCCCAGCCACCTGGGCATGCAAGATCCCACGCAGCACAGCCTCTGAGTCAGCTCAAGAGGGAGAGCAGTAAAAATAAACCCAGGGCCCACTTCCTTGCCCCCCAGCCAAGTCACGCTGGAGAAGAGGCACAGAGAGAGAGATGGCTCAGCTGCCTGCAGAGAAGGGGCACAGCTTCCCAGCATGCACTGCTCCCTCCTGGGGGGTGGCTGCCCAATGACGCCTATGGAGCTGGATCCCCCTGTTTGGGGCAAGGCCCCGGGGAGGAAGAGGGTGCCCGCCGGGTACCTGGGCCTGCAGGCAGGGGCTGAGTTCTCTCGGGCTGAGTTTGGCCAGGCACTCCGCGTTGAAGGTCCAAAACAGGCCGCCGTGTGGGCCAGAGGGGGAAAGGCCTGCCAGAGGGGTGTCTGCAAAAGGAGGGGGCGGCGGGGCCCTCTGGTTTCTCCTCAGTGAGGACTGGGTTCCTCTGCTGCAGCTGAAACACAAGAGACACAGAGGCCCAGAGTCAGTCTTGAGGGTGGGAGGGTTATAGATTTGGTCCTCCCTGCTCCCTTTTAACATAAGAACATAAAGAGAGCCTGCTGGATCAGGCCCATGGCCCATCTATCCAGCATCCTCTTCTCCCAGGGAACTACCAGGTGCCACTTCTGGGAAGTCCGTGACCAGGAATTGAGCACAAGGGCAGCCCTCTCCCCTCCTGTGGTTTCCAGAAACTGGTATCTGAAAGCCTTGCTGCCTCCAGGTGTGATGAGATGATTATACGATAATCTTTTTTGTCCTTGTCCCATACAGAACAACGAAATTGTAAAAATCTACATAAGACCTTCAAAACCCAACAAGCCTGCTATCCCAGCTATCCCAACATGGTTAGCCCCCTAAAAACTCTGATACCCCATTTTTAAATACAATATACTCCCATAGGGACTCCTTACACTGCATTTAAAAGCAAAATCGCATTTGGGTAGAAACTGTGTCTCAGGCAGCTAGTCCTAGTCTTTATAACCCTGGACCTTCTTCCAGAAGGCAGAAGCTGAAAGAGATCATTTCCAGGGTGTGCACTATCCTGCGCTATCTCTGCAGCTTTCTTATGGCACCTGGAAGCGTAGATTTGATCCAAGGTGGGAAGAGTGCACCCAATTAGTCTCTCCGCAGTCTTTACAACCCTGACAGAATTGTTTTTCCCCTGACCGTGCAGCTCCCAAACCACACACACAGACCATAAGTTAATACACTCTCCGCAGTACAATGGTAAAATGCCATCAACAGGTCCTTTGAGAGATTGTTTTCCCAGAGGATTCTCAGATCCAGCCCAGCCCAGCCACCGATAATCCTCCACGAATTTGTCTGATCCTCTTTTAAAGCCGCTCCAGTCAGTGGCCGTCCCTGCCTCCTGTGGCAGGGAGTTCCACAGTTTAACCATGCAGACTTTCTTTGGTCTGCCCTGAATCTTCCAGCTTCATTGGACGCCTACGAGTGAGAGCTCACGTTACGAGAGAGGGAGAAAACCGTTTGCCCATCCACTTTCTCCACGCCCTGAGTAATTTTATAAACTCCTAACGTTTTGCCTCTCACTCGCCCTTTCTCTCAACTAAAAAGTCTGTAACGCTGCAGCCTCCCTTCACAGGGGAGTCTCTCCCTCCCTCCCCTTGATCCTTTCGGTCGCCTTTTCCGGGTCCTCTTCCAACTTTCTGAAGTGAGGCACATCACTCGCATCCGAGGCGTCGGAAATTAGCCTGGCACGAGGACAGTGGTTGGCACGAGCCTTGGGGGGGAATCAAAGACAGAGGGGCTTTGTCCCTGGAACTGGGGCTAAAGGGTTCTTTGTGGAATGGGGGGTTTGCTTTCTCTCTCTCTCCCCTTCCCCCCGCCTGGCCTTCCTTTTCACTCCCAGCCATCTTCACCCCCCTGGCAAGCAACGTCCGAGTTACTGGGCAGGCTTCCCAGCCTTCTCACTGCCCCTCCATTCATGGACCGCTGGCTTCTTGGCTATATGAGGTGCCGCCGCCTTTCACAGCCGAGAGAGAATGTAAGAACATCAGCACCTGCAGGATCAGGCCAAAGGCAGGGGTGTAGGAAGGGGGGTTCGGTGGAGGCTGACCGCCCCAGGTGCCCTCACCAAGGGGGGTGACATTTGGCACACCACCCGCCCGCAACTCCCAAGCCTACCCCAAGCCGTCGGGGTAAGGCAGGGAGCTGCGCTGCTTTGCTGGCGGCATTCCCCTCTTTTCCCTTCGTTCTGACAGCTTGGGGGAGGTTTGGGAGTCGCGGGCAGGCAGCGCACCAAATGCCCGCCATGGGCAGCTCGCTGCGCTCCCATGAGCGTCTTGCTCCGCCCCCGGCTGCAGGGCACATGCGCCGTTTGAGCACGCCCACCCCTACTCCGCCACTGGCCAAAGGGAGCCCGTTTAGTCCAGCCTCCTGTTCTTCCCTTGGCCAGCCGGATGCCCCCCAAGGGAAACCTGCAAGCAGGATTCGAGCCCAAGAGCCACACTTCCCCCTCCTGTGGTTTCCATCTTCAAGGATTCAGAAGCACCGCTGCCTCCGAAGGTGGAAGTGGCTGGTAGTGGTGTAGTGCAGTGTGGTGTAGTGGTTAAGAGCGGTGGACTCGTAATCTGGTGAACCAGGTTCGCTTCCCCGCTCCTCCACCTGCAGCTGCTGGGTGACCTTGGGCCAGTCACACTTCTCTGAAGTCTCTCAGCCCCACTCACCCCACAGAGTGCTTGTTGTGGGACAGGAAGGGAAAGGAGAATGTGAGCCGCTTTGAGACTCCGGGTAGTGATAAAGTGGGATATCAAATCCAAACTCTTCTTCTTCTCTTCTGGTAGCCACTGAAAGCCTTATCCTCCATGAATTATAAGCACAAAAGGGTCTGCTGGATTAGGCCAACGGGGAACCACATAGTCATAGCACCACAGAATGATAGAATCGTGGAGTTGGAAGGGACCCCCAAAGTTCATGTAGTCCAGCCCCCTGCAATGCAGGAATCTCAACGAAAGCATCCAAGACAGATGGCCATCCAACGGAAGTCCAGCATCCTGTTTCCCCAGTGGCCAACTGGAATCCTGTGGGAAACCAGGAGCAGGATCTGAGCACAAGAGCGCTTCTCTCTCCTGCGGTTTCCAGCCACTGGTATTCAGAAGCAGCATGGCAGAGTGGAGCCTCCATCAAGGCTGGCAGCCACCGAGAGGCCCATCAGGATCTTCCTAGAAAGCCTTCCTTGCCAGAGAGGGTGTGGGCCGGAGCGCTCCACTGAGCCCCTTCTGAATCTCCTTCCTCCTCCGCTCACCAGCCCCACTGCCAGCTGGCTCACTGCTGCCACCGCCACGGCTCCACGTGGGCAGGACTGTGGCAGGTACCAGAGGAGGGACGTGGCCCATGCCTCTGACTCAACTCTCCAGCTGGCAGCAAGCGAAGCTGCAGCAAGGAAGCGTGAGGGCCTCGCGGGTACCCACCCCCCAGGCCTAAATGCACCTCGCCCAGAAGCCCCACACGAGGGGCACTGGAAGAGTCAGACGCAAACAGGGATGGGAGGAGACGGCTTGTGCTCGCTTATCCCTCGCTGGCCCTGAAGGGAAATATACCCAGCAAATACAAATGAGCCGTAACCAATTGTGTTTTTATCCCTGTTTGCAAGCTGTTTCCTTTGTGTTGAAATGAACAGTCACATTCACACCATGCACTGGAAGGGCTACGATGCGGCTTTAGACAGTCGCGGCTTTCCCCAAAGGATGCTGCGAAGTGTAGTCTGTTCTCGGTGCAGAGAATCATTAGGAGACTCCCTGAAACCCACCCCGTTCCCCTCACAGAGCTACAATTCCCAGAGTGGTTTTAATAACCAATTCCTCTTTCCCAGGGAACTCTGGGAATCCTAACAACTCAATACCCTCAACCGACTACAGCTCCCAGAATTCTTTGGGAGTAGACACGACTGCTTAAAGTGGTATCACAATGCTTCAACTGTATGGCCCGAATGTGGCCCTAGTGGTTAAGGGTGTGGGACCAGGACTGGGGAGACCCGGGTTCAAATATCTACTCTGCTATGACGTTCACTGACATTAAAGAAGCTTCAAGCTTTAGCTTGGCTGAAACTGAGAGTTGACCGAGAGCTGTTTGGGGACTCCAGAGCTACAATTTCCAGAGTGGTTTAACAATCAATCCTAGAGCACTCTGGGAATTGTAGCTCGGGGAGGAGAATGGGGTCTCCTAATACTTCTCAGCATCCTTAACATACAGCAATTCTCAGGATTCTTTTAGGGAAGCCACGGCTGCTGAAAGTGCTGTGGATGTGGCCAAAGTAACGGCAACGGAACTTACAGAACTTTCCCACAATGGGACAAACCATGGTGCTTTTGGCGGAAGGCGGACTGCAGCGGAACGGAAGCAGTGTTGCACCTTGTGAATGCCGTGCGAATGGGAAAGGAGACCTTCTTCCACCTGTGCACCCGCCGTGTACACACTTACGTTTCACGGCCAGCAGGGTGCTTCCATGGCAGCAGGAGACGGAGGCCACGAGGCTGGCATGAGTTTCTCCCAGCAGTACGGGACGAGGACTCCGGGGCTCTTCATCCTTCCGCCCCAGGCGCCCCCTGGCGCTTTTCCCCCAGGTGTACACCTCGCCATCTGGGGAGAGAGGACGTCCGCAGCAGGTTAGGGTGACGGGGAGGCCAGGCCAGACTCCCTCGGGGCCCACTGCACCAGAAACCAAGCCCCAAAGCCCGCTCCACCCCATCAGCTCACCTGCTCCCACAATGGTGGTGAAGGCGTCGCCACAGCCCACCATGGTGACTCGGACAGCCTGGAGCCCCTCCACCAGGTAGGGGGTGCGGCTGGCACGGCAAGGGATGGGGCCCAGCTGCCCGTGTTGATTGCTGCCCACAGTGTAGCACTGGCCCGTGGCTGGCAATAGAAAAGGCAGAAGGGCAGGGAATAGCGTGACTCCTTCCTGCTCCTGGGTGATTTCTGAGCCTTCACCCTGACTTTGCCTGGCGGGCTGCAATTACTCCAGGGTGAATGGAAGACTCCGCACATGCTCAGAGGCACCCTGGAAGAACCTCCAGCCAACGCTCCCCACCAGAAAGGCATCGTCCCGTCTGGCTGCCGCCACCCCCCAAGCGAGGTGTCTTCACCCGATGCTCACCCGTGACAACTGCTGAGTGAGCCGTTCCAATGTCAGCCCACACAATGGCCTCTTCGCTCAAGGGAGCTGAGCAGGCGCAGCTGAAGACAAGGGCTTCCTCCACCTGGTCGGTGGCGAGGGGCTCCCCCTGGGGCAAGATCCTGTCCAGGCCTAGTTTGTTATACCTGGAGGAGAGTGGGGAGGGGAGGTCAAGGGAGGGCCAAGCTGCAGAACCACCCTCTGTTTGCCAAACTCTGCCTCCTCTGGATTTGGGAGACTCTGGCCTAGCAAAACACAGGATCCAACCAGACTTTCCTTGCCCCAGTCCAGATTCAGCTCTTGCCTAGGAAGGAACAGGAGTGAGCTGTGTCAGGCCCTGGAAGTAGCTGTTGATATGAAGCCTCTGGTTTGGCCTGCCGGCCTGGCTTCCCACTCTGGCCAGGTCAGCAGAATCGGACCTTTTGATTTATGGCATTTCTGTTTCACTACCCTCCCTCCCCGATACTCCTGTAACCCCCCACCACCACCACGACACGGTCCCCCCGCCCTACCTGTTGCTCCCACAGGCCAGGACCTGGTTCCTCCCCGTCAGAATCATGGAGGCGTCGATGCCGCAGAGAACCTTCTGCGCCTCGTGGTCTGGTGGGATGGAGACCTGCTGTGGGGAGTTGTGGGACTCCTGGGTGCCCAGGCCCAAGCGCCCTGGGAAGAGAGGGAAGGGGTGGGAGGTGATAATAATAATAATAATAATAATAATAATAATTTATTATTTATACCTTGCCCATCTGGCTGAGTTTCCCCAGCCACTCTGGGCGGCTTCCAATAGAGTGTTAAAAACAATACAGCATCAAATATTAAAAACTTCCCTAAACAGGGCTGCCTTCAGATGTCTTTTAAAGAGAAGATTGTTGCTTATTTCCTTCACATCTGAAGGGAGGGCGTTCCACAGGGCGGGCGCCACCACCGAGAAAGCCCTCTCTCTCGTTTCCTGTAACCTCGCAATGAGGGAACCGCCAGAAGGCCCTCGGCGCTGGATCTCAGTGTCCGGGCAGAACGATGGGGGTGGAGACGCTCCTTCAGGTATACTGGACCGAGGCCGTTTAGGGCTTTAGAGGTCAGCACTAACATTTTGAATTGTGCTCTGAAACGTACTGGGAGCCAATGCAGATCTCTCAGGATGAAAGGGAGCCAAGAGAACAGGCAGCCCCGCCACCACTCACCATTGTCCCCTCTGCCCCACGCGAAGATCTCCCCTTCGTTGGAAACAGCCAGGACGTGCGATGCCCCGCAGGCCACGTGCGTGATCTCGTAGCCCAGCAGGGCCTCCACAATCTTGGGCTGCGGAGGGGAAGGCAGCAACTGTTCAAGCAGCCTCCCCCCACAAGTCCTCCCAATAATAATAATAATAATAATAATAATAATAATAATAATAATAATAATAAATTAATTTATACACTGCCCTCCCCAGCCAAGACCGGGCTCAGGGCGGCTAACTACAGGTATAAAAACAACTGATTAAAATACAACTTAAAAACAAGATTAAAGCACAACATTAAAATGCAGCCTCATTTCAGTAGAAACTCAAATCAAAAACTTTTTGGGGATGAAAAACATCAAATCTTCACCAAGGCCTACTATCCAGATGGGTCCTACGTGGCCAGAAAAAAGCCAGGGAAGTCCCCAAATAGGAGTTCATCACAGAAGGAGAAAGGAAAGAGAGGGAGGGGATCAAGTTGATTCCAAGCCAAAGGCTAGGCAGAACAACACAGAACAGCCATTGTGTTGAGTAGCCATCGACAGCCCTCTCCTCCATCCTCTTTTAAAGCCATCTAGGTTGGCGGGCACCCCTGCCACCTGCGGGAGTTTAACTATGTGCCACGTAAAGGACTTTCTTCTATCTGCCGTCAACCTTCCAACGTTCAGTTTCCCTGGATGTCTCCAAGGTTGGTGGCAATAGATGCTTCTGAGTAACAGTTGCTGGAAACCCCCGGAGGGGAGAAGGCTCTTGTGGCCATGCCCTGCTTGTGGGCTCCCCTTTGGGGGCATGTGGCTGGGCGCTGTGAGAACAGGAGGCTGGACTAGATGAGTCCCCTGCGGCCAGACCCAGCAGCCAGACCCAGCTCCTGTTGTTGTGATCAGGGAAGAACAGCAGCCACAGGGAGGAATTCTGGCCTCCAGGAAATCTGGGGAAAGTGGCCAAACCAGCCCACCAGCCTCAGGAATTGAGCCCTGGCCAACCTGGGTGACGTCTGTGAAGGTCTCGTGCCCCAGGCACCCACTGCTGCCGCTGCCAAAGGTCAGGACGATCCCTCGGTCTGCAGGGGGGAAAGGAGAGCTGTTAGAACAGTCCAGAGCAGAGGTTGCCAAAGGAAGGAAGGAAAAACGAACCACCTTTGCTTCCTCATGATCAAGGGGGCAGTGAGCGTGTATGCATACAATCCCCAAACAGAAATAACGGTGGGGCCAGATCCCTGTGCGACCATCCCTTACACAACTGCTGCCCTCCATTGACAAACAGGGAATAATAATAATAATAATAATAATAATTTTATTTATACCCCACCCTCCCCAGCCAGAGCCGGCCTCAGGGCAACTAACAGCAATAAAATTTCAGTAAAAATATAATAAGAAAAATGAAAAAGAACAATTTAAAATACAGGTTAAAATACAATTTAAAATGAAGCCTCATTTTGAAAGAAGAAGAAGAAGAAGAGTTTGGATTTGATACCCCGCCTTTCACTCCCTTTAAGGAGTCTCAAAGCGGCTAACATTCTCCTTTCCCTTCCTCCCCCACAACAAACACTCTGTGAAGTGAGTGGGGCTGAGAGACTTCAGAGAAGTGTGACTGGCCCAAGGTCACCCAGCAGCTGCAGGTGGAGGAGCGGAGACGTGAACCCGGTTCCCCAGATTACAAGACTACCGCTCTTAACCACTACACCACACTGGCTCTCAAACCATAAAGGTGAGGGAAACATGAGGGTCAGACTGAATCCAAACCAAAGGCCAGGCGGCACAGCTCTGTCTTGCAGGCCTTGCGGAAAGATGTAAAGTCCCGCAGGGCCCTAGTCTCTTGTGACAGAGCATTCCACCAGATCGGGGCCACAGCTGAAAAGGCCCTGGCCCTAGTTGAGATCAACCTAACCACCTTGTGACTTGGGACCTCCAAAATGTTGTCATTTGTGGACCTTAAGGTCCTCCACGGAGTATACCAGGAGAGGCAGTCCTCTCCTGTGCCTTGACAGCCCCCTTAGCTTGTTTTTGTCGTACCTGTCAGGCAGGTGGTGAAAAGGTCCCCGCAGGCCACGAGCTTGATGGTCACCCCGGACTGGCCCTCCAGGAAGCGGCAGACAAACTGGGGCTGCAGCTGCTCAGTGGCCCCGGGGAGCGAGGGGCCCCCCGCCGTGCCAAGTGGGGGCGGCTGGTGGAGAGAGAGAAAGAGAAAGAAAACAGTGGGAAGAGGGCGTGTTACATTCCTGCCTGGGTCAGTTGGAACAAACTGGGTTAGTTTGAATGGGAGCTGGTGGCAACAGGGTCAGGGCTCAGCGATGCAGCATCCAAAGCAAACAGAGATGCTTGAGCATGTGCAGAACGCACTGAGGTGTCCTGGCTGCCACAACCCGCCCTTGGGGGGAAAAACATCTGGGGCTAACAGCAAGAGAATAAAGGCCAGGAGACATTGCCACCAGGCATGTATGTACCCCAGGGGCCTAGCATGAATTTTATTTATGCAACCTTAACTGGCTAGAGGGACGTGGGTGGTGCTGTGGGTTAAACCACAGAGCCGAGGACTTGCCGATCAGAAGGTTGGCGGTTCGAATCCCCGTGCTGGGGTGAGCTCCTGTTGCTCAGTCCCTGCTCCTGCCCACCTAGCAGTTCGAAAGCACGTCAAAGTGCAAGTAGATAAATAGATACCGCTCTGGCGGGAAGGTAAATGGCGTTTCTGTGCGCTGCTCTGGTTCACCAGAAGCGGCTTAGTCATGCTGACCACATGACCCGGAAGCTGTGCGCCGGCTCCCTCGGCCAGTAAAGCGAGATGAGCACTGCAACCCCAGAGTCGTCCGCAACTGGACTTAACGGTCTGGGGTCCCTTTACCTTTACCTGGCTAGATTTCAACCACACAAGGTTGACATTGCTCAGGTTAACTGCGCATAAGATGCTATTGTCCTGTACAACGAAACACAGGGCCCAGGAGTTTCAAGCAGAAGGACAAGCTGGTCTAACGTAAGGCATATTTAGAGATTATCAGTCAGCCTGCCTTCCTCCTTCCCATGATCCCCAGAGCTGGGAGGAGGATAGCGAGGGGCTCTTCACCCACCCACGAACCTGTGGGACCCCTCCTTGCCTCTCACCTCCCACAGGATCAGCCGCCCAGATTTGGTCACACCCGCCTTCTGGGTCCTTCCGGTGGAGACCTGCACCACTTCGGTGTTCAGCATGGGCAGGCGCAGAGGGAGGGTGATCCCGCCCCCCCAGGTGTAGACGGAAGATGGGGCAGGAGGGATGCCTGGCCTCGCCGAGCCGGCTCTGGAGCCTGGGTCCAAGAGAAAAGCCCTGTGAGTTAGTGGACCTGGGGGGCGGGGGAAGTGGGAACCCCCAGACTCAGGAAAGGGGAGGTTGGTGGTGTGGAAGGCCATTGTTATCCAGTTGGCCATTGTGAGAAGAGGATACTGGACTGGGTGGGCCATTGGCCTGATCCAGCAGGACAGAAAATAACAACAGATAATAATAATTTTTTATTTATATCCCGCCCTCCCCAGCCAATGCCAGGCTCAGAACGGCTAACAACAATAAAATAACACAGCATTTTAAAATCAATTAAAAGATAACTTTTGATATGGGAAGCATGCACTGACCATACATGCCCTTGTCAGCTGTGGTGCCCCAAACTAAAGCCTTCACCCCCCATCCCATCCCGGTCATGCCCTCTGGGCCACTGGGGAAGGACCCCAGGCAATGTTCCCCCCCCCCCCCAAAAAAATAAAGGGTGTGCAGCCCTCTTCCGAAGGCCTCCCACCTTACCTCTGGCTCTAGGGCCGACGGCTCCCGCTCCCACCCTGCCGTGGGTCACTGGTGGCACAGCGGCCAACGGCTTCTCGGGCCTGGGGGGGGGGCGGGAAAGAGGGTGAGCTTCTCTCAGAGAGCGGTGGCAGGGAAGGGCTGCAGCTCAGAGGCAGAGGATCTGCTTGGCATGCAGAAGGTCCCAGGTCTAACACCCAGTGGCAGCATCTCTGGGTAAGGCCCGGGAAGATTCCTGTCTTGACACCCTGGAGAACTGCCACTCAGTGCAGACAGTGCTGAGCTAGACAGGGCAATGGGCTGACTTAGCCTAAGGCAGCCTCCTGTGTTCCTATTTCTAAAAGGAAAACGGAAGGGACTTCTGTTGAAGGATGTTGATAAGAGCTGGAAGGTGTGCAGAGGAGGGCGACCAGGATGATCAAGGATCTGGAAACAGAATCTTAAGAGGAACGGTTGAGGGAGTTGGGGATGTTTAGCCTGGAAAAGAAGAGACAGGAGAGCCATTTTCTAATACCTAAAGGGCTGTCAAATGGAAGAGGGAGCAAGCTTCTTTTCTCCTGCTCTAGAGCAAGCATAGGCAAACTCTGGCCCTCCAGATGTTTGGGACTACAATTCCCATCATCCCTGACCACTGGTCCTGTTAGCTAGGGATGATGGGAGTTGTAGTCCCAAACATCTGGAGGGCTGGAATTGGCCTATGCCTGCTCTAGAGGGTAGGACTTGAACCAAGAGGAGTTTTTAAGCAGAGGTTGGATGGCCATCTGCAACTGATGCTTTAGCTGAGATTCCTGCATTGCTGGGCGTTGGACTAGAGGACCCTGGGGTTCCCTTCCAACTCTACGATATTATGATTCTATGGTTCTTCAGGCAGTGCATGGCTAAATGACGGAATTCCCTCCTGCAGGGATGACCACCAATTTGGATGCCTTAAAGGAGGACAAATTCACAGAGCGGAAGGCTATCAATGGGCACCAGCCATGATGGCTGTGAAGCAGCCCTGCTTCTGAATCCCAGCTGCTGGAAACCACAGGAGGGGAGAGGGCTCTTGCGCTCATGTCCTGCTTGTGGGCTTCTCATTAGGGCATCCGCTTGAGAACAGCATGCTGGGCCAGATGGACCACTGGCCTGATCCAGCAGGTTCTTATGCTCTTCATCTGGAGCCATGAGGACTAGAATCTTACTTTACAGCTCTACAGCAAAGGCCCTTCTTTCAAAGCCCTGGGCTTGATCCTTGGTGGCATCTCCCGGTAAGGATAGCTCAGCTGGTATAGCATGAGACTCAATCTCGGGGTTTTGGTTTCGAGCCCCACATTGGGCAAAAGGATTCCTGCATTGCAGGGGGTTGGACTAAATGACCCTTGCGGTCCCTTCCAATGCTACAATTCTATAATACTGTGACTAGGAACACCCCCTGCCTAGGAGCCCAGGGAGTTGCTGCTGCCGGCCAGTGCAAGCCCTACTGAGCTAAGTGGGCCCATGAGCTGAGTGTTCCTGGAGGAGGGGGCATGAGCGCCACCACATGGGCCCAGGACTTGCCTCCTCATCCTGACACTGCCGACGTCGGTGTAGAGGTTCAGGAGGGGCCGGGCGCAGATGGCCTCCGCCATGATCTCGTTGAGCTGGGGCCGCTTGGAGGGGTCCAGGTTGAGCAGGCTGAGGATCAGCTGGCGTAGTTCGGGGCTATAGCGGTCCGAGATGGGGGCGAAAGTCCCACTCATGATCTTCAGGACCAGGGCAGGCAGGTTCTGTGTGCGAATGATGGCGGGACAGTTAGGAGAGAAGGCATGGAATGCCGCCTTGCCATACTGCCATACAGTAATAGGCAAGGAGCGGCCAGCGCCACCCCAGCAAGGCAGGGCACATAAAGGAGACGCTCTTTAGCTTGAGAAAAAGAAAGGAAGGAAGATGGTGAGGAGAGGTTTGTGAAATCATTGACTAGGCCAGTGGTTCTCAAAGTGGGTGGCACTGCTCCCAGGGGAGGGGGATTCCCTGGGGAGACGCTAAGAGGCAAGGGGGGCACTGGAGGTGGGGCCCTCAAGGCAGGCTGATCACTTATTTACGACTAACCAGGCGGGAGCCTAGAGCGAAACACCTTCCTTGCTTTGTATTTAAAGGTTTACTGCTTTTATCGCTTTCAAAGCTGTTTCTTTGGGTCACGTCTGTTTGCCACAAGTCACAAGGTAGCCAATTATTGGTAACAGATATTGATTTTCTTAATAAACTAGTTATAGCACATCTGTGATAGGTGACGGTTTGTGTGTAACTTATATATTAAAAATTTTATGCTATAAACCTCCTTCATCCTTATGGTTTCGTCAGTAAGAATGAGCCCAAATTTTTCCATGCAGTATCTGGTATCAATGGATCGAGTTCATCAGTTCCGAAATGAAATAATTATAATTGGATTTTGAATAAACATGCAATTAATTGTTACCGTTTTGAATGTTCTTGCAATATCTTCCTCATACCGCAAACCAGTATTCTGAACAATCCTTTTTTATAGGGTAGGGCGGGCTGCACTGGGGAATAATTTAGGGAACCATGGGGGCAGTGGCCCCAAAATGCTTGGGAACCACAGGACTAAACTGAGGGCCGGTTTATCTGACCTGGCTGTAAAGCACTCTTCTGGCCAGGGGACCAGCTTCCTAGAGGCCTGAAGCTGTCCCCTCTCGGAGACAGGATGCTGGGCCACTGCACAGACCCCGACACAATCATTTACGGGACCGAGGCTGAGCAGACAGGGCATTCAGGACACAGAGATTGGCCAGCCCTCCACTCCAACCAGATTTCAAAGGTGTCTCCTTACCGCGGCCTCAAAAGCCCTCTTCAGGCTGGCCAGCTCGTAGAGCACACAGCCCAGAGCCCAGATGTCACTCTTCTGGTTGTAAGGCTTGCCCTCGCAGAGCTCCGGGGAGATGTAGCAGGGGGTGCCCACCACCTAGGAAACAACATGGATGTGTGAATGAGGCCCAGAGCAAAGGTGGAGGGGCGGGTATTACTTTCTCTTTTTTATTGAATAATTTTATTAATGTTCTAATATTACAGGTTGTTGCCAAAACTATTATATATAAAATATCCTTGTTTCCCAAGAAGAAAATGAATGAATGAAATAGAAACAGGGGGGGGGGGGGAAGAAAATGACGTGTGTGATGGGAATCCTATAACAAAATATCTGATAGTGCTGAGAATAAATTAAAAAGATATAATCATTTACAGCGTCATTCCAGAAATGTAAGAATAGGGCCCACTTTTCAATATGTATCTGTTATCTTGATTATTTTTCTTATGTGTGAGTTTTATCCTTAAAATAAACTTTATCATTAAGTTTTCCTTAACCAATACGTCACGGTAGGAGGATTGTATTTTTCCATTTCTGTGCAATACTCTTTCTTTCTTTTTGGGGGGGAGGGAGGGGCAAAAAGCCCCTCTATCCAGAGACAGAATCAGTTTCTGCCACCCCAAGATCCATATCCACATTCAGGACCCTCACAGTGTGAGATGACAGCAGGCCTCCCAGCTCAGAGACATCCTGGTGGCTCAAGCTAACTTTGGGCTATTCTATATTCATCTATTTATTAAAAGGTCTGTTCCCAAAAGATCCCAGGTTGGGCAAATGACAAAACAGCTAATAAACAAATCCACACACCCCCATAATAATAAAAGCTTATCTAAAAGAATTTATAAACAATCAAATACCCTCACAGCTAATAATTTCAAGGCTGCTAGGAAAGACTCTTTCACCCATTCAGTGCCTGTGAGAATGTTTGTTCTTTAAAATTCCTCCTGAATTTTTGATAATACAATTTGTTTTAAACCCCGGGACCATGCAGTGAAGGGCGAGTAAGAAACCAAAGAAATTAACCCAATAATAATACCAAATGGCCTCATGAGGGAGAGCATTCCACAAACAGGGACCCACCGCTAAGAAGGCCCTGTCAAGGGGCAGTAGCACATTGGCTGCCCTGTGACTGACACCAAACCTGGCCAGTCCAGAGGCTTTAAATCACCGGCCAACTGCAGGGGGAGGGACGTGGGAACCAGGAGTCGCTATCAGTTGTTCTCACTGTGTAAGCTTTGCTCTTGCTGCTGAGGATCTTGGAGATGCCAAAGTCCCCAATCTTGACGATCATATGGTGCTTGTCCAGGAGGATGTTCTGAGTCTTGAGGTCCCGGTGGAGGATCTGCTTGGCGTGGACGTGGTGGAGGGCCAGGAGGATCTGGACAAAGAAGTGGAGGATGGTCTCCTCGTCCAGGAGGGAGTTGCCCCTCTTGTGGATGAACTCAGCCAGCGTCCCACCTGGCAGGGAGCAAGCAGAGAGAGGCCAGCATAACACCTGGGGCATGGTGGGATTACTGAGGGGGCTGCTAAGAGCCAAGGGGGTGGCAGGTGGGCACGGGAAGTGAAAACAACTACCAGACTTTCTCTGAAAAGCTGGTATCATTGAATCAAGGTCATCCATTTTGTTGAATTAAACTGAATAGTTCCTATATACAGTGGTACCTCGGGTTAAGTACTTACCGGTAATTCGTTCCAGAGGTCTGTTCTTAACCTGAAACTGTTCTTAACCTGAAGCACCACTTTAGCTAATGGGGCCTCCTGCTGCCGCCGCAGCACAATTTCTGTTCTCATCCTGAAGCAAAGCTCTTAACCCGAGGTACTATTTCTGGGTTAGCGGAGTCTGCAACCTGAAGCGTATATAACCCGAGGTACCACTGTAGTTTTAATTGGATTTTAAATAAACATGGAATTAATTGTTACGGTTTTGAACTTGACTGTGTTATCAACTTCCTTACAGGGCTGTTATGTTGAATAGGATCCAAAATTCAGCAGTCTAATTGGTCCTAGAACAATAGGATTCAGAATGCAGCAGTCTGATTGGTCCTATAACAATAGGATCCAGAATGCAGCAGTCTGATTGGTCCGCAGGAGCCACCCAATCCAACTCCGGGTAGAAGTGAATCCGCAACCTGATTGGCCTACAGGAGAATCCCAGAATTAGCCAATCACGTGGGGCCCATTGTGTAAATAATGTATATAAAGCAGACATTTCGGGGGAACTTCCATTCCTCACTACTCTGAGCTGAATAAAGAGCATGAAATCCATACTCGATATTTCAAGGGCCAAGCAAACTGCTATTGTGAATCATGTTTTTATTAGGGTAGGGGGCACTGGGGATGCGTTTATGGAACCTAGGAGGCATGGCCCCCAAAGCTTTGGGGCCTACTGGTCTAAACTGCTTTTGATACTGCATTTTAAATTGTTGTGATTTTAGATTTTAAATTCTTATCATAGAATTGTAGAGTTGGAAGGGACACACACAGGGTCATCTAGTGCATCTCCCTGCAACGCACCATATTTTGAAGGGCTAGTGATAAATTGAATAACAAAAATAACAGGAACCCCCCCCCCCAGGAAAACTACTGCACTTTCTCCCCTAAATGGGAGCAGAGCTACAGTTGTCCTTAAATGGGTTAAACCCTGTGCTCCTTGACAAGGGTGGAACCACAAGGAAGAAAGCCATTTTTTCTCCAAGGGCAGAGCGAGTTGAACTTGTTCCTTCTGCCTCAAAGATGTGGGGGTCTGCGGATCCTTGTAGTCCAGGAAGCACACCCCTGCCCCCCTCCCCTTGCGAAAAACACTCATGCCAAACAAACCCTGCGCTCTTTTGTTTCCAAACCACAAACCAAAAGCCAAATCTCAGGTTTGCAGCTACCTTGCCACCTTTGGTGGCTTTGAAACCTGAAACCTCCTTTTCACCTGCCTGAAGGTGACCTGCAAAGAAGAGGGAGGGGAGGGGGAGGTTATGTGCTGTAGGCCAGGCCCTGGGAACAATAGTGTTCCTCCTGGCATTCTTCCCACTGCCATAAGCCCAGGTGTTGCTAGGAAGCCGCACGTCCCCTCAAGGACCGCCTTGACCTGGAGGCTGGAGAGGGAGGGCTCTGTGCCTTTTCCCCAAACAGTTGTGTTCTCCCAGGAGAAGAGATTTACCGTATTTTTTGCTCTATAAGACTCACTTTTTTCCCTCCTAAAAAGTAAGGGGAAATGTGTGTGCATCTTATGGAGCGAATGCAGGCTGCACAGCTATCCCAGAAGCCAGAACAGCAAGAGGGATTGCTGCTTTCACTACACAGTGATCCCTCTTGCTGTTCTGGCTTCTGAGATTCAGAATATCTTTTTTCTTGTTTTCCTCCTCCAAAAACTAGGTGCGTCTTGTGGTCTGGTGCGTCTTATAGAGCGAAAAATACAGTAGCTCTCCCAGGAGAAGGAAGGCAGATGCTGGAAGTTCGTTTTGATTGTGTCAGGGCATTGGTCCATGTAACTCATTGCTGTCTACACTGACTGCCAGCAGTTCATAGGGAAAGCCTGCTGGATCAGGCCAATGTCCCATCTAGACCAGCACAGCCATCATGGCTGGCAGCCATCAGCAGCCCTCCCTTCCATGAATCTTTCCCAGTTTGGTCAAGCTGAGATTAAACCCAAGCGCGGAAAAAATGTTACTATTTTCAAACCAGGTCAGCTCAGTCAGTAGGGCACGAGACCCTTAATCTCAGGGTCAGGGGTTTAAGCCCCACACTGGGTAAGATTCCTCTATTGCAGGGGGTTGGACTAGATGACTCTCATGGTCCCTTCCAACTCTACGATTATATGCTTCTAGGGAAATAAAACCTTGATGGCAGAAAGTGAGGAGGAATTAAAGAACCTTTTAAGGAGGGTGAAAGAGGAGAGCACAAAATATGGTCTGAAGCTCAACATCAAAAAAACGAAGATCATGGCCACTGGTCCCATCACCTCCTGGCAAATAGAAGGGGAAGAAATGGAGGCAGTGAGAGATTTTACTTTCTTGGGCTCCATGATCACTGCAGATGGTGACAGCAGCCACAAAATTAAAAGACGCCTGCTTCTTGGGAGAAAAGCAATGACAAACCTAGACATCGTCTTAAAAAGCAGAGACATCACCTTGCCGACAAAAGTCCGTATAGGTTTGGTTATAGCTATGGTTTTCCCAGTCGTGATGTATGGAAGTGAGAGCTGGACCATAAAGAAGGCTGATCGCCGAAGAATGGATGCTTTTGAATTCTGGTGCTGGAGGAGACTCTTGAGAGTCCCATGGACTGCAAGAAGATCAAACCTCTCCATTCTGAAGGAAATCAGCCCTGAGTGCTCACTGGAAGGACAGATCCTGAAGCTGAGGCTCCAATACTTTGGCCACCTCATGAGAAGAGAAGACTCCCTGGAAAAGACCCTGATGTTGGGAAAGATGGAGGGCACCAGGAGAAGGGGACGACGGAGGACGAGATGGTAGGACAGTATTCTCAAAGATACAAACATGAGTTTGACCAAACTGTGGGAGGCAGTGAAAGACAGGAGGGCCTGGTGTGCTCTGCTCCAGGGGGTCACGAAGAGTCGGACACGACTAAACAACAACAAGGAAATAAAACAGACCAGGGATAGGGAACCAGGGGCCTTCTAGGTGGGACTCCCAATTCCCAGCAAACCCAGTGTCTGGGGATTATGGAAATCCAGCAGTTTCTTGAGGTTAATAATAATAATAATAATAATAATTATAATTATTATTTATACCCCGCCCATCTGGCTGGGTTTCCCCAGCCACTCTTGTCTGTTTCCATCAAAAGATTAAAATACAATAATTCATCGAATGTTAAAAACTTCCCTGAACAGGGCTGCCTTCAGATGTCTTCTAAAAGTCAGATAGTTGTTTATTTCTTTGACATCTGCTGGGAGGGCGTTCCACAGGGCGGGCGCCACCACCGAGAAGGCCCTCTGTCTGGTTCCCTGTAACCTCACTTCTCACAGGGAGGGAACCACCAGAAGGCCCTCGGCGCTGGATCTCAGTGTCTGGGTTGAATGATGGGGATGGAGACGCTCTACTGGGCCGAGGCGTTTAGGGCTTTAAAGGTCAGCACCAACTCTTTGCATTGTGCTCGGAAACGTATGTGGGAGCCAATGTGTGGTGTTGAGCAGCTGCCCCAAACCTGGCACCCTCAAGACTGAATGATTTTAGGGGGGGGAAGCTGGCAGAACCACAGCTGTACTGGTTGGGACTGATGGGAGTTGGAGTCCAAAACATCTGAAGGGCACTAGGATAGCTTAAGGGCAGCCTTCAGCCTGCAGGGCCTGTATTGTATCCCCCTTTCCTTAAAGGTATGAGCCTTTAGGTGGCAGGAGTGCACCTGCTGCCTGGGGACCCACGATCCTCACCCGGCGCATACTCCATGGAGATCATGAGCGCCTTGTCCTCCAGGAAGTTCTCGTAGTATTCGATGACGTGGGGGTGGTGGAGCAGCTTCAGCACTTGGCACTCGTTCTGGGCGGCCAGCCGCTCGTCCTTGGTCATCTGCTCCACGGGGATCTGCTTCAGGATCACCAGCTTCTGGTCCATTTTCCGAAGGCAGAGGTGGACGATCCTGAGGGACAGGGGAGCACAAAAAGACCAAGAAGGAAGTCAGCCCCTAAACATCGGAAGCCAGATGGGTACGCAGTCTGGCCATGGAGTCAGGGTATCAGGGACAGGAAACTAATAATAATAATAATAATAATAATAATAATAATAATAATTTATTAATACCCCGCCCTCCCCAGCCAAGACCGGGCTCAGGGCGGCTAACACCGAATATAAATACAGTAAAAACATTAAGAACAAAACAAAAAACCCCAACAAAATGTTGATTAAAATATAAGTTAGAGTACAGTCTAAAATGCAACCTCGTTTTAGTGGTAGCCTATAGATCAAAGCCATAAGGGGAGAAAACGTCAAATATTCACCGGGGCCAACTATCCATGCTGGTCCTACATGGGCCAGCAAAAAGAGCCGAGAGAAAATTTATATACAAAATCCCATTTAAGGAGTTCCATCAAAAAAATAAAGAAATGGGGGGGGGGGGTTTAGACTGAGTCCAGCCCAAAGGCCAGGCGGAACAGTTCCGTCTTGCAGGCCCTGTGGAAAGATGTCAAATCCCGCAGTCTCTTGTGACAGAGTGTTCCACCAGGCCGGGGCCAAAGCTGAAAAGGCCCTGGCCCTGGTTGAGATCAATCTAATCCCCTTGGGGCTTGGGACCTCCAAAGAGTTGCCATTTATGGACCTTAAGGTCCTCTGCGGGGCATACCAGGAGAGGCGGTCCCGTAGGTACAAGGGTCCTATGTGTGTAGGGCTTTAAAGGTCCAAACCAGCACCTTAAACCTGACCTTGTACTCCACCAGGAGCCAGTGCAACTGGTAAAGCACTGGATGAATGTGATCTTGAGGCAAGGATCCCGTAAGGAGTCTCGCCGCGACATTCTGCACCCGCTGGAGTCTCTTAAACATTAGGAAGAACTTTCTGACTGTATGAGCCATTCAGCAGTAGAATGGACTACCATGGACTCTCCTGAATTGGAGAGTTTTCAAACAGGTCAGTTGCCCAGGGATTCTTTAGCTGTGATTCCTGCACAGCAGGGAACTAGATGAATCTTGTGGTTCCTTTCCAGCCCTACAATTCTATGATTCTATAGCAGTAAGATCCTTTTTGAACCTGGGGTCTTCAGGACAAAAAGCAGGCATCTCCACCATTGCAGGGGGGAAAGCCTCAAAGCTGTGCCATGACTGAAATATCCTGGATGAGTCATCATCAGTTAGCTCAGTTGCCCATCTGTGAAATGGAAGCAGTAAACATGGCCTACTTTCCAACTCTAGAAAAGCGTACAAATGAAAATGTAATGCACACATGATTAGAACACCCCCTTAGGACATTTTGCGTCACGGCTGTTTTATCTGGGGAGTGTAACATGTGAATGTGACTCACGCAGGAGAGAAGCGATGGGACACTCTTTTTTTAAAAAAAAGTCGGAATGTGGAGTCTGTGGCCCTCCAGATGTCATGGCGCTGTGACCCCCATCAGCCCCCAACATGGGCAATGGTCAAGGGATGATGGGAGTTGTAGTCGAACAACATCTGGAGGACTGCAGAGCCCCTGCTTTAAAATTGCTGCTGGCTTTATGGCATTTTGCTTTCATTGTTGTATATAATTTTTATTTCTTTTTATCTCTTAGCTGTCTTTATACTGATTGCATATACTGTAGAGGGAAGGCATTAATGAAAGAAAAGGTGAATTTAAGGCCTAGGGTCACACGATTCCACATAAGCTCAGCCATAGGCTGGCTCTAATTGCACTTTGTTCAGAGTAGACCTACTGAAATAATGAATGGACCTCAGCCCTGAGGCAGCCTGCTGTGATTTAAATGGCATCCAGCTTAAAATAACCACATACAATGTAACATGCAGCAGATAAGCCATGCAGTGTTAAATGGAGAGAATATAAAAGAACCTCCTGAAATTAAGTGCAATTAAGTCTGGGAACATAAGAGCGCCTTTAACGGGCGCCAAAACATCATTAAGGGTGGGGCTCAAACTACGCTCAGAGAGGAGACTGTTCTACTCAATACTTCCTTCCTATCCAGACATTTCCCTCCAAAGATAGGGAAGCTAAACTGTGCCAAGGTGACCCAAGGAACTTCATGGCTCCTTCAGTGCAGGATTTGAACCCAGATCACCCTGCATTCCTTGGCCACAATGCCACTCTGGCTCTCATCCTCTGTATGCTTCCTTGGAAGTAAGCGTCACTTTTATTTCTTGTGGGTTAAATTGTGCATAGAGAATGGCAGATTGAGAAAATGCCTGGCCAATGGGGGGCCATGATTTATTTCATCCTAAATTGGTTTTTTAAAAATGCAGTCATATGCATTATACATATACCTCTATATGAGCTCCTTTCATTTGCATATGCAATACACGCACATTAATATGCATGTGCATATTTTTGTAGCTTCTTTCATTTGCATAGGTTAATTATTGGAAAATAGCATATATATTTTTTAAAAAGGCTCTCCTAGGACAGGGCTGCGACCTTAGCAAGAGAGAGATGCGAGGGGGGAAAGGGGCGCTTCGTCGGGACGCCCCTTTCAAATTGGGGGTGAGGCGCCCCCCAAAACCCTGATTGGCTGGAGGGAGGGGTGCGCCCCTCCCATCACCATGGCAACAGCGTCGGCATGCACCCGCGACTGCGAGATAGAAAGAAAGGGAGAGAGTGTTTTCCGCCTGCCCTCCCGCCCCCGTCCTCACCCGAAGGCCCCCCTCCCGACCACCCGGATTCGCTCGTATTTCTCCATCGCGCTTCTTCTCTCCCCGCCAGGCCGCGGCCGCAGGGTCTCGCGTCGCCATGGAGACGCTTCCGGGATGAGGGTTACGGCGGCCACCGAGGGACAAGGCTGGCCGGGCAGCGCCGTGCCACGTTGCTTGGCCGGGGATAGGTGGGTAGCAAGGGCCGCCGGCAGCGAATGAGTTAACGGGGAATTCGCTCCTGAAATGGCCCCCACCGTCGGGAACTGGGAGAATAAAACCATCACAAACCAGACAAACAAACAAACAAACAAACAACAACATCAACAACATTGATTCAATAATTATTACATTTAATTATTTATTTAATAATTATTGCATTTAAGTATTGACTGAAGGATTATTGCATTTTATTATTCATTTAATGATTTTAAAAATTGTTGTTGTTATTATTAACAAGACAAACCTGAATGCTATTTTCTTTTTCTTTCTCTGCTTAAGGGACCCTTGCTAAACTTCCATAGTCATAGCATGAATAAATAATAAACCGGCTTCCAAACAGTAACAGCAAGATGACCATAATCACATAGCTGTCAACTTTTCCCTTTTCTTGCGAGGAATCCTATTCGAAATACGGGAATTTCCATTTAAAAAAGGGAATCGTTGAAAGCTATGCATAATCAATCAATAACATAACAATCAGAATCACAACAGCAATAGCAAACACTAGCAAAACGCCGACAACATTACCTTCCTCCCATTCTCGTTCCCTGTTCCCTGCCGACCATTCTCACAACAAGTCTGTGAGGTAGGCTCACATTGCTGAGAGGTGGTGACTGGCCCAAGGGTCCCCACCGCGACCAAAGGCTGGCTTCTGTGAATTTGAAGACCCACCCGAGGGTCTCTCTGGGGCAGTGGCGTAGCGTGGGTTGTCAGCACCCGGGGCAAGGCAAGTAATTTGCACCCCCTAACCCATGGATTTGCGCCCCCTAACCCGTGGATTTGCCCTAACCCCAGATGTTGCGCCCGGTGCGGCCGGCCCCCCCTGCACCCCCACGCTACGCCACTGCTCTGGGGCCCGAGGGTGCAAGCCTTAGCTGCTGCCCTCTTGCTCCTGGTCCTTGGAAGCCTCTTCACCCTCCTGTTGCCCTCCAGATGTTTGGGACTACAGGCAACCCAAAACATCTGGGGGAAATAGCAGGCCAGCAAAGGCTGCACTCGGATTTTTCTCTAGGGTGCATAGGCAAGGGTGGGGTGCTCCAGATGCAGCTGGACTCCAACTTCCACAATCCCTGACCACTGGTCCTGCTGGCCAGAGGCTTGTGGGAACGGGAATCTAGCCACATCAGGAGATCCTGACAGGTTCCCCACAGGCTGATAGATAAAATTGCTTTCCGTGGGGCTTGGTCTGGAGACCCCAGCTGTAGCAAAATGCCACAGCTAGACTACTGAAGGGGGCAGACTGTCGCCAGGACAGAATTCAGGTGCTCAAATCTCACAGAATTTGGTATTTTGACAAGGGAAAATCCGGGTGTATGGCAGCTCAGAAACTTTGCCCAAAAAAAAGCAACCAGGTGGTCACTTCGGCAACCCTATTAAAATACGATTTAGCATTCCTTTATTACATGTACGACAGAAACATCATTTTCAAGCCAGGAAAGTCTGGAACCAGAGCTGATAATCAGAAGACACTAACATTCTTTACTTGGACTTTTTTATTTGAACCCACGTCCAGGTGGACTCATTCTACGTGCCCATTTTATACTTCTGTTTGCCATCTTTTAATTTTCATCTGTTATTATAACTGTTCTCTCTGCTTTATATACATTATAAAATGAAATATCTTTACTTAAAAAAAGGTCTGCGTTGGCAGACCATATACTCCCTGGGCAAGTTCAATAAATAAACAAACAAATAAATGGTTCTTCTGACTATTTTTTTTCTTTTTTGTGGTTCTGACACCATTATAATTATAATTTTGATAGCGCCCTCCTGGAGCAAAGCACTTTACTAAAAAGAAACGAAAAATGAGAGGACAGGTCTCTGCCCCAAGGGGCTTCCAATCTACAGACTGACCCCAGGGAGTCAACAGAGTACAGGAGAGAGAGTCAGGCTAGAATATGCTGTTTACTGTAGTTACATGTACTTTGCAGTTTTATGACTAAGGGGAACCTTTGCCCACCCCAGTATGGTCCTAAACCACAACTCTCATGAGCCCCAGAGCAAGCATAGCCAATAGCCAGGGTTACTGGGAGTAAAAATTCAGCAACATCTGAAGGGCCAAAGGTTCCCCACATCTGGACAAGGGGATTAACTATGGCTATTTCTGTTGCAAACTGGTTTAAATATGACCATTAGAATGGTATATAAAGCATTTTAAAGGCACCACTCAGGCCCTCTGCGATCCAGAAGGTTCATCACTAATTATTTGCCCATTTCCCCACCTCTGAATCTAATGGATAGGCTCCCCCCCCCCCAGGAGACAGGACTCCCTCCCCCAAACACAACACAGCTGAGGTCCCTTTCAGGCAAATTAAATGCCCCATCCCTTTGGGGCAAGGAGGAGCTGTTGTTGAGGCATAAACAGCTGGGGAGGCGGTTCCTCTCCAGACAAAGGGAGCTTGTTGTTGGACTCCTGGTGGGAAGGATGCAAAGAAAGAGGGATCTTTGGAAAGTGGGTCTCTGCAGGGACCAGGTTCGAATATTGGGGACAGAATGAACCATCCACACCATCCATCTCAAGCCCTCTTATACCACTTTAACAGTCATGGAGAAGCCTGGGAACTGTAGTTTGTTAAGGGTGCTAAGAACCTAAGAAGAGATTGCTGGACCAGGCCGAAGGGGGGCCACCTAGTCCAGCATCTTGTTCTCACAGTGGCCAACCAAATGCCCAAGTGAGAAACCTGCAAGCAGAATTCAAGCACAAAGTTTTCTCCTCGGCAGAACAGAGCCATCATGGCGCCGGGAATTGTATGTCCGTGTGCTCAATGCCCTTAATCAGCTAGAGTTCCCAGTGTTCTCCTTGACTGCTAAAATGCTTTAAGTGTACAGTGTGGATGTGATCTTCATTTGCACAAGCTAGGAGTGTGCAAGCTTTGGGGCTTAACAGACCTTTTCATCAGGTGCTAAAACAACAGAACAATTTAATCAAGCATATGTTTCACAGCTCTCTCTTTTCTCTTTGGCGATCACTCATAGCCGAGTAAGATTGTCTTCCATAAACACGGTTTTAACAATGAGTCTGTAAGTGGCTGTGGAGGCCAGTTCTGGATCTACACATCCTTCCACAGTGGGGACATTGGTTTCTGGATGGGAGTTCATCACAGTGTGGATTTGCCAAGCGTGCCTTCCCCTTAGCACATTTCTTCCTTGCGTCCTGAGTTCGAGCGTCTTCAAAGCCCATTACACTTTTGGTAAAGGCTGTTCTCTAATTGAAGCACTCGCAGGCAAAAGTTTCCTAACTGTTTCAAAGCACCTGGATTAAGAACATAATCACTCGATGTCGGGGGGGGGGGGCAGAAACACCTCTCTTCCCACATACAGTCATTCCTGGGCCTGTGTGGCATGGCCATAGCTGTTTATGCCCTTTGTGTGGGGCTACCCTTGAAGATGGTCCACAAGGTTTTTCTCTAGTGGCTAACAGCAATTGATAGCAGATTCAGGTAGGTAGCCGTGTTGGTCTGACGAATGCACATGAAAGCTTATACCCAGAACAAACTTAGTTGGTCTCTAAGGTGCTAAGGGATGCTGGTGGGCTGTGGTCTAAACCACTGAGCTAGGGCTTGCGGGGTGAGCTCCCGTTGTTCAGTCCCAGCTCCTGCCAACCTAGCAGTTCGAAACCACGTCAAAGTGCAAGTAGATAAATAGGTACCACTCTGGCGGGAAGGTAAACGGCGTTTCCATGCACTGCTCTGGTTTTGTCAGAAGCGGCTTAGTCATGCTGGCCACATGACCCGGCAAAACTGTCTGTGGACAAACGTCAGCTCCCTCAGCCAGTAAAGCGAGATGAACGCCGCAACCCCAGAGCCATTCGCGACAGGACTTAACTGTCAGGGGTCCTTTACCTTTTTAAGGTGCTATTGGACAATTTTTTATTGATAGCTTAATTGATCTCCCTGCACGCAACCCACAGCTTATATATAAGGAGTTGGAAAGCCTTATCAAGTCTAGACCTATTTACCAAGTCAGGGCAAACAGCAGATTTGTAAAGAACACTGGAAGTGCTTAGGAGGGGCATTTCCTACAAAGCAGTCAACCTTTGCAAGAAGGGGGGAAACAAAACTCTGAATGCAACTCACTAATCTTTGGCCTTGATTCAAGCTGCCATTTGCCTTGTTTGGAGAGGCAAATGTTTTGTTTCCAGGCACACCTCTGGAAAGGAGATGCATGGATTTCCTTTTCCAGCAAAGCCCACAGAGGCCTTCAATGTCTTGAGACAGATCCTCTGAGATAAGGTGGATGTGGTGGCTGATTCTCCCTGCAAGGTCATTCCCAGCCAGCCAGGTGTCCTGCAAGGCTGGTGCTGTCTCTGAGAAAGAGCCTGGCTTCCCCTCTCCTCACCTTGATAAAGGGGTGCTTTTTTAAAAGCAAAACATAGGAGGGAGGAAAGCTCGCTGAGTAGTGCATGTTTTCAAAGGAAAGCTGGGGAAGATTCTGCATATATAAAAGGTAAAGGTACCCCTGCCTGTACGGGCCAGTCGTGTCCGACTCTAGGGTTGTGCGCCCATCTCACTTAAGAGGCCGGGGGCCAGCGCTGTCCAGAGACACTTCCGGGTCACGTGGCCAGCGTGACATCGCTGCTCTGGCGAGCCAGCGCAGCACACGGAACGGCGTTTACCTTCCCGCTATAAAGCAGTACCTATTTATCTACTTGCACCCGGGGGTGCTTTCGAACTGCTAGGTTGGCAGGCGCTGGGACTGAGCAACGGGAGCGCACCCCGCCGCGGGGATTCAAACCGCCGACCTTTCGATTGGCAAGTCCTAGGCACTGAGGTTTTACCCACAGCGCCACCCGCGTCCCCTTCTGCATATATACACAAAGCTAACCCCTTGGTTTCCTTTTCTGATGAATTCTGATATTTATTTTTCTGCATATATACACAAAAATAAATATCAGAATTCATCAGAAAAGGAAACCAAGGGGTTAGCTAATAATAATAATAATTTATTACTTATACCCTGCCCATATAGCCGGGCCTCCCCAGCCACTCTGGGCGGCTTCCAACAAAAGATTAAAAATATATTAAAACATCAGTCATTAAAAACTTCCCTAAGCAGGGCTGCCTTCAGATGTCTTCTAAACATCAGATAGTTGTTTATTTCCTTGACATCTGATGGGAGGGCATTCCACAGGGCGGGCGCCATTACCGAGAAGGCCCTCGGAGCTGGACCTCAGTGGGCTGAACGATAGGGGTGGAGAAGCTCCTTCAGGTATCACATTTAAACATGCACACACACCATTGCTCCAAGGAACCCAAAACAGCAGACACAATGTCTTCCCCTTCTTTGATTCTCACAACAAAGCTGCAAGGGAGGCAAAGAGGTGGTGCCGGCCCAAAGTGAACCAGAGGGAGCGCAGATTGGAACCAAATCTGGCGAAGGACAATACGTTAGATCAGGAATGAAAAACCTCCATCCTGTGTGCTCAGAACCTATGAGAAGATCCTGGACCAGAGGGGCCCTTGGCCTGATGCTCTCCTGATGTTCTTATGTAGCCTTATCCCCCATGAATTTCATCTAATCCTCTTTTAAACTGCTCAGGCTGGTGGTCGCTGCCAATATCTCTTTCCAGCAGATTCCCAAGTTTAAGGCTGCACTGTGTGAAGAGAGTGAGGGGCATTCAGCCTGGGCAAATCGAGTGAAATCACTATTCCAGGTGCCTGGTGGAAGCCTTATCCTTCTTCCCCAGCAAGGAAAGGCTCCCAATAAACAAAAAAAGCGGCCCATCAAATATTGTGGTGTGTTGCTGCCACCCAGTGTCAAAGGGCCCACTCTTCACATCAGTGGCTCAGTGACAACTCAGGCTAGCGCTCTGCGCATCTGGTGACGTGGACTGTCGCTCTGGCCGTAATAAAAGAAGCCATTTTTGACCTATAACATATATTTATATCCTGCTTTCCCCCCTGACAAGGGAGTCAAGGTGGCTTACAGCTAAAAAAGAGACAGCCAGACAAATGGGGTGGGGAAGCAATCTTTAAAAAACAATTAAATAGTAACAGAATGTGTATGCATTAAAATATGTTTACAACATACAGATCATTACAATAAAACAGCACAGTACCAGCCCTTTCCTTAAAAGCAGTCAGTTGCCAAAAGCCTGTTGGAACAAGAAAGTCTTCAGCTGGAAGGAGAACAAGGGCCTGTACGCAGTATACAATTTAATTAATAGTCACCATAATACTGCTAGCATTCATAAGTACCACAAGGCTGGTTTCTATTTTTAAAAAAGAGGTGTTATTGCAGGCTCGCGCAATATGGCGAGGCCACTAGAAATAAAGCCATAAAATGATAATAAAGTCCTTATTATGTGGCACCTTGAGGACGAAGATGATACTCTCCTTATCACTGGGGTGATGATCAGTGCCAGATTTACGCATAAGCTAAACAAGCTCTAGCTTTGGGGGCCCCCAAAAGACTTAAAGGAAAAAATTAAAGGATGTACATTTCCAAAATAGAAGACAAAAACAAATAAAATAAACCTACAGACAGCAACAGTGGCAAATGGCTTTAGATGCCTATTAGGTCCATAAATTATCATATAGCATATATTCAACACAAAAAACAGCGACAATTTGTTGTTGACAGCTGGACATATAGAGTGCCCCATTATCTTCAGTAGCTTAGGGCCTCATCAAACCTAAATCCGGCCCTGGTTATGATGAATTTTTTAAAAAATAGACAAGATATAATAATAATAATAATAATAATAATAATAATAATAATAATAATAAT